>CATIWC010001317.1:0-311688 GCA_948472305.1 Vicia faba | reverse complement strand
CTTTTTTAATTAAATTTTATATATATTTATATATAAAGAAATTAATTATTATTAATATTTTAATTATATATTAAAATTTATTAATTAAATTTATTATAATTTATAATTATTTTTTTTATAATTTAATTTAATTTTAATTTAAAAATATTATATTATATTAATATAATTATATTTATTTTTTTAATTTTATTATATAATTTTTATTAAATTATTAATTTTAAATTAAAATAATAAATTAATTTTTTAATATAATTTATATTTATTTTATTATATTAATAATTAATATAAATTTATTTATTATATTTATAATTTTATTTAAAATATTTATTAAAATTTATATAAAATTTTATTTTAATTAAATATAATATTTTTAAATTTATAAATATTATTTATATTTTAATTAATTAATTAATTTTATAATTATTAATTAAATTTTATTGAAATTTTATATTATTTTAATTATTATTTTATTTTATATTTTTTAAATTAAATAATATATTTATAATTTATATAATTATTTAATTATATATTATTAATTTATAAATTAATTAATTTTTATTAATTTAATTAGAATTATTAATATTATTAATTTTTTAATATTAATGTAATATATTATTTTTTTTAAATAAAATTTATTTTATAAATAAAATTAATTTTATTATTATAATTATATTATTTTAAATATTATATTATTTTTATAATTTAATTAATTTAAATTTTTATTATATATTTAAAATTTATAATTATTTTATAATATAAAAATATAAATTAATAAAAATTATAATATATTATTAATTTTATTATATTATTAATTTAAATTATTTTAAATAATTATAAATAATTTTTAAATATTTTATTTATTATTAATTTATAATTATAATTTATATTAAATAAATAATAATTAATTCTTTATTATAATTAAAATTATTTATTAATAATTTTATTTAATTTATAAATTATAATTTTTTAATTTAATATTTTAATTAAATATTTTAAATTTATAAATTTATTAATTTTAATAATTTTTAATTTTTATTAATTAATAACTTTTCATTTCTTTGAGTTTTAAACTTCTCCATGGCATATTATAGGACCCATAAGCTCTTCCCATTGTGGTTTTAATTTTTATCCATTTATTTGGATTTATTTTCAATAAAACATGAAATAAGTGGTTAAAATAACAAAGGGAGGTGTATAGCACAAATGGGCTTGGAATTATCTTGCACAAGGGCCCAAGCCATGCAGAAAATGATGTCCAAGTTCATCCCCTTCAAGAAATGGGGCAAAATTTATTTTGGGCAAGTTTTCAAATTTTGCATTATGGTTCTTTAAAACATCAATTTGGCAAGTTTTTGAATATTATATCAATACTTTATTACAAGGCATTATGGCATGGATTTTGCATTCAAGACCATACATTCCTTCCCTCCTATATATATTGGACCATTTTCAAGCATTAAAAAAGAGAAAATAAAGACACTTACCACGCTACAGAAGCCCTCTCTCAAACTCTTCATATTCATAAAGTCGTCAAAAATTTGAAATCGCACTTACAAGCTGTTTCATGGCAAACTATCACTATAGTCATTCTCCCAGCATTCCCAGGAATTGATCCAGGCCATCCCTAGGCCCTTGCACGACCACGAACACTACATATCCAAACCTATGTATTTGGTAAAAAATTTAATTCGAATTTAATTTATCTGTACATTTTAATGCTTTGGTTGTTTGAATGTTTCAAAGGACCTAAAACTATGAGGTTTGGGCGTGAGAATCACAAGGTTTGAGCCTGAAGTCCAATCGAGCCATAGCTAGGACACGATCTGTATTTCGCGCTCATAGCGCAGGATACAGGCCCATTTATTTTGTTATTTTTGTTCTATTCTTATTGTTTTATTTCTTCTTTTAATTTTATTTTTATTAATTAACCTTAAAACCAAAAAATCACCAAAATAATAACTAACGTTTTTTAAATAGATCATTAATTAATTAATTAATTAGTTAATATTTTCCTAAAGAAAATGATTAAGTAGAACTAGGTTTTATATTTCATAATTCTTATTTTCTTTAATATTCAAAAAAAAATATTAATTAAGTTATTTTATGTTATTAATTAGAATTTAATTTAATATTTTCGTAAATTAAAAACCAAACAAAAAAACATGCCTTTTCTTTTCTTAAAACTAATTAAAAAAACATCAAAAAGTTTCTTTTACGCATTTTCCTATTTCGCGCGCATTTTCTTCTTTCGCACTTTTATATTCCTGTACATATCAATGTAGCCAAACTATAAGGCATTTTTTGTTTTCCTTTATATTTCTCCCAGTTTTGGACTTGTAATTAAATCCCTCTCCCCGAAGCCATGTAATAGCGTAGGAATTTACGTTTCCGCACTTTATACTTTTGTACATATATTAACTGTTAGATGTATGCCTAATAGGATTGCATGAACAAGATAAAACCAATCGCTAGAAAACTAAACACAAAGACTAATATATCTGAAATCAAATACACTCGCACATACGCACCCCTAGGGTATCACCACTTCGGTCGCCTTCGGTAAATGGTCATGAAGCATAGGGAGTTTTAGTGGTCACCCTCCAGTAAAAAAAAGATCAAAATGACCCATTCGAATGTTGCCTCAGAAAGATATTTAGGACTTTAGGGTAATTACTAAAGTTTCATAACCATTGCTTTTGTGACCATAAAAATGTCCCTTTCGATTGTCCCTTAAACTCCAACGATGGGGCTACCTACTCCTTAATAGTAGGATAATGATGTGTAAAGGAAATCAGAAAAAACGAACAACCTTTTTTTCGAGTAGGTAGATAGTTCCTAGGTACTTGCTCAAAAATCTCAAAAAGTTTTCACACAAACACTTTCAAAACAATTTCAAAAATAACTTCGTCACACTCTTGAGGAAAAAAACAAGAGTTATCACGAAGTAAAATAATTTTTTTTCCAGAACACACACACAAAGCAATTTCAAAATGAGCAAAGTGCTTAAGAGCCCGTGGAAAACCACTGATAGAAAGAGTGCTAATACCTTCCCTTTCTATAATCTACCCCCCTTACTCAGAAAACTCTCGAAAAAGGTTTTTTTCTGTTATTTTTTTACCTTCCTTTTTTGGATAAAATAAAAGACGGTGGCGACTCTTGCTTACCGCATATTTGCGAATGCAAACGCAAAACCAGTATTAACAGTCGGTTCTGCCACCATATTACAGAACTGGAGACTCTGCTGGGGAACATGATTTATAAAGTGGGGTTTACCTTAGGATCTAGGTCATTTTAATTGCTTCTTTGGCTTGTCTTGTTTGATTTACCCGGATGGGGGAATTCCTTTTAGGTAAGTAACAATAAACTGTGAGGGAGCTGTGCGGGGTATACCGACACGGTTGAAATAGTAACTATGTTGATGCGATACTTTGGTGTGTACCGATAGCCCTTTAGTAATCAAGGAGAATACAGGGCCGCTGCGTGGTATCATAAAGCGTTAACTCACCTTAGAACCTTAATTAACCAACTTGGCTTTTTAGGACGTAGTGAGATAGCCGTCTTTGGTGTAAACCCAAAGTCGGTTGATACTCAATGCTACACTCATTGAGGTTTGACTCTTGAGTTTTGTTTGGTGGTAAGTCAATTGTATATCGGAGTTGAAATTTGGGGGGAAAGATCGGTGATATTGAGATCTCTTAGAACCCGATTACTATATTTAGGACAGGTTGAATCAACCTAACTTCAAGAGGGTATTACCTTAAAACCCATGCAAGCCTTAAACCTAAGGTCTTTGTGTGATTTTCTTGTGTTTGCTATATCTTCTATATCTAAGCATAATCATGACATCATAACATAACATATCATACTAACCAATTCAAGGATTCTTAGGGTTTATTTTTGTCTTGTTTTGTAGGACATGGCCCTCGCCTGCAGATTCACTATCCAAGTCAGTCTGGTAAAGGTACCTCCTCAACTTAAGGAGTTAGTATCAAGGGTTCCTGAAAGCTCTCCCTTCACTGAAAGACATGGCAGACTTCTCAGCTTGGTCACTCAAACGCTGATGAAGAAATGTTAAAAGTGCTCTTTCAATTCTTTGACCCTCTACACCACTGCTTCACTTTTCCGGATTACCAGTTAGTGCCTACTATGGAGGAGTTTTCTCTGTTACTGGGGGTGCCTATCCTTAACAAGGTACCTTTCAATGGTATGGAAAGAGAACCTAAACCTGAAGGTATTGCTAAAACATTATCCTTACAATGGTCTGACGTAGTAGCAATTGGGAAACCAGGAGAGGTGTCAAGGTTTTTTTTGGCTAAGTTCTTGGTTGTAAAAGCTCATCATTTTTGGAACACCCTGGACTTACAAGCTTTTTAAGAGGTGTTATCCCTTCTTATCTATGGTTTGGTACTGTTTCCTAATCTGGACTAGCTCATAGACATGAATGTGGTTAAAGTTTTCCTGTCACACAATCCGGTACCTACTCTGCTTGGAGATATCCTACATTCTCTGCATACTCGCACTATAAAAAAAAGAGTGACCCTTCTGTGTTGCACTCCTCTTTTGGCTAGGTTGTTTATTTCGCACCTACCCCGATCCGTCTTAAAGAATGAACATGGTTTGAGATGGTCTCATAGGCTAATGACTCTTACACATTCAGGTATTCATTGGTGTCCTCGATCCTCGGAGAATGTTACCATCACTGATCGATGCAGAGAATTACCTAATGTCCCTCTCCTAGGAATTAGAGGAGGAATCACTTATAATCCTTGTTTGGCACTGCGACAGTTTGGATATGCGAGAAGGGATGGTCCTCATGATACACTTATCCAATGAATCGCCTTCGACTATGAGAATTATGCTCAGGGTTACCATAAAAGGTTCATGCGAGCTTGGGGCATGGTACATAGAGTTGATAGCAAGACACTGGGGCATAAGAATTCCATCTATCTTGAGCCTTATCTCAAATGGATACGAGCTCGTTCTCAAAGTCTTATAATGCCTTACCCCACCATCCTACCTATGATTATGGAATCGGTTGCTGAAGGAGGCACTCCTTATCTTGTTCTTCATCCTGACATGCCAACTGATCATGAGGAGTTACAAAAATTCTGGGTTCAACTTAAGGAGGAGCGAGATACGTTTGAAGCTCAACTCTACGCCAGCGAGAAGAAAGTCCTGGAACTCACTAGTCTACTTCATGAAGAGAGGAATATAAACGCCTACATTGCACCAAAGTGGATGCGTTTATGGGAAACCTAATTTTCTTTTTGCTTTAAGTTTTATTTTGTTTGATTGTAAGCCTAAAGGGAACTCTTTATAACAATTCGAACTTATTAATACAATTAACGTGTGTTTCTTTTGTTTAAGCAAATTTGAGTCTTTAAGAATCCTTGAAATCATTGCATACGCATATCATCCATGACATTGCATAAACAAGTTTCAAAGTAGGATTTTCATCTTCTTCGCTGTTTATTGCAACAATAACGGCTTCTGAACAAAGTATCAAGGATCTCTAGGCACAAAATGCCCAATTTCAGCAAATGTTCGTAGCTTTGGCTAAAGGGAAGAAAGATCTGAAGGCCCTTATTCTGAAAGATAGAAAGAAGAAGGCGAAGAATGCTGGTGTCCTGAATCTGGGCAGAAGGTTCAAAGGACCGGTTAAGCGAGTGTTAGAGCTGGAAACTTCCTCCAAAGGGGGGCGAATCAAGAAGGTGAACCAAGAGAGGAAGACCTCAGTCCAAGGGTTTCTGAGGATGAATCTGATTACAATGATGAACAATATCCACCCACTGAGGATAGATACAAACAGTTAGAGGATCGTCTGAATGTAATGGAGATCCAAAGAGTACCAGGGCTGAATTTTAAAGAGCTGGGTTTGGTATATGGGGTTGTCATCCCACATAAGTTCAAGGTTCCGATATTTGTAAAGTATGATGGGGTTTCTTGTCCCAAGCTTCATCTCCGTTCTTATGTGAGGAAGATTCAGCTTCACATTGCTGATAGGAACTTGTGGGTCCATTTCTTTCAAGACAGTCTGTCCAGGACTCAGCTTGAGTGATTCTATCAGCTGGAGGGAATCAATATCCGCAACTGGGAAGATCTGGCTGCTGCTTTTTATAAGCAGTATCAATATAACACTAACCTTACTCCTACCCGTACTCAACTCTAGAGCATGTCTATGGGTGCAAGTGAAGGTTTTAAGGACTACGCTCAAAAGTGGAGATATTTGGCAGGGAGAGTCCAACTCCCTTTGTCTGATAGGGAGTTGGTGGACATGTTTCTTGGTACGCTATCTGGTCCGTTCTTTAATCACTTGATTGGTAGCTCCTCAAGTGGTTTTACTGAGCTGATATTGACTGGAGAAAGGATAGAAGATGGGATCCGAAGTGGCAAGATCCAGAAAGACACCTCTTCAAGTACAGTGAAAAAGCCATTTATGGGTAGGAAGGAGGTCAATGCTATTTACAGTCCAAGAAGTCAGAATAGAACCGGGCACCGTATAATGGTAGGGGCTGTGATGATACCTAGGCCTGTGGCTACTCAACAACGAAATAATCAGCCAAGGGTAGAAAGATCTCAAGGGCAGTTCACCCGGATCAATATGACGTTGTCTGAGGTTTTACCCCATATGTTAAAATCTAATTTGGCAACCTTATGGGAGGCTCCCAAGAATCCTAACACCACATCTATTTGTTACAACCCAAACGCTCGGTGTGCTTACCATTCTGAGAGCCCAGGCCACAATACAAACGACTGTTGGGCTCTGAAGAATAAGATACAGGATCTGATCGAAGCAAAGGAGATTGAGTTTGATGCTCTTGAGATACCTAATGTCATAAATTCTCCCACGCCCAAGCACAACCGTGGTGTTAATGCCGTTGATACTGATCTAGTTGTTGGTTCTGTTGATAATGTTTCTACTCCTCTCATGACCGTCAAGAAGAATTTGTTTCTAGCCGGTTTATTTCCGGGCTGTGGTGAAGGTTACCACATGTGTTTATCTCTTCCTTGTGGTTGTTATTTGCTAAAGGAAGGTGTTCAACGCATGATGGATAACAAAGAGATTTTGTTCGAAAAGACTCCAGTTCCAATTGTTCTACATGAAGATGTTGTTATTATAACCATTTCCGCCAATCCTTCCAAGGTCTCCTCCAAAAAACCTGTTAGGATTACATCTGCTCCAAGAATTGATCCATTAATAATTACTTTTCCTGGCCCTGTACCATACTCCTCGGACAAAGCTGTTCCTTGGAATTATGGTGCTGACGTTTACTACCATGGCATCAAGCAGGATTTGTTAACCATTAAAGACGAAAAAACTGAAGAGGCTGATCCCGATATCAGTAACATTGTCGGGACCAACAAAATTACTCGAAGTGGAAGGGTTTTATCTCCCGAGATCTCCCTGAAGAATGTTGCTAAGCCTATTGTTATTCCATCTGTTGTTCCGGCTAGTACTCCTGCTACTACTCCCATCCTTACTCTAGTTGTTACCCTTGCCGATGAGTCATCTGGGACTCAGGGAAAAGAAGTTGTAGGTGAGCCTGCCCGAACGGAGGCACCTAGAGAAGTTATTTTGGAATCCTCTAAATAAGAAATGGAGGAGATTTGAAAGATAATCAAGAAGAGCGACTACAATATGGTCAAACAGCTGGGGAAGTCCCCTTTAAAGATATCAATGTTGGCTCTGCTATTGTGTTCCGAGGCCCATGCAAAGGCTTTGGTTACATTTCTCAAGACTGCGCATGTGCCGCAAGAAACCTCCGCTGACCAATTCGAGGACTATGTTGCCAGTCTAACTGCTGATAATGGGTTGGGTTTTTTTATGCTGATTTGACACCTAAGGGGAGAAAGCATAATGATGCTATGCATGTCTCGATCGAATGCAGGGGCACTACTATGGCCCATGTGCTAGTGGACACTGGATCGTCACTGAATGTTCTGCCCAAGAAGGCTCTTGATAGGCTAGATTGTGAAGGTTTGACCTTAAAGCCCAGTAACATTGTGGTGAGGGCTTTCGACGGTTCAAAATGAATGGTGCACGGGGAGGTTGACATCCCTGTCAAAGTAGGTTCCCAGACGTTTAAATCCACCTTCTACGTGATGGATATCAGGTCATCTTATTCTTGTTTGTTGGGTCGTCCTTGGATCCATGAAGCTGGAGCTGTTACTTCTACGCTGCACCAAATGTTGAGGCATACAGTGAAGGGAAAGATTGTCACCGTGCATGGTGAAGAGGAATACATGGTAAGCCATTTGAACTCTTTCAAGTATGTTGAAATGGACGGTGAGTTCATAGAGACCCCTTGTCAAAATTTTGAAGAGGTTCCCCAGACAATGTCATCAACCGAGACTATTACCAGTGTGCCAAATATCACCAGACCTCCTTTGAAGATGGCTTCTCTCAAGTACGCCATAGCAGTAGTTGAAGAAGGTGGGTGTACAATTTGGGGACAGCTCCCTGATTTTCCTTACAAAACTGACATATTTCGTTTGGGTTTACTTCAGGAGCTCAAAGGGATGTTCGACGTGCTCGGGCTGGAGGACCTCCCCTACGCATTAACAATCATGGGGTCAATGCTATAGAAGACAATGATGAGGATTCTGATATTGACAGCTGGATCTACCCTACTACCAATGGTGGACCTAGTAACTGGACGACCAAAGGTTTTGTGCCGATTACTTTTGTTCAACAGTAATTGTCTTGCTTGTTTTTCGGATTTATATTAAACAATATGAACCCTATGGCCTTGTGTCTTACCTGAGGCACAATGGTTTATATGTGAGGGTTATTATATGTCATTATCATATGTCATCAATAAAACATTGGACGTTTTTGAATAAAAATTTTGCACTCTCTATTTTTCCTTTCTGCCTTTTACTTTGTCTATACAGCTATGCTCTTACACACATTCATGTATCAACTGTAGATCCATATCCACTCTGGATCCCATTGATAACGGTTCTGCTATTTCCAGTTATGACTTTGAAATTCCAATAAACCAAGTAGAGGGCGAAGGTGAGGAGGATTGTGAGGTACCCGGAGAACTTGCTAGACTATTACAATAGGAAGAAAGGGCCATACAGCCTCATGAAGATCCAGTTGAGACAGTAAACTTGGGTACAGAGGAAGACAGGAAAGAAGTCAAGATAGGTGTAAATTTGGAGCTTAATGTCAAACAGCGATTGATACAGATGTTACATGATTATGTCGAGATCTTCGCCTGGTCATATGAAGACATGCCTGGTTTAGACACTGATATTGTGGTACATCATCTGCCAACCAAAGAAGATTGTCCTCCAGTTGAACAGAAGGTCTGTCGTATGCGCCCTGAGATGTCAGAAAAGATCAAGCCCAAAGTAATGAAACAATTCAATGTCGGATTCTTAGTTGTCACCTCCTATCCACAATGGGTTGCCAATGTCGTCCCGGTACCTAAGAAGGACGAAAAGGTACGTATGTGTGTGGACTACAGAGACTTGAACAGGGTAAGCCCCAAGGATGATTTCCCGCTTCCCCACATTGATGTTCTGGTTGACAATACCGCACAACACAAGATCTTTTCCTTCATGGATGGTTTCTCTGGGTACAATCAGATCAAGATGGCTCCTGAAGACATGGAGAAGACAACCTTTGTCACGCAGTGAGTCACTTTCTGTTACAAGGTGATGCCATTTGGGTTGAAGAATGCTGGGGAAACCTATCAGCAAGCTATGGTAGCTTTCTCCCATGACATGATACATCACGAGATAGAGGTATATGTTGACGACATGATAGCCAGATCTCAAAATGAATAAGAGCACCCCGATCATCTGCAAAAGCTGTTTGATAGGTTGGAGATGTACAAGTTGAGACTGAATCCGAACAAGTGCACCTTAGGGGTAAGGTCTGGTAAACTCCTATGATTCATCGTCAGTGTCAAGGGTATTCAAGTAGACCCTGCAAAGGTAAAAGCTATACAAGAGATGCCCATAACTCGTGATGAGAAGGAAGTTAGGGGTTTCTTGGAACGTTTGAACTACATTGCCAGGTTCATTTCACATCTGACTGCTACTTGTGAGCCAATCTTCAAGCTTCTGAAGACAGATCAAGTGGTAAAGTGGAATGACGAATGCCAAGCTGCCTTTGAAATAATCAAGGATTACCTTCAAGAGCCTCCAATTATGATGCCTCCTGTTGAAGGAAGACTTTTAATAATGTACTTGAAAATATTGGATAATTCAATGGGGTGTGTGCTGGGGCAGCATGACGAGTCTGGTCGAAAAGAGCATGTGATATACTACCTTAGCAAAAAGTTTACCGACTGTGAAACACAATATTCATTGCTCAAGAAAACTTGCTACGCTTTGGCATGTGCGGCTCGCCGACTGAGACAGTATATGTTGACCTACACTACTTTATTGATATCTAAGATGGATCCAATATAATACATCTTTGAGAAGCCCACTCTATTTGGAAGAATAACAAGATGGAAAATGATCCTAACTGAATACGACATTCAATACACAACCCATAAAGCAATCAAAGGAAGCGTATTTCTGATCATTTGGCTCATCAGGCTGTGGACGACTACCAATCCATGAACTTTGATTTCCCGGATGAGAATATTTTGTTAGTAACTGATTATGAAGAACCTGGACCGGATGAAAGACCTGAGAAAGGATCCCGATGTACTATGGTTTTTGACGGGGCTTCTAACACGCTTGGCAATGGTGTTGGTGTTGTGATCATCTCTCCAGAAGGCTGTGATACTCCTTTCACTGCCAGACTATGTTTCCACTGTACCAATAACATGGCGG
The DNA here is from genome assembly GCA_948472305.1 of Vicia faba. Taxonomy (NCBI): domain Eukaryota; kingdom Viridiplantae; phylum Streptophyta; class Magnoliopsida; order Fabales; family Fabaceae; genus Vicia; species Vicia faba. Next base: position 300,888 of record CATIWC010001317.1, on the reverse strand, counting down.
AGTATGAAGCATGCATCATAGGTCTCAAAGCTTCTATTGACCTAAGGATCAAGTTCTTGAGTGTATTCGGGGATTCAACTTTGGTAATAATTTAAATCAAAGGCGAGTGGGACACGAAGCACCCGAATAGCATCCCTTACAAAGAACACATGCTGACACTGCTTCCACACTTTGAAGAGGTCACCTTTGAACATTTCCCACGAGAAGAGAATCAGTTAGCGGACGCGCTAGCTACTATGTCGTCCATGTTCAAGGTCAGATGGGATAACGAGGCTCCTCGGATCACTATTGAGAAGTAGGAGACAAACCTTGGTTTCATGAAGTAAAGAGGTATCTCTAGGCTCAAGAATATCCCGAGGGGGCGTCTGTCAATGATAAGAAGTTTCTGAGAAGGTTCTCCGCAAAGTTCTTCCTCAGTAATGGAATCCTCTATAAGCGCAACCATGGCTCTACTCTACTTCAGTGCATGGACGAGAGCGAAGCGCAGAGGATTATGATAGATCTATACGAAGGTACCTTCGGAGCCCATTCGAGTGGACAAACCTTGGCTAAAAAGATCCTACAGTAAAGATACTATTGGTCCACTATGGAAGCAGACTGCTATCAGCATTCCCGAACTTGTCACAAATGCCAGATCTATGCTGATAAGGTGTATGTACCTCCGGTTCCTTTGAACATCTTGACGACTCCTTGGCCCTTTGCAATGTGGGGAATAGACACGATTAGAGAGATTAGACCTACCGCTTCCAATGGGCATCGCTTCATCCTAGTGGCCATTGATTATTTCACAAAGTGGGTTGAAGTTGCCTCTTTTGCTACTGTTACGAAGAACGTTGTGGTGCGGTTTATCAGGCATAACCTGATCTATCGATAAGGTGTGCCAGAGAGAATCATCACTGACAATGGTACGAATCTCAATAACACGATGATCACCAAACTCTGTAAACAGTTCAAGATCCAACACCATAATTCTTCCCCTTACCGACCGAAGATGAATGGAGTTGTGGAGGCTACTAACAAGAACATTAAGAAAGTCATACAGAAGATGAAGGTGACATACAAAGATTGGCATGAGATGTTACCATTTTCTCTTCATGGTTATCGCACCTCAACACGAACGTCAACAGGAGCAACACCTACTCTCTGGTATACGGTATGGAGGTTGTCCTGCCTATTGAGGTCCAGATCCCTTCTCTGAGAATCATGAAGGATGTTGGTATGAATGAAGATGGTTGGATCCATACTCGACTTTATCAACTGAATTTGATTGGTGAAAAGAGACTTACTATTGTCTGCCATGGTCAAATGTATAAAAAATGGATGATCAAGGCTTTCAACAAAAGGTCAGGTGCCAAGTATATCAAGTCTGGTATCTAGTGATCAAGCACATCATACTTCCGCAAGGTGATCCCAGGGGCATATGGACTCCCACATACGAAGGGCCATTTGTAATCAAGAACATATTTTCCAGTGGAGCCATGATTCTAACCACCATGGATGGTGACGACCTTCCCCACCCTGTGAATGCAGACATAGTGAAAAGATACTGCGCATAAATAAGGACCCACTAGGTTGATGGCCTAGGAAAAAATAGGGGCATCCTGGTGAACCAAAAGGGTTCGGGCAAAAATTAGGGATAAAACAAAAAAAATCTGTACACCCGGGGAGTCAAAAACCTGAAAAGGTGGCTTGGGCAAAAAAAGGGTATCCCGGTGGACTGAAAAACCCGAAAGGGCGATCCAGGAAAAAATTAGGGATTTAAGGCGTATAACTATGTCCCATTGGATCACCTTGTAATCAGACTTCAGTATCACACTATCAAACTCAAGCCGTACCGATCAATCAAGTCAACTTCAGACAAGCAGCAAAGTAATGAGACGCTCGAAGGCATAAGAGCAATAACATAATTGAAACTCAATGGGATCATTATACATAGCTGTTTTCTCTTTGTAATTAACTTTGTCTAAACTCTTTTTGTGATGACATTTTCTTACTAGAATGTTTGTCTCCTTGTACATAAACGCCTTTTATAGGCAAACTTTAAAAAATTAATGCAAATCAGTTTTTGAAAGATCAAAACTACTTGTTTTCTATTTTTATGTTTTGTTTTGCAAAAGCGTCCAATGATTATTTGTGGCATATGCATATTGAATATGATTACTGTTTGCAATTATTTACATAAAGAACAGAAAGACAATTGCTAATGGCTTAAGGAACGAAGCAATGTCTGAAAGCCAGTCCTAGTCTCTATAGTTTTTTTCCCAAGCAGGAATTACCTTCTCCAGTAGAATTCCTCAGAGATTTGAAACCCATGTTTTCCAGCTGAGTATATTTTTTTCCCCAGCAAATTATGAAGCCTCGTCCCTGCAGAGAAAAACGACCAAAGTTTGACCTCTCATTCCCCACATAGCTTTATAATCTATGACAACTTTCAAATCTTCATCCCCATTAGAGTTTATTTCTATGGCAGCAGAAGATCATCCTCAATAAAGTTCCTTTTTCCTAGCTACTAAATATTCCCCAAATAGAGCATCTTCTTCCCAGTGGAATATTCGCAAGCAGAAGTACATGTCTCCCTACAGATTCATTCTTAAATAGAAGACAAAAAAATCCCAGCCGAGTATTCTCAAACAGAAAGATCAAATCCTCGACAAATCATCTCTACTCATCATTCCCAGCAGAAGTAGAAGAACCACTTTTTCTACAACGGTCAGGAATTCAATTTCCAATACTCTCCAGCAGTAGTCAGGGATTTAATTTCCCAAACTCGGATATGTCACAATAGCATTTCATGTTCATACATCATGACATGCGCATACATTTGCATAAAGCATAATCTCATTTATTTTTAGAACATCATCACACAATGCATTTCATGCATCACATATAATTAATCTTGTACCTTTTAAGGAAAGACGGTTATCATCAACAACTCCAACAGTTCAAGGTTAAATCCATGAAGCTATACATGTCATATATGCAGATAACTAATGGAAAACCAGTTCCTGAAACCGAACGGGTCAACTAATCTACGTGATCAAATGAGGCAGCCCTACTACCCAGGATTTATTTCGAAGTAACCCTACTACCCAGTCTCCTTCTCACAGCCCTACCACCCAGGTTTTATTCTGAAGCATCCCTACTACCCAGGCTTTATTTCGATGTAACCCTACTACCCAGTTTCCTTCTCACAGCCCTACCACCCAGGCTTTATTCCGAAGCAGCCCTACTAACCAGGCTTTATTTCGATGTAGCCCTACTTCCCAGGTTCCTTATCATATCCCTACCACCCAGGCTTTATTCCGAAGCAGCCCTACTACCCAGGATTTATTTCGAAGTAACCCTACTACCCAGGTTCCTTCTCACAGCCCTACCACTCAGGCTTTATTCCGAAGCAACCCTACTACCCAGGCTTTATTTCGAAGTAACCCTACTACCCAGGTTCCTTCTCATAGCCTTACTATCCAGGCTCTTTTTCATGAATTACCTGACACAGTTTTACATGGACGTGTCCCGAGAAAGCCCTATACAGGTTCCTCCTTTTTTATCTCTGGACAACAATTTACAACACTGTAAAACCCGGAATCGACCATATAACAACTCAATTTTGTATCATCAATCAAGAGTTAATTCCCCAGTAGAGTAATGGACAACCGAAACTCCTAGACTCTATTCCTTAGGACATAAATCAACATTCCCCGACGAAGTCCTCCTCAACGGAAGGTACAGGAATTCTCACAAAGGAATCTCTTATGCAATCAATATCTTTTCTGGATGGCATCTTTAAGCCCATCTCCGACGATGCTCCTTCGCCTTCCAAATGGCATCTGTAAGCCCATTTCCGATATTATCGATCAATATTCACTTCATGCGAGTGCAAATTTCTGGGCACTCTAGTGTTCAATCATCTTCCACCTTCAGACCATGAAAGGAAGACAAGCCAATCTACATCCTCAGGTTTAAGAAGATTGAACAGGGGAAACTGTTGTACCCCAAAATTTTCCCTCTCATTTTACTCAACACATGCCTATTGAGGTCCTCAACTTGCCCAAGGATGGCCAAGAATTGATCAGACAAATTCTCCTCTTATGCCAATGAACCCCCAACTAGGGTTTCCATTTGAATCAGGATGTGTCAACTCCAAAGACTTAAATTGCTTTCCATGGTCCTATTATTCCTCCATTAATTTCCATGACAAACTTCATGCCTTGCAGAACAAATTTGCACAGTCAATTGCTCAAATGCCTGAAAATCAACGAAACTAGATCAAAAGTCAATTGTGGCCTATATACAGTCAAACTTCAAGATTTTTTGTCAAAAATATAATTTTGAAGTGATAATAATCATTTTATCAAGGGTTGACCATTATTCCTCAATAAATGCTCCTAATTCATCAAAAGTCAAATTTGCAAAATTAGGGTTTCTATAGGAAAAGTCAACTGAACTTTTACTGGGCATAACATTCTCATACTTTGTCCATTTGGCCCCAACCAAAGCCCAACTTGAAGAGAATCCAATTCCCTACAAACCATATTTTATCTTAAAGTTCAATAAGTGCATCATTTGAAAGATGCAAGCCCATACATTACATGTAATTTTCAGAAAGTCAACAAAAGACACTTTTTGTCCAGACCTTTTACATCAATATAAAATATTAAAATGCAAAAATGATAAAAAGAGGGATTGAAGTAGACATATTAATATTTCTAAAAAGTCCAAGGTCATCTCCTTGGGATAAAAATTGAGCAAGTTATGGTTTGCCCAAGTTGGGAAAGTTTTAAAAAATTCAAAAATCCTACATCGAGCAAAGTTGAGCTTTCAAGGCATTAACTCATTTATTTGAGTTTTTAAATTCTCGATGGCATATTATAGGACCCATAAGCTCTTCCCCTTGTGATCTTACTTTTTATCCATTTATTTTCCATTTATTTGGATTTATTTTAAATAAAACATGAAATAAGTGGTTTAAATAAAAAAGGGATGTGTATAGCATAAATGGGCTTGGAATTATGTTTTATAAGGGCCCAATCCACGCAAAAAATGATGTCCAGGTATATCGACTTCAATAAATGGCGCAAAAGTCATTTTGGGCAAGCTTTCAAATATGCATTATGGTTCTTTAAAACATCAATTTGGAAAGTTTTTGAATATTATATCAATACTTCATTAAAAGGCATTATGGCATGGATTTTGCATTCAAGACCATTCATTCCTTCGCTCCTATATATATTGGACCATTTGCAAGCATTAAAAAAAGAAAAAAAAAGACACTTACCACGCTACAAAATCCCTCTCTCAAACTCTCAATTTTCATATATTCGTCAAAAAATTTCAACCGCACTTACAAGCTGTTTCGTGGCAAATTAACACTATAGTCATTCTCCCAGCATTCCCAGGAATTGATCCAGGCCATCCGTAGGCCCATGCATGACCAAGAACACTACATATCTGAACCTGTGTATTTGGTAAAAAATTTAACCCTAGAGAGGTGTTCTTGGACTTTTTATAAAGCTTAGGATTTCCCCTAAGCAATCCTTTTGGTCTAAATTCAATTGAGTCTTCCATGTTCATGTAAGAAGCTTTGACCCAAAAGGTGTTTTTTGTTGACTTTTCAAAAGGACCTATAATGTAGAAATTCATATCTTTTTATGAGTGCATATTTTGAACTTGTGGGATGAATATGAGTTGTAGGGAATTTCATCCTCTTCAAAATGAGCCTTGGATGGAAAATTTCTGATTAAGTATGTGGAAGTTATGTTTGGTCAAAGTTTGGTTGACTTTTCCTAAGAAACCCTAATTTAGCAACTTTTGGGTTTTGATGAATTTAGGGCATTCCTTGAAGAATCATGATCAACCCTTGATCAAATGATGGATATCACTTCAAAATGTTAATGTTGACCAAAAATCTTGATGTTTGATAGTATGTCAGCCACAATTGACTTTTGACCTAATATTGTCGATTCTCAAGCATCTGAGCAGTTGACTGAGCAAACTTCTTGTGCAGTGCTTAAAATTTGCCATGGAGGGTCTTGATAACATATTAGGACCATGGTGATCATATTAGTTCTTTTGAGTTCACCTATCTTGATGAAAATGGAAACCCTAATTTGAGACACACTGCCTTAGGAGAGAGTTCGTCTAGTCAACTCTTCGGTAAACTTGAGCAAATTGAGGATTTCTAGGAGTATGTATTGAGTAAAATGAGAGGGAAAATTTTGGGGTACAAAAGCTGCCCCTATTCAATCTTCTTAAACCTGAGGATGTAGATTGACTCGTCTACCTTACGTGATCTGAAGGTGGAAGATGATTGTACACTAGAGTGCCAAGAAATTTGCACTCGCATGAAGTGATACTTGATTTGTGATATCAGGAATGGGCTTATAGATTCCATTTTGAAGTTGCTAGAGAATTTTCCGGAGATAGGCTTAAAGATGCCATCCAAGATGTGACGGAGTACCGTCGGAGATGGGGTTAAAGATGCCATCTAGAGGATGTTGATTTCCTGAGATATTCCTTCGATGAGAGTCCCTGCTCCTGTAGTTGAGGAGGAATCTGCTGAGGAATATTGGTATCTGCCTTGGGAGAAATAGAATTTTAGGAGCTTTAGTTGTCCGTTACTCTACTAGGGAATTAACTCCGGAGGTGCACTGCATATCTTGTCAGTGTACAGGCTGCATCGCAACTTACTGGGGAAAGGTGAAATTAACTGAAACTGGTCAGGTCCAGGTTTTACCGTGTTGTAAACTGTCATCTGGAGGTAAGAGAAAAGAAACCTGGATGGTAAGGTTATGAGAAGGAACTTGGATAGTAGGGTTACTTCGAAGTGAAAGCTTGGATAGTAGGGTTGTGAGAAGGAACCTGGATAGTAGGGTTACTTTGAAATGAAAGCCTGGATAGTAGGGTTGTGAGAAGGAACTTGGATAGTAGGGTTACTTTGATATGAAAGCCAGGATAGTAGGGCTGTGAGAAGGAAGCTGGATAGTAGGGTTAGTTTGAAATGAAAGTCTGGATAGTAGGGCTGTGAGAAGGAACCTGGATAGTAGGGTTACTTCGATATGAAATCCTGGATAGTAGGGCTGTAAGAAGGAACCTGGATAGTAGGGTTACTTTGAAATGAAATCCTGGATAGTAGGGCTGTGAGAAGGAACCTGGATAGTATGGTTACTTCGAAATGAAAGCCTGTATAGTAGGGCTGTGAGAAGGAACCTGGGTTATAGGGTTTCTTCGAAATGAAAGCCTGGATAGTAGGGCTATGAGAAGGAACCTGGGTCGTAGGGTGACTTCGAAATGAAATCCTGGATAGTAGGGTTGTGAGAAGTAAAGTGGGTCATAGGGTTTCTTCGAAATGAAAGCCTGGATAGTAGGGCTGTGAGACGGAACCTGGGTCGTAGGGTTTCTTCGAAATGAAAGCCTGGATAGTAGGGCTGTGAAAAGCTACCTGGGTCGTAGGGTTACTTCGAAATGAAAGCCTGGATAATAGGTGTTGTACCCAAAAATTTGCCCTCCAATATTTCTCAATACATATCAAGTAAGGTCTTCAAATTGCTCAAGGAAGTCCAAGAATTGACCAAACAAACTCTCTCCTAAGCCAATCTACCTCAAATTAAGGTTTCATCTGACATCAAGATGCTTGAGTCCAAAGGATCCCAAATTATCAACTTTGTCCTAATATGTTCTCAAGATCATCCATGTCAAGTTTCAATCCTTGTAGAGAGAATTTGCTCAGTCAATTGCTCAAAGGCCTGAAAATCCATAGTGTTAGGGAAAAAGTCAACTGTGGCCCACATACAGTCAAACTTCAAGATTTTTGGTCAACATTCTCATTTTGAAGTGTTATTGATCATTTGATCAAGGGTTGATCATGATTCCTTAAGGATTTCTCACAATTCATCAAAACCCAAAAGTTGCTAAATTAGGGTTTTGTAGGAAAAGTCAACTCAACTTTGACCAAGCATAACTTTCTCATACTTTATCAAAAATGACCCATCCAAAGCTCATTTTGAATAGGACATAATTCCCTACAATCAATTTTCATATCCCAAGTTCATAATATGCACTCAGAAGAAGATATCATTTTGGACATTATAAGTCATTTTGAAAAGTCAACAAAAACACCTTTTGGGTCATAGCTTCATACATAAACATGGAAGACTCAATTGAGATGAGACTAATAAGGGTTGCTTAGAGGACATCTTAAGATTTCTAAAAAGTCCAAGAACACATCTCTAGGGTCAAAATTGCGGGAGTTATGCATTGCCCAAGTTGACCCTTTATGCAAAATTGCCAAAAGTCAAATGTGTCCCAAATTACATTTTTTGCTAAATGGACCCAACTTTTTATGCTTGCACTGAGTTTGTAATGTGACCCACGATCCATGAGCCCTCCCACTTGTCATTCTTTTATTTTTGTTATTTATCTTGATTTTATTTCATTTAAATCAAATAAAATCAATATAAAATAGTTAAAATATCAAAAATCATTAAGACCATGAGATTTTGTGCATGATTAGGTCCATTATACAACTGGAGACAAGGTCAAATCGTGCAAGGCTTCATATGGACACAAAAAGATTGAATTTTATTGTTTTGGAAAGATTTGGTGCAAGGATTGAATCATTGATCAATCTTCATAATTGGAAAAGATTTGATACAAACTGTAACCCTAATGCACTCTAGTATACATAGGGAACAAAAGCAGACCAAACAAAAGAGGCTAGAGGCGTGCAAAGGCAGAGAAAGAATTGAAAAATTTCAAAGAAAAAGTGCAAACTAAATTCCAAATTGTAGACCATCTCAAGCCATTTTAACCATACCAATCAATTGCTGGACGGCCATGGGTCGTGTTTCAATCGTTAGCAAGCCTTCCCACGCCTTGAAACGCATCGTAGCAGTCACACGATTTGCCTATTTTCTTGAGTTCGAATATATTGATTCTAGCATATTTAGCATGATTAATTGGCATATTTATAATCCTTGAGATGTTTGAAAGCTAATGGCTATATTCAATTGCATTTTTATTGACTGAACATGAAACTGCCATGGCTAGGGTTTGTTCTTCGTTTTTAGGGATTTCAAATATAGGAAAAATTGGACATTGGTAATGGTACCATGATGCTCGTGAGGTTGAAACGAGTTGATTGGTACCATTGGTTTTCATTTATCGTGCATGTACAAGATTTTGGAATGAACAGGGGCTATACCTACGCTTGATGCCCGTAGGTAAAAGTCCTTTTATCTAAAACGACATAATCAATGAAGAAGACAATGGCGTGGCAGTATGTGAGTGATTTGTTTGAATTTTCACGCGTTTTTAGAGGCGTAGCACGTTGTTTGCATTATATTTTATTTGTTTTATTATTATCACAACTAACATAGTAGCGCAGATGGTGAGGAGGATGGCCTTTGATGCACACGTCCTGGGTTCGATCCCAGGCGTGTGCATTTTATTTTCTCAACATTTTCAGGGCAATCCAGTGCTTCATGCTCTCAAGCGTGTTCCATACACTCCCAAACATCAGCCATTTGATGTGCTCCTTGCCAGATCCAATGTGTCCACAATGAAGGGACCACCATGCGCCTGAGTCAAGCGTGCATACAGGATTGAGGCAAAGTCAAAAGGCCTGAGCTTATTGGGCCAAGAAATTCCAAGCAACAACCCTCTTTTGCTAATGCTATCAGGCCCATTCTTTTTTCTTTTCTTTAATTTATTTCTTTTTATTTAATTTAATTTTCTTAATTATTTTTAACAAAATGAATTTATTTTTCACACAATAAATCATAAAATCAAGAGTTTACAAAAAATTAGAATTAGTTTGTTTTTTTATCAAATTTAATTTAATTTAGTTTAATTTAATTTAGAGAAATTCTAACTTTTTCTATATAATTAAAATCAATTAGAAAAATTAGGGTTAGACTCTTGATTCAATATTTATTTCTTTCTCAAAATAAAAATACAAAAATTAGGTTAATTTAATTATTTTTGTTAAATTAAGATTAATTAGTAATTAGGTTTTTTTTTATTATTCAATTGAGCTTTATTTTCTCAAAATAATCAAAAACGACAAAAAATAATTTTCCCTTTAAATTACCATTAGGTATAGTTGGGGTCAAAACCCTAATTATTTTGCATTCGATTCATCGCGCGTGTTTATTATTTTTGCAATATTGATGTAACTGTCCATGGTATATAATAGTTTAATATAGGATTTTCTTTTATTTATCATCTTTTGCGGGATTTATGGCTATATAATTAATCCCTTTCCTGAAGCCTTGTAATAGCGTAGGTTTATTTTCTCGCATTTTAATTCTCGCAAATATTAATTGTTTAGATGTATGTTGATAGAGTTGTATGACAAGATTGCATGATAATTTAAAAACGGCTAGAAACCCTTAAATGTGGAAAGATAATAACTGAAATCAAATCACTCGCACATGTGCGCTCCTAGGGTATACTCTCACTTCGGTTGCCTTCGATAAATGGTCATTAAGCATATGGTGTCTTAGTGCTTGCCCTCCTGTCTAAAAAAGATCAAACGTCCCATTCGAATGTTACCTCGGAAATGTTGCCTCGAATATGATCTTAAGACTTTAGGGTTATTATTAAGACGTCCTAACATTGCTTTAATGATCGTACGTCCCTTACGAATTGACCCTTACAACTCCAACGACGGTGCTACCTATTTCTCAATAATAGGATAGCACTGTCTAAAGCAAACGAGAATAGAAACAATCTTTTTTCGAGTAGGTAGATACTAGTAGGTACTTGCTCAAATCAAAACTTTTCACACTTACACTTTTTCAAGAAAATTTCCAAAACAACTTCGTCACACCTTTAAGGACTGATACAAAGGTTATCACGAAGTCAAAACTTTTCAAAACAAAGCACATACACAAGCAATTTTAAAAAGATGAGCAAGTACCTAAGAGCCCATGGAAAACCATGGATATAAAGGGTTCTAATACCTTCCCTTTTTATAATCTACCCCCCGTACTCAGAATATCTCAAAAAAGGATTTTTTTTCTGTGCTTTTTTCCTTTCCGTTTGGATGAAATAAAAGTCGGTGGCGACTCTTGCTTACCGCGACATTTTGCAAACACAAAACGCAAAATGCAAACCAGCATTTTCAAAACAGTCGGTTTTGCCACCATATCCCAGAACTGGCGACTCTGCTGGGGAAAATAAAGTTGGGTATACCTTAGGATCTAGGTCACCATAATTACTTCTCTTGATTGTTTTGTTTGCTTTAATTTTAAGGGTTTTATTTGGGAGTTACTATATATCCTAACCCGGATCTGGGGACACCTTTTAGGTAAGTAGAAATAAACTGTGAGGGAACTGTACAGCGTAGACCGATACGGTTAAAGCAGTAGCTACGTTGATGTGGCACATTGGTTGGTACCGGTATCCCTCATGGAGAAACGAGGAGAATACGGGGCCGCTGCGTGGTGTCGTTAAGCATCAACTGACCTTAGAACCTTTAATCGACCAACTTGGCCATTAGAAAGTAGTGAGTTAGTCCACCTCGGTATAATGCTGAGAACTGGTTGATACTCGATGCTACACTCATTGAGACCATGCTCTCGAGATAGTTCCGACCGCAAGAAAAGATTGCGTGAGCTGAAACCATGACTGATGGAGGATGGTCAGTGATATTGAGATCCTCTAGGACCCGGTTACTTTTGCTAGGACAGGTTGAAACCAACTAAACTTCAAGAGGGTACTACCTTTGATCTCAGGAAATCCTTAAACTTAAGGGCTTTGTGTGACTTGTTTGTCTTTGCCATGCTTGTTATCTGTTATATCTGTTGTTTTTTTAATCATGACATCATGCATCATAACATGGAATTCATGCTTCATTTCACTAACCATTTCAAAGACCAATGGAATTTATCTTTGTTCTGTTTTACAGATCATGGCTTCTGGGCGCAGAAATACCATTTGAGTCAACTTTGTGCAAATACCTGTCCAACTTAAAGGGTTGGCCTCAAGAGTTTTTGAGACTTCTATGTTCATTAAGAGACATGGTCAGCTTCTTAGCCTGGTCACCTCAAATCTTGATGAGCAGATGATGAGTGTAATTTTCCAAATCTTCGATCCTGTGCATCATTGCTTCACCTTTCCAGATTACCAGCTGGTCCCCACTTTAGAAGAGTTCTCTCATTTATTGGGCATATCCATCCTTGAACAGGCACCCTTCACAAGTATGGAAGAGGTTCATAGACCAGAAGACATTGCCTCAACTCTGCATCTGAAACGGGCTGATGTAGTATCCAATTGGGAAACACGAAGCGGGGTCGAAGGTTTCTTAGCCAAATTTCTGATAGATCAGGTTTGGATATTCTGGGATAGTTTGGATTTTTGGGCTTTTGAATATGTCTTGGCTCTCCTTATCTATGGTTTGGTTCTCTTCCCGAATTCGGATTCCTTTGTAGATGTAAACGCTGTCAAGATTTTCCTTTCCTGCAATCCTGTGCCTAACCTGCTGGGTGATGTCTTGCATGCCATTTATACTCGTACTATGCAAAGAAGAGGAACTCTCATGTGTTGCATGCCATTGCTGTCGAGGTGGTTTATTTCGCACCTCCCCAAGTCTGTACTGAAGAATGAAGAAGGTTTGGGATGGTCCTACAGAATAATGTCACTTGCTCATACAGACATTCTTTGGTGTTCCCGGGCTATGGAAAACACTGTTGTTATTGATCGTTGTGGGGGATACCCTAATGTCCCATTGATTGGAATCAGGGGGGGGTATAACCTATAATCCTTGTCTAGCTTTGTGACAATTTGGTCGTGTTCGGAGGGATGGTCCCTATGAGCTACTTCTTTAGGATATTGCATTTGACTACAAGGAAGACGTTGAGGAGCATCGCCGGAGGTTTATACGAGCTTGGGGCATGGTAAACAGATCTGATCCCCAAGAGCTGGGACCAAGAACTTCCCTTCCTATGCAGCCTTATCTCTAGTGGGTCCGAGCTCATGCCCAGAAGCTTGGGATGCCCTATGAAGCCGTATTGCCAGTGATTATGGAGCCCACCAATAAAGAAGTCGTTCCTTACACAGTTATTTATCCTTACATGCCCACTGATCTTGGGGAGTTGCAGAGGTCTTGGATTCAGCTGAAGGATGAGAGGGATACTTACCGGGAGAAGTACCATGAGCAAGAAAGGAAGATTTTGAAGCTCACCAGGCAGCTCGAGGAGGAAAGAGTGATCAATGACTACATCGGAACAAAGAGGAAGCATCCATGGGACTTTTGATTTTTCTTTTTCTAGTTTTTAGATTTGTTTTCTATTTTACTTCTTTGTAACGCCTTAAAGGCATTGTTGAACCTTTCATAAGTTAATCTAATAAAGTTTGTTTATTTTTGGTTTGCAAATTTAAATCTCCTAAAGTATTTGAAATCATTACATGCGCATCCCATTATCATGCACGCCATTACAAGTACCATTATAGATTTCTCATCTTCTTCGCTATTTATTTTAGCAGAGATGTCTTCTGATCAAGCCATCAAAGATCTTCAGGCACAGAACGCCCAATTCCAACAGATGTTCTTAAGTTTGGCTAAAGGACAAGAGGATATGAAGACCCTGATTCTGAAAGAGAAGAAGAAAAAGAAGAAGATTGGTATTCTGAACATGGGTAGAAGATTCGGAGAAAGGATAAGACAATCATCTGATCTGACCTCCTCATCCAAAGACGGGGAGAACCAAGAAAGAACAAAGGACCCCAGTCCAGCAGTTTCTGATAACAATACAGATTATGATGATGAGCAATATCCTATTGCCGAGGATAGGTACAAGCAGCTAGAAGACCGTCTGAGTGCTATGAAGATTCAGAAGATCCCTGGTTTGGATTTCGGAGAACTGTGATTGGTATCGGGAGCGGTGATCCCTCATAAATTCAAAGCTCCGGTTTTTTCCAAGTACGCTGGAGTATCCTGTCCAAAACTCCATCTCCGCTTGTACGTCAGAAAAATCCAACCCCACACTGCTGATAGAAATTTGTGGGTACACTTCTTTCAAGATAGTCTGTCAGGGACTCAACTTAATTGGTTTTATCAGTTAGAAGGAGCCAGTGTCTGAAACTGGGAAGATCTTGCTGCTGCTTTCTACAAGAAGTATCAGTATAACGCCGACCTTGCTCCCACTCGTACTCAGCTTCAGGGTATGTCTATGGGTGCAAGTGATGGTTTTAAGGACTATGCTCAAAAGTGGATAGACTTGGTTGGAAGAGTCCAACCCCCTTTGTCTGATAGGGAGTTGGTTGACATGATTCTAGGGACGCTATCTGGTCCATTTTTCAATCATCTGATCGACAGTTCGTCATATGGGTTTACTGAGTTGATTTTGACTGGAGAGAGAGTAGAAGCTGACATTCGAAGTGGGAAAATATAGAAAGATACTTCATTAAGTGCAGTAAAAAAGCCTTTCATAGGTAAGAAGGAAGCTAGTGCAGTCTATGGCTCGAGGGGCCAAAGAAGACCTGAACACTGTTAAGAAGTAAATATGGTAGTGATATCAAGACCCGCATTTGCTCCAAAATGCAACAATCAACAAAAGGGGGAAAGGAATTGAGCCCCCGACAGACTATCTTGAAAGAAATGAACCCAGAGATTTCTATCAGCAGTATAGGGCTGAATCTTCCTCACATATGACCGGAGGTGTAGCTTTGGACAGGAAGCTCCGTCATACTTGGCAAAGGCAGGTGCCTTGAATTTATGGGGAATCACCACCCCAGAGGATAGACATAGATCTCTGAAATCCAGACCGGGCACCTTCTGTATCTCCATAGCGCTCAAGCGGTCTTCCAGATGTTTGTACTTATCTTCAAAAAGAGGATACTGTTCTTCATCATAGTCCGTCTCGTTGTCGGAGACCATAGGGCTAGGAGCCCTCCTTTCTTGTGGACTGTCTTTCCCTCCAGATGAGGTGGCCAGATCAAATTCGTTTTGCATCCCGTTTCCAAACCTGCGTCCGGTGTTGAACATGACGGTCCTCTTTTTCTTCTTCTTCCTTTCTTTCTGAATCAGGGTCTTCATATCCTGCTGACCCTTAGCTAGGCTCATGACCAACTCTTGGAATTGAGCATTCTGGGCCTGGAGGGCCTTGATAGCTTGCTCGGTTGAAGGTTCAGTAGACATGATGATTGCTGAAATAAACAGCGAAGAAGATAAGAGACTTGTACTGGGAGACCTATTATGCAATGATATGTATATGTATGCAATGTTTCCAAGGATCTCGCATGGTAAACAAGAAACTGTTAGAATCTGAATCTTGTAGCTTTGATTGAAGGAACTTCATGTTGCTGAGAGTCCTTCTTCAAGAGTCAAGCTCACCATATCGAGTGGGTCATAGCCCCTGACTCAAGTTATCATGTTTGGATTTCTAGGCAACCTTGGCTAGAGGAAAATAAATCCCCTTTGCCCCTTGCTAGCCATTTGATTTACCATAACCTGCACCACAGACCCTCGAGATCCTTGAAATGGTTAAAGAAATGCTGAGGCATGATGTTATGATGTGTATGCTATGCGTTTAGGCAAAAGTGTAAGGTGATGTAAGTAAGCCCTGCAATAAATCCAGATTATTGGATAAGGACTGTAAACAAAACCTGCAAGGAACCCATGTTGTCAGATAACAAGTATGTGCAAGTAGTCCAAGTTTGAAGGCACACAAGTCACACATATAACCTTAAGTTTAGGCTGGCATGGAGTTTAGGTATTACCCTCTTTCAGTTCAGTTGGTTTAAACCTGTCCTAAAAATAGTAACCGGGTTCTAGAGGATCTCAATATCACTGACTACCCTCAATCGGTCATTCCAGTTTAGCAACCTTTTCTTGCGGCCGGAATCATCGCGAGAGTTTAGTCTCAATGAGTGTAGCATACTGCTATTGTTCTATGGCCAAGTTGGTCAATTTAAGGTTCTAAGGTCAGTTGGTGCTTAACGACTCCTCAGAAGACCCATATTCTCCTCGTTCCAACACAAGGGATATCGGTACAGACTAAGGTGCCACACCAACATAGCTACTGCTTCATCCGTGTCGGTCTACGCCAGACAGATCCCTCACAGTTTATTTCTACTTACCTAAAGGGCATCCCCAGATCCGGGTTAGGATCTATAGAACTCTAATACAAGCCCACAAAATTAAAGCATACAAAGCATACAATTGAAAACATAGTGATCTAATCCTAAGGTACACCTCACTTATAAGATAATCCCCAATAGAGTCGCCAGTTCTGTGATCGGTGGGAATGAGAACTGACTGTTTTTGGAATGCTGGTTCGCGTTTGCGTTTGTTTTCGCAAAATTTTGCGGTAAGCAAGAGTCGCCACCGTCTTTTATTTTATCCAACAAGGAAAGGACAAAAGCACAGAAAAATTCCTTTTCGAGATGTTTCTCGGGTTCAGGAGGTATATTATAGAAAGGGAAGGTGTTAGCACCCTTTCTATCTGTGGTTATCCACAGGCTCTTCGGTACTTGCTTACTATGTTTTCAAAAGTTTGCTTTTTCTTTGTGTTTGTGGGTTTTGAAAAGAGTTTTGTTTTTGATGAGAGTGTAAGTGCGAAAAGTTGGTTTTTGTTTTTAAAAGAGCAAGTACTTAAGAACATCTACCTACTCAAAAGGAATTAAACTGTGCAAATGTCCTTTAGACAGTGCTATCCCACTATTGAGGAGTAGGTAGCACCGTCGTTGGAGTTTCGGGTCAATTCGATTTTAGGGATGTGTGGTCACTAACACAATGTTAGGATGCTTTAGCGGTAACCCTAATGTCTTAGATCATTTTTATCGAGGCAACCATTTCGAGGAAACTTTGATCTTTAGACAGGAGGGCGACCTCTAAGACTTCCTATACTCAATGACCACGTTCGAGGCAACCAAGTGAGGCGTACCCTAGGAGTGGCATGTGCAAGTGTGTCAATTTCCAGTTATGTTATCTTTACATGTCATGGTGAGCTACTATTGATTTTAAGTTAAGATAGATCTTGTCATGCATAGCCTATTATTCATACATCTAGCAGTTAATGGTTGCGGAAAATAAATTGCGGAAAATAAAGCTAAGCTATTACAAGGCGTCGGGTATTTACATCGCCAAAAACAAACCCTTAAAAATTAAATGCGAAAAAGTAAATAAAAGTGGTAAATAAAAAGTCCTAAGTTAACACTATTACATCCTCAGAGCAATTACACAAATATAGATCAACATAATACGCGCGAGAGAAGTTGAATCAGATTGTCCTTTAGGGTTTTGACCCTTTTTCAAATAAAGCATATTTTTGGTCTTTTTTGATTTAAGAATTAAGTCTAAATTAGTAATGGAATTAATTAAAAAGAAAATATTTTTTTGAGTTTTATTTTAATTAAAGAAATAAAATTAGAATGGCAAAAACATTAAAAACCTAATTCTAAGTCAATTTTAATTTATTGTGAAAATGTTAATATTAAACCTAATTAAAAGAAACTAAATTAATTGGTTACAATTTATTTACCAAAAATAAGTTATAAAATTTAAATAAAAATATTTTTGTTGTTTCTGATTTTTTATGAAAAAAAGAGTTAATTTGTTAATTAATTAGTTAGTTTATAATAATAATAATAATAAAAAGCAAAAGAAATATGAAAAGAAAATAAAAAAAACATAAGCAAACTGTGGGGGGGCGCTGGGCCTGAAGAAGGGAGGTTGATTCAGCAATTCCAGGCCCAGATTCGAACAACTTCGTTTGACTTTTAGATTGCCTGGACATTTGTTATCCAAGGTTCATGGTGAACCTCATCCTGGACCACTGGATCTGGGTGTGGACCCATCTGACACGTTGAGATCTGAGGACGTATGGTAGTCCACGCTTGGGATGCTGCGCCTGAATACTTGAAAGAAAAACACAACAAAGTTTTGGGGGACCTGGGATTCGAATCCAGGTCCCAGGGGGTTCTGCAACGCACGCTTCACCAACCAGCCAGCTTGTTCAATTTGTTATGATAATAAGGAATAAATAATATATGGGAAAATCAATGAATAGGCTGGAAAATAAGAAAAAAGGCGCTAATATTTCAAACAGGCCAATTATGGCCATGCCACGTCTTCATCTTCTCCACAAAACCTGGTTCGATTACCTGCAGATTTTGTTCCACAGGAAGATTCGTAGCCTCCCTCAAAATTTCTCCCTAGGCCACAAAAACGCAAGCTAAGAGTACCACTGTACTCGTCTCACCCCCCTGAACTCATCCATGGCCATTGTTGGCCTTGATTGTGCCTGCACACAAAACGCCTAAAAAACCATATACGGGAAACCTAGGTTCTGGGTAGGGGGTTAGAGGCCACAAAAATCAAATCAAATAATGCAGAATCAATGTAAATTACATGGTGAGTATGAATGTGCAAACCATTTGGCAAAAAGATGAAAGGAAAAGTGGTTCACGATTTCATGTGCAGAGGCAATCTTAAGAACACTTACAGCGTATTATAGACGATGGAAATTCTTGGTTTTGATCCCTACAGCTTCACAGGATATCAGGCAAGGGTGCAACATTTTACTTTTGGTCTGAATTCGCCTCTGAACCAAAACTCGATCACCACTTTTCAAGGTTTTTTGCAAAGTTGTATGGCCGTTTCTGCAGAATTTTTGTGTGTTCTTTTTCGTGTCTTTTCCCATGTGTGTCATTTGTTTATGAGCATGAGGTTTATATAGCCAAGGAAATTAGGTCAACATTTGTGTATCAAATCTTGGTCCATTATGATGAAGAGATTTGATTTGATTTTTTCATAAAGACTTGCCATATTTGATCCAATCATGCGTTTCTGCCAGCTTGCTCTGAGTTGTATTGGGCCTCCAACATAATGAAAATCAAAAGTTGACTCGCCCCTTCGAATTTGCTCTCTTCGATTGCTTCAAAGTCCCAATTCGAACTACTCCAGTCACAACCCCTTCGATTGAGACTCCCCCTGCTTCGATTGCATGTTTGCAAGGGACACATGCCATTGTGAACTTTGGATGAACCTGGACAGGTTAGGATATGTGTTTTTGCTTAGTCATGTCAGCCCACTTCATTCCTTCGAATCTGCCTTCTTTGCCAGCTTCAAAGTCCAATTTAGAATATTCCCTATTAGACAACTTCGACCAGCCCTTGGCCTTGTGATGAGTCTAAGTTCTGATTCGAAGTGTCCAGAACTTCCTTCATCAGAGCATCTTAGATTAAGAGAAACTCTGCACTGAAATGCCATTCGAAAGTCATTTCGTTCTGATGTTCTGATTAAGGTAAAGTCTGAAATGAAATGCCATTCGAAGGTCATTTCATTCTGATGTCCTTACTGAGGTAAAGTATGAAGTACCAGTCGAAGGACCCTCTGAAGTACTAGTCGAAGCATTGTGAACTTGTCTTGATCGAAGGAGGTCTAACGCTCAATCGAAGACTTGCACACCAAGGCTTGATCGAAGAAGGTCCAGCGCTCAATCGAAGACTTGCACACCAAAGCTTGATCGAAGGGTTCCAAACACCTAATCGAAGCTTACTAATCAGAGCCTTATCGAAGAGTGCCAAATGCCCAATTGAAGACTGGTGAACCAAAACTTGATCGAAGAGTTCCAAATGCCCAATCGAAGACTGGTGAACCAAGCCTGATCGAAGGATTTTGGATGCCCAATCGAAGACTTTTCCCAGATGCCAATTGAAAGACATTTAGTTCATTTTCAAAAAAAATTATTTTTCTTAGGCAAGGGTTTGTGACCAACCATGTAAGGGAAGACCTTTGAAAACATGAGAGGGAAAATTTTGGGGTACAACAGAGTTAAACAAGACTTAAAAAGTGAGGAAGCTGATGTTGATGTCAGCAATATTGTCGGGGCTAGCAAGGTCACCAGAAGCGAAAGATTATTTTTCCCCGAGATTTCCCCTCCGACTGTTCACAAAACTGTTGTCATTCTATTTGCTATTACACCAACTACTATCCCAGTTCCTATTCCAGTCATCACCCCTGTCGCCGAGCCATCTGGGACTCGGGGCAAAGAAATCATAGGTGAGCCTTCTCGGACGGAGGCACCTAAGAAGATCATTGTAGAAACCTCTAAACAAGAAATAGAGGAAATTCTAAAGATTATCATGAAGAGCGTCTATAACATAGTCGAGCAGCTGGGGTAGACCCCGTCAAAAATCTCCATGTTTTCATTGTCATTGTGTTCTGAAGCCCATGCAAAGTCTTTAATTGCATTCCTCAAAACTGTGCATGTGCCGCAGGAAACTTCAGCCGATCAATTCAAAGATTACGTAGCTAGCCTAACCACCGACAATGGACTGGGTTTCTCAGATGTAGATCTGACTGCTAAGGGGAGAAATCATAATGATGCCCTGCACGTCTCGATCGAGTACAGGGGCACCACTATGGCCCATGTACTAGTGGATATCGGGTCTTCATTGAATGTTCTGCCAAAGAAAACATTAGATCGTCTGGATTGTGAAGGTTTGATTCTGAAGCCGAGCAATATTGTGGTCAGGGCTTTTGACGGGTCAAAGAGAATGGTGCACGGGGAGGTAGACATCCCTGTTAAAGGTAGCTCTCAGACTTTTGCATCCACCTTCTATGTGATGGATATCATACCATCATATTCTTGTTTGCTGGATCGCCCTTGGATTCATAAGGCTAGGGCTGTGACTTCCATGCTCCATCAAATGCTGAAATACTCGGTGAAAGGAAAGATTGTCACGGTACGAGGTGAAGAGGAGTATATAGTGAGTCATATCAATTCTTTCCTCTACATGGAGATGGGCGGGGAATTCATCAAAACCCCTTGTCATAACTTTGAAGAGGTCCCT
The DNA here is from genome assembly GCA_948472305.1 of Vicia faba. Lineage (NCBI taxonomy): Eukaryota > Viridiplantae > Streptophyta > Magnoliopsida > Fabales > Fabaceae > Vicia > Vicia faba. The sequence goes on along the minus strand of CATIWC010001317.1, from coordinate 280,089 downwards.
CAGACCTTGGCATCAACTGAAGTTACTACCGACAAACCTCCGATAAAATGGCTTCCCTCATGGATGCCAGAGCTGTAATTGAAGAAGGGGCTCAAAGGGATGTTAGGCGCGCGCGGATTGGAAGACCTCCTTTGCACATCAGCAATCAGGGAGTTAATGTATTTGAGGACAGTGAAGAAGATTCAGATATCGACAGTTGGATCTACCCTACAACCAACGGTGGACTGAACAACTGGACGACGAAGGACTTCATACCTATTTATTTTATTCCATAGTAATTGACTTTTATTTTAAGAGTTGTAATAGACAGTTTGAAACTTTACGTCCCGGTGCCTTGCCCGAGGCACCTTGGCTTTGCTTGTGAGGGCTTATTACTTGTCATTTCATATATCATTAATAAAACATTGGACGTTTTCTGGCATTACAAATCTTGCACTCTTTGTTTTTCTTTTCTGTCTCCCACTCTATCAAAACAACTATTCTCTTACACACACTCACGTATCATAATGCGGATCCATATCCACTCTGGATCCCATTGATAACAACTTTGCTACTGCCAGTTATGACTTCGAAAATCCGACCAACCAAGCCGAGGACGAAGGTGAAGATGATTTTGAGGTGCCTGGAGAACTTGCTAGACTATTACAGTAGGAAGAAAGGGCCATACAGCCTCATGAAGAGCCAGTTGAGTCGGTGAATTTGGGTATAGAGGAAGACAGGAAAGAGGTCAAGATAGGTGCAAATCTGGAGCCTGGTGTCAAGCAACGGTTGATACAAATGCTACACGAATATGTTGAGATCTTCGCTTGGTCTTATGAAGATATGCCTAGTTTGGACACCGATATTATGGTTTATTGCTTGCCAACTAAAGAAGACTGCCCTCCGGCAAAACAGAAGGTCCGCCGTATGCGCTCTGAGATGTCTGAGAAAATCAAAACTGAAGTCATGAAACAGTTCGACGCGGGATTTTTAGCTGTCACTTCTTATTTGCAGTGAGTTGCCAACATTGTTCCAGTACCTAAGAAGGATGGTAAGGTATGAATGTGTGTAGACTATAGAGATCTGAACAGGGAAAGCCCCAAGGATGATTTCCCACTTCCTCACATCGATGTTCTGGTCAATAACACCGCGCATCATAAGATCTTTTCCTTCATGGATGGTTTTTCCAGCTACAATCAGATCAAGATGGCTCTTGAGGACATGGAGAAGACAACCTTCGTTACACAGTGGGGCACCTTCTGTTACAAGGTAATGCCTTTCGGGTTGAAGAATGCTGGGGCAACTTATCAGCGCGTCATGGTCACTTTGTTCCACGATATGATTCACCATGCGATCGAGGTTTATGTTGATTATATGATAGCCAGGTCCCAGACTGAGGAAGATCACCTAGATCATCTCCAGAAATTATTTGACAGGTTGAAGATGTATAAGCTGAGGTTAAATTTGAACAAGTGTACTTTCGGGGTAAGGTCTGGTAAGCTGCTGGGTTTTGTTGTCAGTGATAAAGGTATTCAGGTGGATCCTGCAAAGGTGAAAGCCATACAAGAGATGTCGGTCCCCCGCACAGAAAAAGAGATTAGAGGCTTCTTGGGACGTCTAAATTATATTGCCAGGTTCATTTCACATCTGACTGCTACTTGTGAGCCAATCTTCAAGCTGCTGAAGAAAGATCAAGTGGTAAAGTGGAATGAGGAATGTTAGACCGCTTTCGAAAGAATCAAGGAATACCTTCAAAAACCACCAATTCTGATGCCTCCAGTTGAAGGAAGACCTTTGATCGTATACTTGATAGTACTGGATTGTTCAATGGGGTGTGTACTGGGGCAGCATGACGAGTCTGGCCAAAAAGAGCATGCTATTTACTACCTTAGCAAAAAGTTTATCGACTGTGAGACCCGATACTCATTTCTAGAGAAAACTTACTGCTCTTTGGCATGGGCTGCTCTCTGGCTGAGACAGTATATGCTGACCTGCACCACTTTGTTGATATCAAAAATGGATTTAATCAAGTATATCTTCGAGAAGCCTTCCCTGTCCAGAAGAATAGCGAGATGGCAGATGATCCTAACCAAATATAACATCTAATACACAACCCAAAAAGAAATCAAGGGGAGTGTATTGGCGGATAATTTGGCGCATCAGGCCGTGGATGACTATCAATCCATGAATTTCGAGTTCTCGGATGAGAACATCATATTGGTAACCGACTGTGAAGAACCTGGACCGGATGAAGGACCCGAGAAGGGATCCCGATGGTCTATGTATTTTGATGGAGCCTCTAACACGTTGGGTAATGACATCGGTGCTGTAATTATATCTCTTGAGGGCTGTCATACTCTGTTCACTGACCGATTATGTTTTAACTGCACCAACAATATGGCGGAGTATGAAGCATGTATCATGGGTCTTCGAGATGATATTGACCTGAGGATTATGTTCTTGAGTGTATTCGGAGATTCCGCTCTGTTGATAAGTCAGATCAAAGGCGAGTGGGATACGAAGCACCCAAATCTTATTCCTTACAAAGAATATGTATTAACATTGCTCCCACATTTTGAGGAGATAACCTTTGAACACTTCCCGAGAGAGGAGAACCAGTTAACGGACGCGCTAGCTACCATGTCTTCCTTGTTCAAAGTCAGGTGGGACAATGAAGCTCCCCAGATTACCATCGAGAGGTTGGACGAACCCGCACATTGCTGTGACATTGAGACGGAAGAGGTAGTAGATAAACCCTGGTTTCACGAGGTAAAGAGGTATCTTGAGGCTCAAGAATACCCCGAGGGGGAATCCGTTAATGATAAGAAGTTTCTGAGAAGGTTCACTGCGAAATTATTCATCAGTAATGGGATCCTTTATAAGCGTAACCATGATTCAACCCTACTGCGATGTGTGGACAAAAGCGAGGCAGAAAGGATCATGGTAGAGTTACATGAAGGTATCTTCGAAACTCATTCCAGTGGACATAACATGGTGAAGAAAATCCTACGGGCAGGATATTACTGGTCTACTTTGGAAGCCGATTGATATCAGCATTCTCGAACCTGTCATAAGTGCCAAGTCTATGCTGATAAGGTGCATGTACCTCCAGTTCCTCTGAACATTTTGACAGCTCCCTGGCCTTTTGCAATGTGGGGCATCGATATGATCGGAGAGATCAGACCTACTGCATCCAACTGGCGTCGTTTCATTCTGGTAGCTATTGATTACTTTACGAAGTGGGTCGAGGCAGCTTCCTTTGCTATAGTAACCAAGAACGACGTGGCACGGTTTATCCGACACAATCTGATTTGTCGATATGGTGTACCAGAAAGGATCATTACGGACAATGGTACAAATCTTAACAATACAATGATCACCAAGCTCTACAAACAATTCAAGATACATCATCACAATTCTTCTCCCTACCGGCCGAAGATGAATGGGGTTGTTGAAGCAGCTAACAAGAACATCAAAAAGATGGTGCAGAAGATGATGGTGACATAAAAATACTGGCACGAGATGTTACCATTTGCTCTTCATGGGTACTGCACCTCAGCACGGACGTCAACAGGGGCAACACCCTACTCTTTGGTATACGGCATGGAGGCGGTCCTACCCATCGAAGTCCAGATACCCTCTCTCAGGATTATGAAGGATGCGGGTTTGAACGAAGACGACTGGATCCAAACTCGGATTGATCAGCTGAATTTAATCGATGAAAAGAGGCTTACTGCTATTTGTCATGGTCAGACGTATCAGAAGCGAATGATTAAGGCATTTACAAGAAAGTCAGACGTCAAGAATATCAAGTCGGGGATCTGGTGATCAAACGCATCATATTGCCACAAGGTGATCCCAGGGGCAAATGGACCCCCACATACGAAGGGCCATTTATGGTTAAGAACATTTTCTCGGGAGGAGCTATGATTCTAACCACCATGGATGGTGACGACCTTCCTCACCCCGTCAATGCAGACATAGTGAAAAAATACTATGCCTAATCAAAGACCCGCTAGGTTGACTGGCCTAGGCAAAAATAAGGGCTACCCGGCGAACCAAAAGGGTTCGGGCAAAAGTAAGGGATGAAAATAAAAATAAAAAAATTATACACCCGGCAAGTCGAAAACCTGAAAAGGCGGCTTGGGAAAAAAGGGTATCCTGATGGACTGAAAACCTAAAATAGCGGTCCAGGCAAAAATTAGGGATCGAAGCGTAACACTATGTCTCATTGGATCATCTTGCAACCAGACTTCGGTATCGACTATCAAGCTCAGACGGCGCCATCAATCTGATCTACCTTCGACCAAGCGGCAGAGTAATGAGACGCTCGAAGATATAAGGGCAATAACAGAGTTGGAACCCAGTGGGATTGTTTCATATAGCTGTTTTTCTTTCTTTTACACAAATTGTAATTTCTATCTTTCGGCGGCATTCTCTTACTAGAGCGTTAGCCTCTTTGTATAAAATGCCTATTACAGGCCAACTTCAAAAAAATCAATACAATTCATTTTTACAAGAAATGTCAAATTGTTTTTCTTTTTCTGTTTTGTTTTGCAAGAACGTCCAATGATTCATTTTTGATATATGCATTTGAAAATAGTTGTTGCTCATAAATATTTACATAAGAAATAAAAGACTATTACTCGTAATTCTAGGAACAAGGGAAATCAAGAAGTGTACAAACCTTACAGTTGCTCTACCCACCAGGTACATGGATAAAGCCAGCTTGAGAATATGACTAAGGGTACATACACTCCCCGCAGAGTAGGAAGTATCCAAAGACAATGGTGTTAGCTCTCCCCAGCTGAGGTTCATAATCGCGAATGAGTCGGCAAAATTCTCCCCAAGCAGAGTTTATCTATCACCAACAATAGAAGCTCACCACCAGCTGAGTTTAACTCTCCAAATCAACAGATCGTCCAACAAAGTATCTCTTTTCCCCATAAAGTCATTCACCCACAGGATTATTCTCAAACAGAGTCTCCCACGGTGGAATATTCTCGAGCAGAACGGACGCAAGTCTCCAGCTAATCATCTTCGGTCACTATCCCCAGCAAGAACGAAGAACTCAACTCCTTATACTCTCCAACAGCAGCCCGGGATTTATTCTCCCCAGCCGGAGAATATCACAAGAACATTTCATATCCATACATCGTGGCATGCGCATACGCATCATGCATCACAATCTCATTTATTTTGAGAACATCATTACTCAATACATTTTATACATCATGACATTACATACGACTAACTCTCTACCTTTCAGGGAAAGATGCAATCAAGTTCTGACAAGTTTTCTCTATTTCAGTCAAACCGACACTAAGGTTTCTATTCTAGTTGAAGACATTTTAAGACTTTCGTCTGGGTTAGCCGAATCACCGCTAAGATTTCCCTGATTTCTATTCCATTCAAAGTTAATCCGAGACCTCTCACGGGATCAGTCAAATCGATACTAAGATTTCTCTCCCAGTTGAAGTTCCCACAAGTTTCCCCTAGTTCAGTTAAATTGATACTAAGATTTCTATTCCAGTTCAAGCTTTGAAGCCCAGAAATCGACCGAAAAACAGCTTAACCCTCAGCAAGTTATTGTGAAGCCTGGAAATCGACCGAATAGCAGTACAAGATACCATGAAGCCTGGAATCGACCAGCTAATGGTATAAGACACTGTGAAGACTGGAGCATGACCAGATAGCAACAAAGGACACTGAAACCTGGGACACGACCAGATAACAGTATAAGGTATTGCGATGCTTGGAATTCGACCAAATAGCAGTTTACTCGGGCAATTACTATGAAACCAGGAAATCGACCGGATATTAGTATACCTTAAATTCACATGGAAACCCGGATGTTACCGGATAACCATTTAATTCCTTCTGAAGCTTGGAGCACGACCAACTAAGAATTGAGAAATTGTAGAGCCTAGAGGATGACCAAATAGCAAGTTTAATCTCATCTCCCTAGTAAAACATTGTAAGGCCTGGAGCACGACCAGATAGCAGTTCATTTTATCCTCCTCAACTAAGAGATGATTCCCTGGTAGAGTAACAGACAGCGGAAGCTCCTAAAATTCTATTTCTCCCAAGACAGAGACCAGCATGCTCCCAGCGAAATCCTCCTTAACAACAGGTATACGGGTTCTCGCAAAGGAATCTCTTATGCGATCAACACTTCTTCGAATGGTATGTTTAAGCCCATCTTCCATCATTGACTTCCAAATGGCATCTATAAGCCCATTCCTGATATCGCAAGACAAGTACCACTTCATGCGAGTGCAAATTTCTGGGCACTCTAGTGTCCAATCATCTTCCACCTTCAGATCACGAAAGGCAGACACGCCAATCTACATCCTCAGGTTTAAGAAGATTGAACAGGGGCAGCTGTTGTACCCCAAAATTTTCCCTCCTATATTTCTCAATCCATATCAAGTAAGGTCTTCAAATTGCTCAAGGAAGCCCAAGAATTGACGAAACAAACTCTCTCCTAAGCCAATCTACCTCAAATTAGGGTTTCATTTTACATTAAGATGCTTGAGTCCAAAGGATCCCAAATGATCACCTTTGTCCTAATATGTTCTCAAGATCATCCATGTCAAATTTCAAGCCTTGCAGAGAGGATTTGCTCAATCAATTGCTCAAAGGCCTGAAAATCGACAATGCTAGGGCAAAAGTCAATTGTGGCCCACATACAATCAAACTTCAAGATTTTTGGTCAAAATTCTCATTTTGAAGTTTTATTCATCATTTGATCAAGGGTTGATCACGATTTCTTAAGGATTTCTCACAATTCATCAAAACCCAAAAGTTGTTAAATTAAGGTTTTGTAGGAAAAGTCAACTCAACTTTGACCAAGCATAAATTTCTCATACTTTATCAAAAATGACCCATCCAAAGCTCATTTTGAAGAGGGTGTAATTCCATACAATCCATCTTCAGATCCCAAGTTCAAAATATGCACTCACAAGAAGATATGAATTTGGACATTATAGGTCATTTTGAAAAGTCAACAAAAACACCTTTTGGGTCAAAGCTTCATACATGAACATGGAAGACTTAATTGAAATGAGACCAAAAAGGGTTGCTTAGAGGACATCTTAAGCTTTATAAAAAGTCAAATAACACATCTCTAGGGTCAAAATTGAGGGAGTTATGCATTGGCCAAGTTGACCCTTTTTGCAAAATTGCCAAAAGTCAAATGTGTCCCAAATTGCATTTTTTGCTAAATGGGCCCAACTTTTTATGCTTGCACTGAGTTTGTAATGTGACCCACGATCCATGAGCCCTTCCACTTGTCATTATTTTATTTTTGTTATTTATCTTGATTTTATTTCATTTAAATCAAATAAAATCAATATAAAATAGTGAAAATATCAAAAATCATTAAAACCTTGAGATTTTATGCATGATTAGGTCCATTATACAGCTGGAGACAAGATCAAATCGTGCCAAACTTCATATGGACACAAAAAGATTGAATTTTCTTGTTTTGGAAAGATTTGGTGCAAGGATTGAATCATTGATCAATCTTCATAATTGGAAAAGATTTTATACAAACTTTAACCCTAATGCACTCTAGTATACATAGGGAACAATAACAGACCAAAAGAAAGAGGCTAGAGGCGTGCAAAGACAGAGAAAGAATTGCAAAATTTCAAAGAAAAAGTGCAGACCAAATTCAAAGTTGCAGACCATCTCAAGCCATTCTAACCATACCAATCAATTGCTGGATGCCCCGGGGTCGTGTTTCAATCTTTAGCAAGTCTTCCCACGCCTTGAAACGGATCGTAGCAGTCACATGGTTTGCCTCTTTTCTTGAGTTCGAATATATTGATTCTGGAATATTTAGCTTGATTAATTGGCATATTTATAATCCTTGAGATGTTTGCAAGCTAATGGCTATATTCAATTGCATTTTTATTGACTGAACATGAAACTGCCATGGCTAGGGTTTGTTCTTCGTTTTTAATGATTTCTCATATAGGAAAAATTGGACATTGGTAATGGTACCATGATGCTCGTGAGGTTGAAACGAGTTGATTGGTACCATTGGTTTTTATTTATCATGCACGTACATGATTTTGGAATGAACAGGGGCTATACCTACGCTTGATGTCCGTAGGTAAAAGTCCTTTTATCTAAAATGACATAATCAATGAATAAGACAATGGTGTGGCAGTATGTGAGTGGTTCGTTTGAATTTTTCGCGCGTTTTTAGAGGTGTAGCACGTTGTTTGCATTATATTTTATTTGTTTCATTATTATCACAACTAACATAGTAGCGCAGATGGTGAGGAGGCTGGCCTTTGATGCACACGTCCTGGGTTCGATCCCAGGCGTGTGCATTTTATTTTCTCAACATTTTTAGGGCAATCCAGTGCTTCATGCTCTCAAGCATGTTCCATACACTCCCAAACATCAGCCATTTGATGTGCTCCTGGCCAGATCTAATGTGTCCACAATGAAGGGACCACCATGCGCCTGAGTCAAGTGTGCATACATGATTGAGGCAAAGTCAAAAGGACTGAGCTTATTAGGCCAAGAAATTCCAAGCAACACCCCCTCTTTTGCTAATGCTATCAGGCCCTTTCTTTTTTCTTTTCTTTAATTTATTTCTTTTATTTAATTTAATTTGCTTAATTATTTTTAACAAAATTAATTTCTTTTTCACACGAAAAATCATAAAATCAAGAGTTTACAAAAAATTAGAATTAGTTTGTTTTTTTTATCAAATTTAATTTAATTTAGTTTAATTTAATTTAGAGAAATTCTAACTTTTTCTATATAATTAAAATCAATTAGAAAAATTAGGGTTAGACTCTTGATTCAATATTTATTTCTTTCTCAAAATAAAAATACAATAATTAGGTTAATTTAATTATTTTTCTTAAATTAAGATTAATTAGTAATTAGGTTTTTTTTACTATTCAATTGAGCTTTATTTTCTCAAAATAATCAAAAACGACAAAAAATAATTTTCCCTTTAAATTACCATTAGGTATAGTTGGGGTCAAAACCCTAATTATTTTGCATTCGATTCATCGCGCGTGTTTATTATTTTTGCAATATTGATGTAACTGTCCATTGTATGTAATAGTTTAATCTAGGATTTTCTTTTATTTATCATCTTCTGCGGGTTTTTGGCTATGTAATTAATCCCTATCCCGAAGCCTTGTAATAGCGTAGGTTTATTTTCTCGCATTTTAATTCTCGCAAATATTAACTGTTTAGATGTATGTTGATAGAATTGTATGACAATATTGCATGATAATTTAAAAACGGCTAGAAAACCTTAAATGTGCAAAGATAATAACTGAAATCAAATCACTCGCACATGTGCACTCCTAGGGTATACTCTCACTTCGGTTGCCTTCGGTAAACGATCATTAAGCATATGGTGTCTTAGTGGTTGCCCTCCTGTCTAAAAAAGATCAAATGTCCCATTCGAATGTTGCCTCGAAAATGTTGCCTCGAAAATGTTGCCTCGAATATGATCTTAAGACTTTAGGGTTATTATTAAGACGTCATAACATTGCTTTAGTGATTGTACGTCCCTTACAAATTGACCCTTACAACTCCAACGACGGTGCTACCTATTTCTCAATAGTAGGATAACGCTGTCTAAAGGAAACGAGAATAGAAACAATCTTTTTTCGAGTAGGTAGATGCTAGAAGGTACTTGCTCAAATTAAAACTTTTCACACTTACACTTTTTCAAGCAAATTTCCAAAACAACTTCGTCACACCTTTGAGGACTGATACAAAGGTTATCACGAAGTCAAAACTTTTCAAAACAAAGCACATACACAAGCAATTTTAAAAAATGAGCAAGTACCTAAGAGCCCATGGAAAAGCATGGATATAAAGGGTGCTAATACCTTCCCTTTCTATAATCTACCCCCCGTACTCAGAATATCTCAAAAAAGGATTTTTCTGTGCTTTTTTCCTTTCCGGTTGGATGAAATAAAAGTCGGTGGCGACAATTGTTTACCGCAACATTTTGCAAACACAAAACTCAAAATGCAAACCAGCATTTTCAAAACACTCGGTTCTGCCACCGTATCATAGTAGGGTTGTGAGAAGGAACCTGGATAGTAGGGTTACTTCAAAATGAAAGCCTGGATATTAGGGTTGTCAGAAGGAACCTGGGTCGTAAGGTTTATTCGAAATGAAAGCCTAGATAGTAGGGTTGTGAGAAGGAACCTGGGTCGTAGGGTTTCTTCGATATTAAAGCCTGGATAGTAGGGTTGTGAGAAGGAACCTGGATAGTAGGGTTACTTTGATATGAAAGCCTGAATAGTAGGGCTTTGATAAGGAACCTGGGTCGTAGGGTTTCTTTAATATGAAAACCTGGATAGTAGGGTTGTGGGAAGGAACCTGGGTCATAGGGTTACTTCGATATGAAAGCCTGGATAATATGGCTGTGAGAAGGAACCTGGGCCGTAGGGTTTCTTCGATATGAAAGCCTGGATAGTAGGGCTGTGAGAAGGAACCTGGGTCGTAGGGTTACTTCGATATGAAATCCTAGATAGTAAGGATGTGAGAAGGAACCTGGATAGTAGGGTTACTTCGAAATGAAAGTCTGGATAGTAGGGCTGTGAGAAGGAACCTGGGTCGTAGGGTTTCTTTGATATGAAAGCCTGAATAGTAGGGTTGTGAGAAGGAACCTGGATAGTATGGTTTCTTCGATATGAAAGCATGGATAGTAGGGCTGTGAGAAGGAACCTGGATAGTAGGGTTACTTTGAAGCGATAGCGTAGATTAGTTGACCCGTTTCGTTTCGGAAACTGAGTTTCTGTTAGTCGTCTGCAGATGTGACTTGCATAACTGCTGAATTTATTGAAGCTAATCCTCTTTTCCTGGAAAGATATCAGGGTTAGTTATATGTGATGAATGAAATGCAGGTTGAGATGACGTTCTCAAAATAAATGAGATTATGTTGTATATGATATGTATACGTATGTCATGATGTATGTTCATGAAATGCTATCGGGGTATGCTCGCGTCTTGGAAAATAAATCTCTGACAGTTGCTGGAGATTTGTAAATATTCTGTCGAGAGGAGATGCTGCTTGAGAATAAAATCTGCGGGGAATAAACTTAGAAAATGTATTTTTGTAGCTGAAGTGAAAAACTCTATTGGGGATTAAGCCTCTGTATCAGGAGAAATAAACTCTGCTTGGGGGATGAAATTTACTGACTCGTCCGTGATTATGAACCTCAACTGGGGTGGTTACGTCCTGTTTCGAGAAAGCTGACATCAATGCCTTTGGATACTTTTACTCTGTGGGGAGTGTATGTACCAATAATTATGTTCCCAAGCTCCCTCTATCCCGGTACGTGCTGGGCAGAGTAACTGTAGGGTTTGGCACTTCTTGTTTTTGCCCCTGTTTCTGGAGTTACGAGTAATTTTCATTTGTTTCTTATTGAAATATTTATGAGCAACAATCATTTTCAAATGCATATATCAAAAATAAATCATTGGAAGTTCTTGCAAAACAAAACAGAAAACAAAAACAAACTCGAAGTGAAAATAATTTTGTATTGATTTTTGAAGTCGGCCTGTAATAAGCGTTTTTGTACAAGGAGGCTGACGCTCTAGTAAGAGAACACCACCGGAAAAAAATAGAAGCTATACAAATTTATGAAGAAAAAAATAGAAAAACATCTATGTGCAACAACCCCATTGGGTTCCAACTCTGCTATTACCTTTATATCTTCAAGCGTCTCATCACTTTTCTTCTTGGCCAAAAGTTGATCAGATTAATTAGCGTCGTCCGAGCTTGATAGTTGATGCCGAAGTCTGGTCGCAAGATGATCTAATGAGACATAGTGATACGCTTCATATCCCTAACTTTTTCCTGGACCGCGCTTTCGGGTTTTCAATCCACCGGGATACCCTTTTTCCCAAGCCGCCCTTTCAGGTTTTCGACTTGCCGGGCGTACGGATTTTTCATTTTCATCCCTTACTTTTTCCCGAACCCTTTTGGTTCGCCGGGAAGCCCTTATTTTTTCCTAGGCCGGTCAACCTAGCGGGTCTTTGATTAGGCGTAGTATCTTTTCACTATGTCTGTATTGACATGGTGAGGAAGGTCGTCACCATCCATGGTGGTTAGAATCATAGCTCCTCGCGAGAAAATGTTCTTAACCACAAATGACCCTTCGTACGTGGGGGTCCTTTTGCTCCTAGTTTCACCTTGCGGCAGTATGATGCATTTGATCACTAGATCCCCGACTTGATATTCTTGACGCATGACTTTCTTGTTAAAAGCCTTGATCATTCGCTTTTGGTACGTCTGACCATGGCAGATAGCAGTAAGTCTCTTTTAATTGATTAGATTTAAATAATCAAGTCGGGTTCAGATCCAGTCATTTTCGTTCAAACCCGCATCCTTCATAATCCTGAGAGAAGGTATCTGGACTTTGATGGGTAGGACTGCCTCCATGCCATATACCAGAGAATAGGGGGTTGCCCCAGTCGACGTCCGTGCTAAGGTACGGTACCCATGAAGAGCGGATGGTAACATCTCATGCCAGTCTTTATATGTCACCGTCATCTTCTGCACAATCTTCTTGATATTCTTGTTAGCTGCTTCAACAACACCATTCATCTTCGGCCGGTAGGGAGAAGAATTATGATGTTGTATCTTGAACTATTTACAGAACTCAGTGATTATTGTGTTGTTAAGATTTGTACCATTGTCAGTGATAATTCTCTCTGGCACACGATATCGACAAATCAGATTATGTCGGATAAATCGCGCTACGACGTTCTTGGTTACTAAAGCAAAGGAAGCTGCCTTAACCCACTTCGTGAAGTAATCAATGGATACTAGGATGAAACAATGTTCGTTGGAAGCGGTGGGCCAGATTTCTCCGATCATGTCAATGTTGGTGTAAGCCCTAGAGGCCAATACTTTTGGTACTTGTATCGAATTATTTATTAATAATAAAAGGCATTTTTTTATTATGTTTGCTTTCCAAAATAATAAAGTCCCTAGAATGTTTTATTTGTTTAATGAAATGTTAAGTGTGACTTAATCATGAGATCCCATTAAACATAAGACACTATTCTTAAAGTATCCGTAGTCAAGCTTTAATGTGAAGTGGGATAACATTAAAGCATTAAGATTATTATGAAGATAGATTGATGATTATATATCATGGATCATAGATAAGGAGTTATCAAGTCTTGACATAGGTATGAATATTAGGAGTAATATTTATACTGGATTGACCCGCTATGAGAATACTACATAGAATGTTATGCAAAGTGTCATAAGTTATTCTCATGATGATAATGGTGTATACCACCCTTCGACCTGAAACCACTATGGACCCTAGATGTAGAGTCAAGTACTTTATTGCTGATCAAACGTCATCCGTAACTGGATGACTGTAAAGACGGTTGATGGGTACTTCACAAAGCATGCTAAGGGACATGAGTGACCTAGATGGAATTTGCTCATCCTGCATAACAGGATAAATGTCTAAGGGCCCAATATTGAACTGGACAAGGGTGACACAGTGTATGCCTTGTGTTCAATATAGACATGAGGGTAAAAGGGTAATTGTACAACACAAATATTATCACGGAAAAGGTTTGGTCATATCACATGACATTTTCGTGACTTGGGTAACAATGATGTGTTGCTAGATACCGCTCACTGTTTATTATATTAAATGTGTGATTTAATATAATTGCCAACGTCACGAAAACCTACAGGGTCACACACATAAGGACAGGTTGATGAGAGATAGAATAAATAAGGAACACCGTAAGGTACAATGCACTTAAGTGTAATACAGAAAGTGGTAAGGTACCACGTGGATAAGTGATATATGGTACGTCATAAGGTATGATGTCCATAAGCTTAATTGGGCTTTTAGCTTATAGCCTTAATTAGGCTTTTAGGTTGTAGCCCACACGAGTGATTCTATAAATAGATCCCTTGTGATGAAGCAATTTCACTTGATGCAATTTCGTTTTTGATTCTCTCTCTCACTCAAAGTTTCCGTTCATGATCAGCTAGCACTGTGACCGAAAGCGATCTGTTCTTGTGGACTGAGTAGAGGCGTTGTTCTTCATCAACGCTCGTGATTACAACATCAAAGGTCTGAATCGCCACAAGAGGTAAATGTTTCTATCACTGACCATGCTCATTCGTAAGGATCTCTAAGGAAAATTTTATATTTCGCTGCGCTTTTGATCGCAATTTTCATTCAGTCAATGCTCCACATTGCAAAGGGCCACGGAGCTGTCAAGATGTTTAAGGGGACCGGAGGCACATGCACCTTATCAGCGTAGATTTGGCATTTATGACAAGTTCAAGAGTGCTGATAACAATCGGCTTCAATAGTGGACCATTAATATCCTGCCCGTAGGATCTTCTTAGCCATGGTATATCCACTAGAATGAGTTACGAAGGTGCCTTCATGTAGATCTGTCATGATCCTCTCTGTTTCACTCTTGTCTACACGCCGTAGTAGTGTGGAGTCATGGTTGTGTTTATAGAGGACTCAATTACTGAGGAAGAACTTTGCAGCGAACCTTCTCAGAAACTTCTTATCATTGACAGATACCCCTTCGGGATACTCTTGAGCTTCGAGATACCTTTTGACTTCGTGAAAGAAGGTTTTGTTTGCCACTTCTTCAATATCGATTTCACAGCAGTGTGCTGGTTCATCCAACCTCTCAATGGTAATTTGGGGAGCTTCATTATCCCACCTAACCTTGAACATAGAAGACATGGTAGCTAGCGCGTCCGCTAACTGGTTCTTCTCTCGTGGGAAATGTTCGAAGGTTACCTCCTCAAAGTGTGGGAGCAATGTCAGTACATACTCTTTGTAAGGAATGAGATTCGGGTGTTTCATATCCCACTCGCCTTTGATATGACTTATCACCAAAGGGAAATCCACAAATACATTCAAGAACTTTATCCTTAGGTCAATAGCAGCTCGAAGGCCCATGATGAATGCTTCATACTCCGCCATGTTGTTGATGCAATTGAAACATAATCGAGCAGTGAACGGAGTATAACAACCCCCGAGAGATATGATTATAGCGCCAATGCCATTACCTAGTGCATTTGAGGCTCCATCAAAATACATAGACCATCGGGAACCCTCCTCAAGTCCTTCATCCAGTCCAGGTTCTTCGTAGTCAGTCACCAATATAATATTCTCATCCGGGAACAAAAAATTCATGGACTGGTAGTCATCCACGGCCTGATGAGCCAAATGATCAGCCAATACACTCCCCTTTATTGCTTTTTGGGTTGTATATTGTATGTCGTACTAAGTTAAGATCATTTTCCACCTTGCTATCCTCCCGGAGAGTGCGGGCTTCTCGAAAATGTACGTGATCGGATCCATCTTTGATATCAACAAGGTAGTGTGAGTCAGCATATACTGTCTCAGTCGGCGAGCAGCCCATGCCAAAGTCTAACAAGTTTTCTCGAGTAATGAGTATCGAATCTCACAGTCGGTAAACTTTTTGCTAAGGTAGTATATTGCATGCTGTGATACGGTGGGAAGAACTGATTTTTTTTTGGAATGCTGGTTTGCATTTTGCGTTTTGTTTTCGCAAAATGTCGCGGTAAGAAAGAGTCGCCACCGACTTTTATTTTATCCAACAAGGAAAGGAAAAAAGCACAGAAAAATTCCTTTTTCGAGATATTTCTCGGGTTCGGGGGGTAGATTATAGAAAGGGAAGGTGTTAGCACCCTTTCTATCCGTGGTTATCCACGGGCTCTTAGGTACTTGCTCATCATTTTAAAAATTGTTTTCTTTGTGCTTGTGGGTTTGAAAAAGTTTTTGTTTGAAACTTCGATTTAACTCTTGCTTCTGTCCTCAAGAGTGTAATGAAGTGTTTTTGAAAACTTTGTTCGAAAAGTGTAAGTGTGAAGAGTTTTGTTTTGAAAGAGCAAGTATCTAAGAACCATCTACCTACTCGAAAAAGGAATCGTTCTATGCTAATTTCCTTTAGACAATGCTATCCTACTATTGATGAGTAGGTAGCATCGTCGTTGGAGTTTTAGGGTCAATTCGAATGCGGGACATACAGTCACTAAAGCAATGTTAGGACGCCTTAACGGTAACCCTAATGTCTTAGATCATTTGTTTGAAGGAACAATATCTGAGGTAACCGTTTCGAGGCGACTATGATCTTTTAGACAAGAGAGCGACCTGTAAAATGACCTATACTCAATGACCGTGTACGAAGACAACCAAGTGTGGTGTACCCTAAGAGTGCGCAAGTGCGGGTGTGTCGTTTTCAGTTATTTTTATCTTTGTACATGTTAAAGGTGATCTAATTTGATTTTAAGATTAACATTCAGTCTTGTCATGCAAACCCTATTATCAAACATCTAGCAGTTATAATTTGCGGAAATAAAACGCGGAAATTAAATTACAAAGCGTCGGGTATTTACATCGCCAAAGACAAACCCTTCGAAAAATAAAGTAAAGCGATAAAAATAATTAAATGTCCTATTTAACTATTACAATCCGGAAGCAGATACATTAATGTGATAAAGATAAATAAAATGCGCGATAAATTAAATCGAGTGCGAGTTTAGGGTTTTGACCCTTTTGAAAACAAAATGTTTTTGGGTTTTTGTTTTTATTTTAAGAAAATAAATTAATCCTAAATTAAATAACTAAATTAAATTAATAAATTAATTAATGAAAAAAAATTATGACATATTTTGGGTTTTTGTTATTTTAAGAAAAGAAAATAAAATTAATTAAATTAGTAGTCAAAACCTAATTAAATCTAATTAATTTTAATTATTTACAAAAATGAATTAAAGTTTTCTAATTAAAAACCTAATCAATTAATAAGTTTAATAAGAAAAATAGAAGTTTTAAAATTTGATTGAAATAAAAATATTTTTGTGATTTTATTTGATAAAAAAAAGAATTTTGATTGGTTAGAAAGTTAATTAAATAAAATAAAACAATTAAAAAAATATAAAGGTATAAGAGAAAGGAGGTAATGGGCCTGACTTGAGGGTGTGAGTAGCAAATCTGTAGGCCCAACAATGCTGGCCCTTGTGGACTTTTTGGATCCAGTGAAGGCATGTTCACTTGGCCTTTGGTGGACTTCCAACGTGGATCATCAGATCTGGCCCCTGACCATCTGGCGCTTGGATTAATGAGGGCGCATGGTGGGTTGCAAGCTAACGTATCCACTGGAATACCTGAAAACAAAAATCATTGAGAAAGTGGGGAACTGGGATTCGAACCCAGGTCCTGAAGGAGAATGCATTGCCAAGGTTACTACTGAGCCACACTGCTTTAGTTGTTAGTATAATAAGTGGCAATAATAATATAACAAAACAATTCCAATGCCAGAAAAAATAAGAAAAAGGGTGCGCTTGGTTTGAATGATCCAATGGACGGAGGACACCTTATCGTCCCTGTCCACAAACCCCTGTAACTTTACCTGCAGATTTCTATTCGCAGCTAAAAACGCAGGTTCGTCTTAAAATCTCCCTCAGGCCATATAAATACATTCCAAGAACATGGTTCAATTCGTCATGGCCTCCTGATCAAAACCATGTTCTTATTGTGTCTCAATTTTACCTGAAACAGAAAACCCTAAAAACAAATGAAGAACCCTAGCTATGGTGGTTCTCCATATAAGCCAGATAAATGCAATTGAATATTATGAAAAGCTTGCAAATGTTCTTGTGATCACAAATATGCCATTAGTTTGTTCAATAGATGCCAGGAATCAAGGGTCTGAGGGTGCGTGATTTGGATCGAGTTAGCTTGTGTGAATGGCCAGGAATCGATTGAGACAACTCTGGCGTCCTGAAACTGCCTCTAACCAGGATTTTGACCTCCAACTTTTTTGTGAACTTTTGCAAAGTGGTTTTTCCTCCTCCAATGATTTCCAACCCTTATTTCGTGTCCTTCAGCTTGCTTATGTATTGTATGTTGCATTAGGTTCACAAACCTGGCCCAAATCTCTCCATATCAATGCTCATGAATTTGATTTGATTCCACCATTAAAACCTTCCAAATTTGATTTGATTTGGATATTTTTGTGCATACAAGCCTTGATTCGAATTTGATTGCAATGCTAGCTGTGACTAAAGCCTAAAACAATCAGAAAATCACGAGTTATCAATGCCTTGAATTTTATATGATTTTATTTGATTTAAAATGAATAAATTCAAATAAAAATCAAATTAAATAATAAAAATGAGATATGGGCACATGGATGAAGCTAGGGAACATGGGCAACAATGCAAACTCAAAACAAGTGAAAAAGAATGGGCACATTTGGCAAAATTTGATGTTTTGGGGATAGTTGACTTTTGGCAATTTTGCAAAAAAGTCCAACTTCAACAATGCATAACTTCTTCAATTTTTAACTTTTGGAGGTGTTCTTGGACTTTTTAGAAATCTTGAGATGTTCTCTAACCAACCCTTTTAGTCTCATCTCATTTTGATATTCCATTCTCAAGTTATAAGCTTTGGCAAAAAATGTGTTTTTGTTGACTTTCAAAAATGACCTATAATGTACAAATTCATAACTTCTTGTGAGTGCATTTTTTTGATATTGGGGTATCAATATGGATTGTAGGAAATTGCATCCTATTCAAAATGAGCTTTGGATGGGTCATTTCTCATAAAGTATGAGAAAGTTATGCTTGGTCAAAGTTGAGTTGACTTTTCCTACAAAACCCTAATTTAGCAACTTTTGAATCTTGATGAATTTAGAGAAATCTTTGATGAATCATGATCAACCCTTGATCAAATGATGAAATATCCTTCAAAATGAGAATTTTGACAAAAAATCTTGAAGTTTGACTATTTGTAGGTCACAATTGACTTTTTCCCTAACACAATCGACTTTTGGACCTTTGAGCAATTGACTGAGCAAACTTCCTCTGCAAGGCTTGAAATTTGACATGGATGATCTTGAGAACATATTATGACATTGGGTAGAACTTGAGGTCATTTGGACTCAAAGATCTTGATGCAACACAAAAACCTGATTTGGGGTAGACTGCCTTAGGAGATAGCTTGCCTGACCAACTCTTGAGTAACCTTGAGCCACTTGGAGATTTTTCTTGCAATGTTTTGAGAAATATGAGAGGGCAAATTTTAGGGTACAACAACTGCCCCTGTTCAATCTTCTTAAACCTGAGGATGTAGATTTGCTTTCATTCCTTTCGTGATCCGAAGGTGGAAGATGATTGAACACTAGAGTGCCCAGAAATTTTCACTCGCATGAAGTGGTATCAAACTTGTGATGTCAGGAATGGGCTTACAGAGGCCATTTGGAGGAGTGTCAACCGCATAAGAGATTCCTTAGTGAGAGCTTGCATACCTGCTGTTGAGGAAGATTCTGCTGGGGAAGTCTGCTCTTTGTCGAGATTTAGGACCTTGTTTGTAATTCAACTGAGGATAATTCGGTTGAGATTTAAGAACTTGTCAGTAATTCGACTTTGGGAAACATCCTCATCAAGATTTAAGAACTCGCCCGTAATTCAATTGAGAGAACTCTGCTGAGATTTAGGAACTCGTCTGTAATTCGACGGAGGAACTTTGTCGAGATTTAGAACCTTATCTGTAATTAAACTGAGGATAATTCTGTTGAGATTTAAGAACTGGTCAGTAATTCGACTGAGGGAAACATCTCCATCGAGATTTAAGAACTCGCCCATAATTCAACTGAGAGAACTCTGCTGAGATTTAGGAACTCGTCTGTAATTCGACGGAGGAACTTTGTCGAGATTTAGGACCTTGCCTCTAATTCAACTGAGGATAATTCTGTTGAGATTTAAGAACTGGTCAATAATTCGACTAAGGGAAACATATTCATCAAGATTTAGAACTCGCCCGTACTTCAACTGAGAGAACTCTGTTGAGATTTAGGAATTCGTCTGTAATTCGACGGAGGAACTTGTCGAGATTTAGGACCTTGTCTGTAATTCAACTGAGGATTACTCGGTTGAGATTTAAGAACTGGTCAGTAGTTCGACTTTGGGGAAGCATCTTCATCGAGATTTAAGAACTCGCCCGTAATTCAACTGAGAAAGCTCTGCTGAGATTTAGGAACTCGCTTGTAATTCGACGGAGGAACTTTGTCGAGATTTAGGACCTTATCTGTAATTCAACTGAGGATAATTCTGCTGAGATTTAAGAACTGGTCAGTAATTCAACTGAGGGAAACATCTTTATCAAGATTTAAGAACTCGCCCGTAATTCAACTGAGAAAACTCTGCTGAGATTTAGGAGCTGTCTGTAATTCGACGGAGGAACTTTGTCGAGATTTAGGACTTCGTTTGTACTTCAACTGAGAAAAACTCTGTTGAGATTGAAGAACTTGTCAGTAATTCGAGTGGAGTAAAAGCTTCATAGCTTTGAATTTTGTGAGAATTTAACCGCTTCTTTCCTGAAAGGTAAAGGTTAGTTGTATGTAATGCATGATATGTATCAGGCAATGATGCTCTCAAAATAAATGAGATTGTGTTGTATGATGCGTATATGCATGAGTCATGATGTATGGGAATGTAATGTTTTTAGTTGGGGAAAATAAATCCTGAATAACTGTTGGCGAAAAAAGTTGAATTCTTCGTTTCCGCTGGGGATGGCGAACGAAGATGATTGTGAGGATAAACCTGCAGGAGAGGAAAACTCCGCTGGGGAATAAACTTATGAGGAGATTACTTTCTGGGGAAGAGATGCTTTGTAGAGGATTATCTAATTACCGTTGCTGGTGATACTGGATCCTGTTGGGGATTGAATCCCTGTTTGTGAAGGGAATGAACTCCATTGGGGATGATCTTTCAGTTGCGACTTCACCGGGGATAACCTTTTAGACTCTAATGGGGATAATCCTTTGAGCTCTGCTGGGGACAATCTTCCAAATTCTACCGTGGATGATTCTCTAAACTCCACTGGGGAAGCTTTTTCAGACTGCGCTGAGAGAAATTTCAGACTCCATTAGGGATATCTTGTACTCTGTCGGGGAATATTCTTATACTCTGTTGGGGAATATTAAGAACTTTCTGTGATGATGGTAGACAAACTCTGCTTGGGGTGAATATCACTGATTCATTCATAGTTGCGAGCCTCAGCTGGGGAGAGTTAACATTACTGTCTCTTTCTTACTCTACCTTTGTACCTGGTGGGTAGAGCAACTGTAAAGCTTGGACAAATCTTATTTTCCCCTATTTCTGATATTACAGGTAATGGTCTTTTGTTTCGCATGTAAATATTCATGAGCAGCAATTAATGTCAAATGCATATATCAAAGATGAACATTGGACGTTCTTTGCAAAACAAAACAGATAAAGAAAAAACAGTTTGAAATTTCTCTGAAAATGAATTGTATTGAAGTTTGGCCTGTAAATAGGCGTTTTGTACAAGAGGCTGGCGTCCTAGTAAGAGAACGCCGCCGAACAATAGAATTTACACAATTTGTGAAAAAGAAAAACAAAACAGCTATGTGAATAATCCCACTGGGTTCCAACTTTGCTATTGCCTTTATGTCCTCGAGTATCTCATCACTTTGCTACTTGGTTGAAGGTAGATCAGATTGATTAATGTCGTCCGAGATTGATAGTTGATACCGAAGTCTGTTTGCAAGGTGATCCAATGAGACATAGTATTACGCTTTGATCCCTAATTTTTTCCTGGACCGCCCTTTTGGGTTTTCAGTCCACCGGGATACCCTTTTTTGCCCAAGCTGCCTTTTCAGGTTTTCGACTTGCCGGGTGTACAGTTTTTTTTCTTCATTTTCATCCCTTATTTTTGCCCGAACTCTTTTGGTTCGCCGGGAAGCCCTTATTTTTGCCTAGGCTAGTCAACCTAGCGGGTCTTTGATTATGCGTAGTATCTTTTCACTATGTCTGCATTGACAGGGTGAGGAAGGTCGTCACCATCCGTGGTGGTTAGAATCATAGCTCCTCGCGAGAAAATGTTCTTAACCACAAACGGCCCTTCGTAGGTAGGGGTCCATTTTCCCCTGTGATCACCTTGAGGTAGAATAATGCGCTTGATTACCAGATCCCCAACTTGATACTCTTGTCATTTAACTTTCTTGTTAAATGCCTTGATCATCAGTTTTTGGTATGTTTGACCATGACAAATAGCAGTGAGTCTTTTCTCATAAATTAAATTCAGTTGATCAAGTCGGGTCTGAATCCAGTCATCTTGGCTCAAATCTGCATCCTTCATAATCCGAAGAGAGGGTATCTGAACTTCAATGGGCAAGACGACCTCCATGCCATAAACCAAGGAATAGGGTGTTGCCCCTGTTGACGTTCGCGCTGAGGTGCGGTACCCATGAAGAGCAAAAGGTAACATCTCGTTCCAGTCTTTGTATGTCACCGTCATCTTCTGCACAATCTTCTTGATATTTTTATTAGCCACTTCTACAACCCCATTCATCTTCGGCCGGAAAGGAGAAGAGTTGTGATGCTGTATTTTGAACTGCTTGCAGAGCTCAGTGATCATCTTGTTATTGAGATTAGTACCATTGTTCGTGATGATCCTCTCTGGTACACCATATCAAAAAATCAGATTGTGCCGAATGAACCGTGCCACAACGTTCTTTGTTACGGTAGCAAAGGAAGCCACTTCAACACACTTTGTAAAGTAATCAATGGCTACCAGGATGAAACGATGTCCGTTAGATGCAGTAGGTCTGATCTCGCCAATCATATCAATGCCCCACATTGCAAAGGGACAAGGAGTCGTCAAGACGTTCAGAGGTAATGGAGGTATGTGCACCTTATCAACATAAACTTGGCACTTGTGACAGGTCCGAGAATGATGATAACAGTCGGCTTCCATTATAGACCAATAGTATCCTGCCCGAAGGATTTTTTTTGCCATGGTATGTCCACTGGAATGAGTTTCGAAAGTACCTTCATGTTACTCTATCATGATTCTTTCTGCTTCATTCTTATCCACACAACGCAGTAAGGTCGAATCATGGTTACGCTTGTAAAGAATGTCATTGCTGATAAAGAACTTCGCCGCGAACCTCCTCAGAAACTTCTTGTCATTAACAGATGCACCCTCGGGGTATTCTTGAGGTTCAAGATACCTCTTCACCTCGTGGAACCAGGGTTTATCTGTTACCTCTTCAGTCTCAATGTCACATCAATGTGCAAGTTCGTCTAACCTCTCAATGGTAATCTGGGGAGCCTCGTTGTCCCAATTGACTTTGAACATAGAAGACATCGTAGCCAGCGCGTCCGCTAACTGATTCTCCTCTCTAGGGAAGTGTTCAAAAGTTATCTCCTCTAAGTGCGGAAGCAACGTCAACACATACTCCTTGTAAGGAATAAGATTAGGGTGTTTCGTATCCCACTCGCCTTTGATCTGGCTGATCACGAGAGAGGAATCTCCGAAAACACTTAAGAACTTAATCCTTCGGTCAATTGCTTCTCGAAGACCCATAATGCATGCTTCATACTCCGCCATGTTGTTGGTGCAGTTGAAACATAGTCGGGCGGTAAACAGAGTATGAGAGCCTTTAGGAGATATGATCACGGTGCCAATTCCATTTCCCAAAGCGTTTGAAGCTCCATCAAAGTACATAGACCATCGGGATCCCTCCTCAGGTCTTTCATCTGGTCCAGGTTCTTCACAGTCAGTCACTATCATGATATTCTCATCTGGAAATTCAAAGTTCATAGACCGGTACTCATCCACTACCTAATGTGCCAAATGGTCTGCCAACACACTTCCCTTGATTACCTTTTGGGTCGTATATTGGATGTCATACTCAGTCAAGATCATCTGCCATCTTGCTATTCTTCCAGACAAGGCAGGTTTCTCGAAGATATAACTGATTGGATCCATCTTTGATATCAATAGAGTAGTGTGAGTCAGCATATACTGTCTCAGCCGGCGAGCAGCCCATGCCAAAGCGCAACAAGTTTTCTCAAGCAACGAGTATCGAGTCTCGCAGTCGGTAAACTTTTTGCTAAGTTAATAAATAGCATGCTCTTTTCGGCCAGACTCGTCATGCTGCCCCAACACGCACCCCATTGAATTGTCGAGTACTGTCAAGTATAAGATCAAAGGTCTCCCTTCAACTGGTGGCATTAGAATAGGTGGCTCTTGTAGATACTCTTTGATCCTTTCGGAAGCGGACTGACATTCATCATTCCATTTTACCACTTGATCTTTCTTCAGTAACTTGAAGATTGGCTCACAAGTAGCAGTCAGGTGTGAGATGAATCGGGTAATGTAATTCAGTCGTCCCGAAAAGCCTCTGACTTCTTTTTCTGTTCGGGGAGCTGGCATCTCCTGTATAGCCGTCACCTTTGCAGGGTCCACTTGAATACCTTTATCACTTACGATGAAACCCAGCAGCTTACCAGATCTCACCCCGAAGGTGCAGTTGTTCGGGTTTAACCTCAGCTTGTACAACTTAAACCTGTCAAATAGCTTTTGAAGGTGGTCAAGATGTTCTTCCTCAGTCTGGGATCTTGCAATCATGTCGTCAACGTATACTTCAATCTCATGATGGATCATGTCGTGGAACAAAGCGACCATGGCGCGCTGATACGTTGCCCCAGCATTCTTCAATCCGAAAGGCATGACTTTGTAGCAAAAGGTACCCCATTGATTAACAAAGGTTGTCTTCTCCATATCCTCGGGAGCCATTTAAACTGATTATAATCGGAGAAACCATCCATAAAGGAGAAGACCTTATGATGTGCGGTGTTGTCAACCAGAACGTCAATGTGAGGTAGAGGGAAGTCATCCTTGGGGCTTGCCCTGTTCAGGTCCCTATAGTCAACATACATTCGGACTTTACCATCCTTCTTTGGCACAGGAACCACGTTGGCAACCCACTGTGGGTAACAAGTAACTGCTAGAAAACCGGCGTCAAACTGTTTCATAACTTCAGCCTTGATTTTCTCAAACATCTCTGGGCGCATTCAGCGAACTTTCTGCTTCACTGGAGGACAATCTTCCTTGGTAGGCAATTGGTGAACCACAATATTGGTATCCAACCCAGGCATATCTTCATAATACCAGGCAAAGATCTCAACATAGTCACGCAACATCTGAATCAATCGTTGCTTAACACTAGCTTCCAAATTTGCACCGATTTTGACCTCTTTCTTATCTACCTCTGTACCCAGATTTACTGTTTCCACTGGCTCTTCATGCGGCTGTATAGCCCTCTCTTCCTGAAGTAAGAGTCTAGCAAGTTCCCCAGGCACTTCGCAATCATCTTCACCTTCGTCTTCGGCTAAGTTGATCGGACTTTCGAAGTCATAATCGGGAGTAGCAGAGTCATTATCAATGGGATCCAGAGTGGATGTAGACCTGTATATGTGAGTGTGTGTAAAATAGATGTTTTACAAGATAAAAAGAAAAAACAAGGAGCAAAAAATTTGAAATGCAAGAAAACGTCCAATGCTTTTATTAATGATATATGGAAATGACACACATGAAGCCCTGACAAACAAAGCCACGGTGCCCCGGGTAAGGCACTGGGCCGTAATGTTTAAAAATTGTCTGTTACAAATTCAAAACAAAAGTCTCATTACTGGGTAATAAAAGAAATTGGGATGAAATCTTTTGCTGTCCAATTGCTCAGTCCACCATCAGTAGTAGGATAGATCCAACTGTCGAACTCAGACTCTTCAACATCGTCTCCAATGGAATTCACTCCTGAATTGCTGATAAACAGGGGAGGTCTTCCGATCCGTGCACTCCGAACAGCCCTTTGAGCTTCTGTAGTGAAACCCAAACCAAACTTGTTAGTCTTATGTGCAAAGTCGGGGAGTTGGCCCCAATTCGCACACCCACCTTTCTCAACAACAGCCCGAGCATCCTTGAGGGAAGCCATCTTCATGGGAGGATCTTCAGTGACAGTTTCAGCTGATGCCAGCGTCTGGGGAACCTCTTCAAAATGCTGGAATGGGGTCTCAATGAACTCCCCGTCCATCTCTACATACCGGAAAGAGTTGAGGTGGCTCACCATGTACTCTTCTTCTCCTTGTACCGTAACAATTTTCCCCTTGACCGGGTATTTCAGCATCTGGTGAAGCGTAGAGGTGAATGCCCCAGCTTTGTGGATCCACGGGCGACCCAACAAACAAGAATAAGATGGCCGAATGTCCATCACATAAAAAGTAGACGCGAAGATACGAGAACCAACCTTAACTGGAATATCCACTTCTCCATGTACCATTCTCTTGGACCCATCAAAGGCCCAAATAAAAATGTTACTTCGCTTCAACTCTAAACCTTCACAGTCCAACCAGTCTAGAGCTTTTTTGGGTAAAACGTTCAACGAGGATCCAGTATCCACCAATACATAAGCTAGAGTAGTGCCCCTGCATTCAATGGAGACATGCATGGCATCATTGTGATTCTTCCCCTTGGCAATCAAGTCTGCGTCAGAGAAACCCAACCCATTATCTGCTGTCAAACTAGCCACGCAGTCCTTAAACTGATCATCTGATGTCTCCTGCGGCACGTGCGCAGTCTTTAGGAAAATAATCAGAGCCTTAGCATTGGCCTCTGAACACAACAATAAGGACAACATAGAGATCTTCGACGGGGTTTTCCCCAGCTGCTCGACTATGTTATAGTCGCTCTTTTTGATTATCTTCAAAATTTCTTCCATCTCTTGTCTAGAGGCTTCAACAGTAATCCTCTTCGGTGCCTCCGTCCGGGCAGGCTCATCAGTGGTCCCTTTGCCCCGAGTATCAGATGACTCGGCAACAGGGGTAAGAATGAGAACTCGAACAGGGATAGTATCAGGTGCACTAGCAGGCGTAATGACAACAGGCGTCCGAACAATTGGCGGAGAGATCTTAGGGGAGAAAATTCTTCCACTGCGGGTGACCTTGGCAGGTCCAACAATATTGGTGACATCAGTATCAGTCTTTTCAGCACTCAAGTCTTTCTTAACTTCGTGATAGTATACATCAGCCCCGTAGTGCCATGGGACAGCTTTATCTGAGGTATAGGGGATAGGCCCAGGAACAGTGATGATCAAGGGTGCGATTCTCGGAACTGATGTAATTCTAACAGGCTTTCTCGAGTAAGCCTTGGAAGAATTATCGAAAATGGTGATTATAGAAACTTCTCCAGTAGGAACCAAAGGAACAATAGTCTTCTCAAACAAAATTTCTTTATTATCCATCAGCCATTGGACACCTGACTTCAAAAGATGGCAACCAGTAGGTAGGACGACACACAGATGGCAACCTTCGCCACAACCCGGAAATAAACCGGCTAACAGAAGGTTCTTATTCACAGTCATTAATGGAGTAACATTGTCTTTCATAGAAACCACAAACGAGTCTTCCTCTACAGCATTCACCCCATGCTTGAGCATAGGAGCATTCACAACATTAGGCCTTTCTGGTGCTTCGAACTCAATCTCTTTAGCATCAATCAAGTCCTGTACTTTATTCTTCAGGACCCAACAATCATTCGTATCATGCCCCGGGCTATCAGAATGAAAATCACAGCGGGCGTTCGGATTGTACATGGGTGATGTTGTATTGGGATTCTTCGGGGCCTCCTTCGGAATCACCAAGTTGGTCTTCAATAACTGGGGCAGAATCTGAGACAAAGTCATGTTGAGCTGAGTGAACTGTCTTCGCGGACTCTCAGCCCTTGGCTGATTGTTGCATTCTGCGGCAACAACAGGTCTTGATATAACAACCACATTAACAACTTAGCGGCGTTCAGGTCTATTATGGCTTTTTGAACTTTAAACAACACTGGACTCCTTCTTAAAAGACTTCTTCTCGGCACTAGACGAAGCACCCTTCTGTATCTTACCGCTCTTGATACCAACCTCAATTCTTTCCTCAGTCATAATCAGCTCAGTAAACCCGGACGATCAACTTCCAAACAGATAGTTGAAATACGGACCAGACAAGTTCCCCAAAAACATATCCACTAGCTCCCTACCAGCCAAGGGTGGTTGCACTCTTCCATCAAGGTCCCTCCACTTCTGAGTGTAGTCTTTGAAACCTTCTCCTGCACCCATAGACATACCCTGGAGTTGGGTACGCATGGGAGCGAGGTCGGCATTGTATTGGTACTGCTTGTAGAAAGTAGAAGCCAAGTCCTCCCAATTACGGATACTAGCTCCATCCAGCTGGTTAAACCATTCAATTTGAGTCCCTGAGAGACTGTCTTGAAAGAAGTGGATCCAGAGATTCTTGTCAGCGGTGTATGGTTGAATTGTCCTAACATACGAACGGAGGTGCAACTTCGGGCAAGAAACCCCATCGTATTTAGCAAAAGCTGGTGCTTTAAACTTGTGGGGAATCACCACCCCAGACGACAAACCTAGATCACCAAAGTCTAACCCAGGGACCTTCTAAATCTCCATCGTGCTTAACCGGTCTTCAAGTTGTTTATATCTATCCTCAGCCGGAGGATACTGGTCTTCGTGGTCAGATACCACAGGGATAGGAACCCTCCTTTCTTCTTGGTTTTCTCCCCCTCCAGATGAGTGGGATAGATTGACTTCATCTCGCAGCCTGTTCCCAAACATGTGACCCATGTTCAGGAGGATCGTCTTCTTCTTCTTCTTCTTCTTCTTCTTATCTTTCAGGATAAGGGTCTTCAGATCTTGCTGACCCTTAGCCAAATTCATGAACATTTCCTGGAATTGAGCGTTTTGAGCTTGTAGAGCCTTGATAGCTTGATCAGTAGATGTTTCAGCAGACATGATGTGCTGAAATAAACAACGAAGAAGATGAGAAAACCTATAAGGGTACCTGTAATGAGGTTCATGGAATGAAATGCGTATGATATGATTTCAAAGACTTAGGAGATTCAAATTCGTAAACCAAAATGAAACACACTTTTATTAGATAAACTTGAAACAAATGTTTGACAAATGCCCTTAAGGCGTTACAAGAAAGAGAAACTGAAAAGTAAATCAAAACTAGAAATAATCAAAAGACATCAGCGTTCCCATGGTCGTTTGCCTTTGGTGCTGACATAGTTGTTGAGGATCTGTTCATTCTCCAATTGCCTTGTCAACTTCAGGATCTTCCGCTCTTGTTCGTGATACTTTTCTCGGTAAGTATCCCACTCTTCCCTTAGCTGCATCCAAGACCTCTTTAACGCCCCAATGTCAGTATGCATGTAAGGGTGGAGGATGGTAGGAGGTACCCCTTCTTCATCAGCAAGTTCAACTATCACAGGCAAGACAACTTCATACGACATTCCCAGCTTTTGAGCACGTGTACGAACCCACCGGAGATATGGTTCCATTGGAAGAGAAGTCTTCGCACCCAGCTCGTGCGGATCAGACCTGTGTACCCTATCCCAAGCTCGTATGAACCTGCGGCGTTGCTCGTCACTATCCCCTTGGAAATCAATGACAATACTTGGCATTAACAACTCATGAGGTCCTTCCCTCCTAGCTCGCCCAAATTGACGTAGGGCCAAACACGGATTATAAGTGATCCCCCCATTGATTTCTAGCAGTGGAACATTGGGGTATTCCCCACAACGATCAATTATAGCTACGTCTTCCATGTCCTTATTAGTCCAAATGATATCCATGTGAGAAAGAGACATAATCCTGTACGCCCAACCCATGCCTTCCTTGTTCTTCAAAACTGATTTGGGGAGGTGAGAAATAAACCACCTCGCCAGCAATGGTGCACAACACATAAGGGTTCCCCGTTTCTGAGCAGTACAGGCATAAAGAGAGTGCAAAATGTCACCCAAGAGAGTGGGCACAGGATTACGGGAAATGAAGATCTTCACCACATTTATGTCAGCAAAGGAGTCTGAGTTAGGAAACAACACCAAACCATAAATGAGAAGAGCCAGAATGTCTTCAAATGCTTGAAAGTCTAGACTGTCCCAGAACTGATTAGCCCGATCAACCAAGAACATAGCCAAGAAGCCTTTTGTCTCACTTCTAGTCTCCCAGTTAGACATTACCTCAGCCTTTTTCAGATAGAGGTCTGAAGTAATCTCTTCCGGCCTAAGGATCTTCTCCCAACTTGTAAACGGGGTCTTCTCTAGAATGGAGATAACAATCAGATCAGAGAACTCTTCCAAGGTAGGGACCAATTGGTAGTCTGGAATAGTAAAGCAATGGTACAGTGGATCAAAGAACTGGACTAAGACACTCATCATGTGTTCATCCATCTTGGATGTGACCAAACCAAGGAGGTGCCCATGTCTTCTGATAAAGGAGGAAGTATCTAGAATCTTTGCAACTAAATCCTTAAGCTGAGTGGGAATCTGGACAAAGTTGATTCGAATAGTGTTTCTACGCATGGGTACCATGACCTACAAAATAGAACAAAGATAAATCCCCTCTATCTTTGAAATAGGTTAGTCTTGATGCAAGATGCATGCAATGTCATGATGCATGGTGTTATGATAGAAACACATCACAAGTATTCACAGATAGCAAACATGGTAAGGGCAAACAAGTCACACAGATAACCCTTAGATTTCAGGCTGGCAAGGAGTTTAGGTATTACCCTCTTTCAATTTAGTTGGTTCAAACCTGTCCCAAAATAGTAACCGGGTTATAGAGGATCTCAATATCACTGACCACCCTCGATCGGTCATAATTCCAGTTTAGCAACCTTTTCTTGCGGCCGAAATCATCGCGAGAGTTTGGTATCAATGAGTGTAGCATACTGCTACTGTTCTATGGCCAAGTTGGTCAATTAAAGGTTCTAAGGTCAGTTGGTAATTAATGACCCCTTAGAAGACCCATATTCTCCTCGTTGCGCCATAAGGGATATCGGTACAAACTAAAGTGCCACACCAATGTAGCTACTGCTTCAACCGTATTGGTCTACGTCGTACAGTTCCCTCACAGTTTATTGCTACTTACCTAAAGGGTATCCCCCAGACCCGGGTTAGGATCTATAGTAACTCCGATTCAACCCACAAAAATAAAACATACAAGTCAAGCAATTAAAAACATTATGAACTATTACTAAGGTACACCCCACTTATATACTCCCCAGCAGAGTCGCCAGTTCTGTGATATGGTGGGAAGAACTGACTGTTTTTTGGAATGCTGGTTTGCATTTTGCATTTTGTTTTCGCAAAATGTCGCGGTAAGCAAGAGTCGCCACCAACTTTTATTTTATCCAACAAGGAAAGGAAAAAAGCACAGAAAAATTCCTTTTTCGAGATATTTCTCGGGTTCGGGGGGTAGATTATAGAAAGGGAAGGTGTTAGCACCCTTTCTCTCCGTGGTTATCAATGGTCTCTTAGGTACTTGCTCATCATTTTAAAAATTGTTTTCTTTGTGCTTGTGGGTTTGAAAAAGTTTTTGTTTGAAACTTCGATTTAACTCTTGCTTCTGTCCTCAAGAGTGTAATGAAGTGTTTTTGAAAACTTTGTTCGAAAAGTGTAAGTGTGAAGAGTTTTGTTTTGAAAGAGCAAGTATCTAAGAACCATCTACCTGCTCGAAAAAGGAATCGTTCTATGTTAATTTCCTTTAGACAATGCTATCCTACTATTGATGAGTAGGTAGCATCGTCGTTGGAGTTTTAGGGTCAATTTGAATGTGGGACATACGGTCACTAAAGCAATGTTAGGACGCCTTAACGGTAACCCTAATGTCTTAATCATTTGTTTTAGGCAACAATATCCGAGGCAACCGTTTCGAGGCGACTATGATCTTTTAGACAAGAGAGCGACCTCTAAAACGACCTATACTCAATGACCGTGTACGAAGGCAACCAAGTGGGGTGTACCCTAAGAGTGCGCAAGTGCGGGTGTGTCGTTTTCAGTTATTTTTATCTTTGTACATGTTAAAGGTGATCTATTGATTTTAAGATTAACATTCAGTCTTGTCATGCAAACCCTATTATCAAACATCTAGCAGTTATAATTTGCAGAAATAAAATGCGGAAATTAAATTACAAGGCGTCGGGTATTTACATCACCAAAGACAAACCCTTCGAAAAATAAAGTAAAGCGATAAAAATAATTAAATGTCCTATTTAACTATTACAATCCGGAAGCAGATACATTAATGTGATAAAGATAAATAAAATGCGCGAGAAATTAAATCGAGTGCGAGTTTAGGGTTTTGACCCTTTTGAAAACAAAATGTTATTGGGTTTTTGTTTTTATTTTAAGAAAAGAAATTAATCCTAAATTAAATAACTAAATTAAATTAATAAATTAATTAATGAAAAAAAATTATGACATATTTTGGGTTTTTGTTATTTTAAGAAAAGAAAATTAATTAAATTAGTAGTCAAAACCTAATTAAATCTAATTAATTTTAATTATTTACAAAAATGAATTAAAGTTTTCTAATTAAAAACCTAATCAATTAATAAGTTTAATAAGAAAAATAGAAGTTTTAAAATTTGATTGAAATAAAAATATTTTTGTGATTTTATTTGATAAAAAAAAGAATTTTGATTGGTTAGAAAGTTAATTAAATAAAATAAAACAATTAAAAAAAATATAAAGGTATAAGAGAAAGGAGGTAATAGGCCTGATTTGAGGGTGTGAGTAGCAAATCTGTAGGCCCAACAATGCTGGCCCTTGTGGACTTTTTTGATCCAGTGCAGGCATGTTGACTTGGCCTTTGGTGGACTTCCAACGTGGATCATCAGATATGGCCTCTGGCCATCTGGCGCTTGGATTAATGAGGGCGCATGGTGGGTTGCAAGCTAGCGTATGCACTAGAATACCTGAAAACAAAAATCATTGAGAAAGTGGGGGACCTGGGATTTGAACCCAGGTCCTGAAAGAGAATGCATTGCCAAGGTTACCACTGAGCCACACTGCTTTAGTTGTTAGTATAATAAGTGGCAATAATAATATAACAAAACAATTCCAATGCTAGAAAAAAATAAAAAAAAGGGCGTGCTTGGTTTGAATGGCCCAATGGACGAAGGACACCTTATCATCCCCTTCCTCAAACCCCTATAACTTTACTTGCGGATTTCTATCCGCAGCTAAAAACGCAGGTTCGTCTTAAAATCTCCCTCAGGCCATATAAATAAATTCCAAGAACATGGTTCAATTCGTCATGGCCTCCTGATCAAAACCATGTTCTTCCCGTGTCTCAATTTTACCTGAAACAGAAAACCCTAAAAACAAACGAAGAACCCTAGCTATGATGGTTCTCCATATAAGCCAAATAAATGTAATTGAATATTATGAAAAGCTTGCAAATGTTCTTGTGATCACAAATATGCCATTAGTCTATTCAATAGATGCCCGAATAATCCAAATCGAAATCAAGAACAGGGGTCGTTTGCGTGAGACTTACAGCGCGTACAAGGGCCCGAGGGTGCGTGATTTGGATCGAGTTAGCTTTTGTGAATGGCCAAGAATCGATTGAGACAACTCTCGCGTCCTGAAACTGCCTCTAACCTGGATTTTGATCTCCAAATTTTTTGTAAATTTTTGCAAAGTGGTTCTGCCTCCTCCAATGATTTCCAACCCTTATTTCGTGTCCTTCAGCTTGCTTATGTATTGTATGTTGCATTAGGTTCACAAACCTGGCCCAAATCTCTCCATATCAATGCTCATAAATTTGATTTGATTTGATTCCACCATTAAAACCTTCCAAATTTGATTTGATTTGGATCTTTTTGTGCATACAAGCCTTGATTCGAATTTGATTGCAATGCTAGCTGTGACCAAAGCCTAAAACAATCAAAAAATCATGAGTTATCAATGCCTTGGATTTTATATGATTTTATTTGATTTAAAATGAATAAATTCAAATAAAAATCAAATTAAATAATAAAAATGAGATATGGGCACATGGCTGAAGCTAGGGCACGTGGGCAATGATGCAAACTCAAAACAAGTGAAAAAGAATGGGCCCATTTGGCAAAATTTGATGTTTTGGGGATAGTTGACTTTTGGCAATTTTGCAAAAAAGTACAACTTCAGCAATGCATAACTTCTTCAATTTTGAACTTTTGTAGGTGTTATTTGACTTTTTAGAAAGCTTGAGATGTCCTCTAACCAACCCTTTTGGTCTCATCTCATTTTGATATTCCATTATCAAGTTATAAGCTTTGGGAAAAAGGTGTTTTGTTGACTTTTAAAAATGACCTATAATGTCCAAATTCATAACGTATTGTGAGTGAATTTTCTGATATTGAGGTATGAAGATGGATTGTAGGAAATTTAATTCTCTTCAAAATTAGATTTGGATGGGTCATTTCTCATAAAGTATGAGAAAGTTATGCTTGGTCAAAGTTGAGTTGACTTTTCCTACAAAACCCTAATTTTGCTACTTTTGAATCTTGATGAATTTTGAGCAATCTTTGATGAATCATGATCAACCCTTGATAAAATGATGAAATATCCTTCAAAATGATAATGTTGACAAAAAATATTGAAGTTTTACTGTTTGTAGGTCACAGTTGACTTTTGCCCTAACATCGTCGACTTTTGGACCTTTGAGCAATTGACTGAGCAAACTTCCTCTGCAAGGCTTGAAATTTGACATGGATGATCTTGAGAACATATTAGGACATTGGATAGAACTTGAGGTCATTTGGACTCAAAGATCTTGATGCAACATAAAACCCTGATTTGGGGTAGACTGCCTTAGGAGATAGCTTGCCTGACCAACTATTGAGTAACCTTGAGCCAGTTGGAGATTTTTCTTGCAATGTTTTGAGAAATATGAGAGGAAAAATTTTGGGGTACAACACATGTTCTTTTCGACCAGACTCGTCATGCTGCCCCAACACACACCCTATTGAATTGTCTGGCACTGTCAAGTATAATATCAAAGGTCTTCCTTCAACTGGAGTCATCAGAATTGGTGGTTCTTGAAGGTATTCCTTGATTATTTCAAAAGCGACCTGGAATTCATTATTCCACTTTACCACTTGATCTTTCTTCAGAAGCTTGAAGATTGGCTCACAAGTAGCATTCACATGTGAAATGAACCTGACGATATAATTCAGGCGTCCCAAGAAACCCCTAACTTCCTTCTCTCTACGGGGAGCTAGCATTTCTTGTATAGCTTTTACCTTTGCAGGATCTACTTGGATGCCTTTGTCGCTGACAACGAAACCCAAAAGTTTATCAGACCTTACCCCGAAGGTGCACTTGTTCAGATTCAACCTCAGCCTATACATCTTTAGCCTGTCGAACAGCTTTTGGAGATGGTCCGTGTGCTCTTCCTCAGTATGAGACCTGGCTATCATGTCATCAACATAGACTTCTATCTCATGGTGAATCATATCATGGAACAAAGCGATCATGGCGCGCTGATAAGTTGCCACAACCTTCTTCAATCCAAAAGGCATCACCTTGTAGTAGAAGGTGCCCCACTGTGTAACGAAGGTTGTATTCTCCATGTCTTCAAGAGCCATCTTGATCTGGTTGTAGCCAGAGATACCATCCATGAAGGAGAAGATTTTGTGATGCACGGTGTTGTCGACCAGAACATCAATGTGAGAAAGTGGGAAGTCATCCTCGGGGCTTGCCCTATTTAGGTCTCTGTAATCTACACACATATGTACCTTACCGTCCTTCTTAGGTACCAGAACGATGTTGGCAACCCACTGCGGATAAGATGTGACATCTAAGAATCCTGTGTCGAACTATTTCATGACCTTTGCCTTGATCTACTTTGACATTTCAGAACACATACGACAAACCTTCTATTTAACCGGAGGACAATCTTCTTTAGTCGGCAGGCGATGTACCACAATATCGGTGTCCAGACCAGGCATGTCTTCATAGGACCAGACGAAGATCTCTACATAGTCGTGTAACATCTGTATCAACCTCTGTTTGATGCTAAGCTCCATATTTGCACCTATTTTAACCTCTTTTATGTCTTCCTCAGTACCCAAGTTCACTGTCTCAACCGGCTCTTCATGAGGCTGTATGGCCCTCTCTTCCTGCTTTAGTAGTCTAGCAAGTTCTCCAGGCACCTCACAATCATCCTCACTTTCGTCTTCGGCTTGGTTGATCGTATTTTTGAAGTCCTAACTGGAAATAGCAGAGCTGTTATCAATGGGATCCATAGTAGATATGGATCTGCATTACAATACGTGAGTGTGTGTAAGAGAATAATTGTTTCGATAAAGTGAAAAACAGAAAAGAAAAACAGAGAGCACAAAATTTGTATGCAAGAAACGTCCAATGCTTTATTAATGATATATGAAATGACAAATAATAGCCCTCACAAGCAAAACTAATGTGCCTCGGGCAAGGTACAAGGCCGTAAAGTTTTAAATTGTTTATTACAACTCTCAAAACAAGTAAGACAATTCCTGCGGAATAAAAGAAACATGTATAAAGTCCCTAGCCGTCCAGTTACTCGGTCCACCGTTGGTAGTTGGGTAGATCCAGCCCGAGCGCGTCAAACAACCCTTTGAGCCCCTGTAGTAAAGCCCAAACCAAATTTGTCAGTTTTGTGAGTGAAATCAGGGAGCTGACCCCAATTGGCACACCTACCTTCTTCAACCACGGCGTTGGCGTCCTTGAGGGAAGCCATCTTTAGAGGAGGTTTACTGCTGGTAGTAGTTTCAGTCGATGCCCAGATCTGAGGGACCTCTTCGAAGTTCTGACAAGGAGTTTCTATGAATTCCCCGTCCATCTCTACGTAGCGGAAGGAATTGAGGTGGCTCACCATATACTCCTCTTCACCCCGCACAATGACAATCTTCCCTTTGACCGGATACTTCAGCATATGGTGTAGTGTGGAAGTAACTACCCCAGCCTCGTGGATCCAAGGACGACCCAACAAACAAGAATATGACGGCCTGATATCCATCACATAGAAGGTGGACCCAAAAGTCTAAGAACCCACTTTGACAGGGATGTCCACCTCCCTGTGCACCATTCTCTTCGATCCGTAAAAATCCCTTACCATAATGTTACTAGGCTTTAGATTCAAACCCTCGCAATCCAACCAGTCCAACGCCTTCTTCGGCGGAACATTCAGCGAAGACCCAATATCTACCAACACATGAGCCATAGTGGTGCCTCTGTATTCAATCGAGACATGCAGAGCATCATTATGCCTCCTTCCCTTTGGTGTCAAGTTTGCATTTGAAAAACCCAACCCATTATCAGCAGTCAGGCTGGCCATGCAATCTTTGAACTGATCAACTGAGGTCTCCTGCGGCACATGCGCAGTCTTGAGGAATGCAATCAAAGCCTTCGCATAAGCTTCGGAACACAACAACAAAGACAAGATGGATATCTTTGATGGGGTATGCCCCAGTTGCTCGACCACATTCTAGTCGCTCTTCTTAATTATTTTCAATATTTCCTCTATCTCCTGCTTAGAGGCTTCCACAATAATTTTCCTAGGCGCCTCCGTCCGGGCAGGCTCACCTATAATTTCTTTGCCGCGGGTATCAGACGATTCGCCGACAGGGGTAATGACTGGAGTAAGAACAGGAGCAGTAGTTGATGTACTAGAAGTAACAGCAGATGGAATGACAATAGGCTTGTTGACAGTCTTAGGGGAAATCTCGGGAGAGAAGACCCTTCCACTTCGGGTAACTTTGCTGGTTCCGAAAATGTTACCAATATCAGGATCAGCCTCTTCATCTTTCAAATATTATTTGATTCCATGATAGTACACATCGGCACCTTAATTCCAGGGGACAACTTTGTCTGAGACATACGGGACAGGACCAAGAACAGTGATTATCAGCGGAGCAATTCTAGGAGCAGATGTAATCCTAACAGGTCTTCTCGAGGAGACCTTGGAAGGATTGGCGGAAATGGTTATAATGGCAATGTCTTTAGATGGAACAACAGGAACCAAAGTTTTCTCGAACAAAATTTCTTTGTTGTCCATAAGGCGTTGAACACCTGACTTCAGCAAATGGCAACCAGAAGGTAGAAATGAACATACGTGGCAACCTTCACCACAACCCGAAAATAAACCGGCCAACAACAAATTCTTCTTCACAGTCATGACAGGAGTAGAAACTTCATCCACCAAGGTCACAAACAAGTCGATATCAATAACATTAATTCCATGATCGTGCTTAGGCATGGGAGCAGTTATGACATTGGGCTTCTCCGGAGCATCGAACTCAATTTCCTTGGCTTCAATCAGATCTTGTACCTTATTTCTTAGAGCCTATCAATCATTGGTATCGTGGCCAAGACTCTCAGAATGATAGGCACACCGAGCATTTGGATTATATCGGAAAGATGTAGTATTTGGATTCTTGGGAGCCTCTTTCAAGGTTGCCAAGTTGGATCTCAGCAGATGAGGTAGAACTTCAGCCAATGTCATGTTGATTCGAGTAAACTGTCGTTGTGGTCTTTCCACTTTTTGTTGATTGTTGCCCTGTGGAGCAACTTCAGGCCTAAGTATCATTACGACACTTACTATATGACGATGTTCAGCCCTGTTTTGACCCCTCGGGCTATAGATGGCACTCACTTCCTTCTTACCAGCAAAAGGCTTATTTACTGAGCTCGAAGAGGTATCCTTTTGTATCTTACTGCTCCGAATCCCAGCTTCTACTCTTTCTCCAGTTAGAATCAGCTCGGTGAAACCAGCTGCCGATCAAATGATTGAAAAATGGACCAGATAGCTTTCCCAGAAACATATCAACCAACTCCCTATCAGACAACGGGGGTTGAACTCTTCCAGCCAAGTCTCTCCATTTCTATGCATAGTCTTTAAAGCCTTCACATGCACCCATAGACATGCTCTGGAGTTGAGTACGAGTAGGAGCAAGGTCGGCGTTGTATTGGTACTGCTTATAGAAAGCATCAGCCAGATCTTCCCAATTTCGAACATTGGCTCCCTCCAGTTGGTAGAACCATTCAAGCTGAGTCCCTGACAGACTATCTTTAAAGAAATGAACCCACAGATTTCTATCAGCGGTGTGGGGCTGGATCTTTATGACATAAGAAAGGAGATGGAGTTTTGGGCAGGACACCCCATCATACTTTGCAAGAATTGGAGCTTTGAAATTCTGTGGGATGACCACTCCCGACACCAATCCCAATTCTTCAAAATCTAACCCAGGTATCCTCTGGACCTCCATAGCACTCAAGCGATCTTCCAACTGCTTGTATATATCCTTAGTGGGAGGATATTGCTCATCATTGTAGTCAGTATCATTATCAGAAACTGCAGGACTGGGATCCTTCTCCCTTGTCTCTTCTTCTTGATTCTCCCCTTCCTTGGATGAAGAGGTCAGATCGACTTATCGCTTCAACCGCTCTCCAAACCTTCTTCCCATATTCAGAATACCGGAAACCTTCTTCTTTTTCATTTTCTCTTTCAGGATGAGGGCTTTCAGATCCTCCTTCCCTTTTTCCAGACTTATGAACATTTGTTGGAATTGGGCATTTTGTGCCTGAAGTTCCTTGATGCTTTGTTCGGAATACATTTCTGCTGAAATAAACAGCAAAGAAGATGAGAAACCTATAATGGTACATGTACATGCAATGTTATGAATGGGATGCGCATGCAATGATTTCAAAGACTTTGGGAAATTTAAATTTACAAACCAAAATAAAACAAAGACTTTATTATCTAAATTCAAAGTTCAAATGCCTTTTAGGCGTTACAATTAAAAACAAATCTAAAACTAAAAAAGAAATCAAAATTCTGATGGATGCTTCCTTTTTGTGCCGAGATAATCACTGAGTCCTCTTTCTTCATGGAGTTGCTTTGTGAGCTCTAGAACCTTCCTCTCTTGAGCATGGAACTGATCTCTATAAGTATCCCCCTCATTCTTCAACTAAATCCAAGACCTATGTAACTCTCCAAGATCAGTGGGCATATAAGGATAGGGAACCGTGTAAGAAATACCCTCTTCAGTAGTAGGCTCCACAACCACTGGTAAAATGGCCACATAGGGCATCATAAGCTTCTAGGCGCGAGCTCGTACTCATTGGAGGTAAGGTTCCATAAGAATGGAAGCCTTTGGCCCCAAAGCCTTGGCGCCAGGTCTGTTTACCATGCCCCAAGCTCGTATGAACCTCCGGCGATACTCTTGAACGTCGTCCTCATAGTTTAATATAATACCTTCGATAAGTAACTCATGGGGACCATCCCTTCGAGCATAACCAAATTCTCGCAGAGTTAAACAAGGATTGTAGGTTATACCCCCTCTGATTCCAAGTAACGGGACATTAGGGTACTCCCCGCAGCGGTCAGTAATAGCAGTGTTTCCTATAGCTCGGGAGCACCAGAGAATATCCATATGAGCGAGTGACATTTTCCTTTGTGACCAACCCAAACCTTCTTCATTCTTTAGTACGGACTTAGGGAGCTGAGAAATAAACCACCACGACACTAATGGCATGCAGCACATAAGAACCCCTCTTCTCTTCATGGTACGAGTATGGAGAGCGTGCAAAATATCTCAAGCAAGGTAGGCACATGGTTGCGGGAGAGGAAGATCTTGATAGCATTCACATCTATGAATGAGTCCAGATTAGGGAATAGGACTAACCCATAGATTAGAAGAGCCAAAACCTCCTCAAAAGCCTGAAAATCCATATCATCCCAAAATAACTGGGCCTTGTCTATTAGAAACTTAGCTAGAAAACCCTTGAATCCCTTTCTTGTTTCCCAATTGGATACCACGTCGGCCCGTTTCAGATGCAAAGCTGAGGCAATGACTTCTGACTTAGGAACTTCTTCTAGACCTGTGAAGGGAAACTGTTCAAGAATGGGTATATCCAAATGCTAAGAGAATTCTTCCAAGGTAGGAACCAACTTATAGTATGGAAAGGTGATGCAGTGGTGCTTGGGATCAAAGAACTGAAAGAGTACACTCATCATCTTTTCATCAAAGTTTGAAGTAACCAGGTTGAGAAGTTGACCATGTCTCTTAGTGAACGCAGAAGTTTCTTGATACTAGCTCTTTGAGTTGGGAAGGTATCTTCATAAAGCTGATTCGGATAGTGTTTCTACGAACGGAAGCCATGATCTGCAAAGCAGAACAAAGATAAATTCTCTTGGTCTTTGAAATGGATAGTTCAATAAGAATGGATGCTATGTATGATGCATGATGTCATGATAAACCACAGGTATAACAAACACAATCAAATCACACAAAGTCCTTAGGTTTAAGGCCTGCATGAGGTTAAAGGTCATACCCTCTTGAAGTTTAGTTGGTTTCAAACCTGTCTTAAAAAGTAACCGGGTACTAAGGGATCTCAATATAACTGACCATCCTTTATCGGGCATTGTCTCAGCTCAAGCAATCTTTTCTTGCGGCCGAAATATCTCGAAAGTCTGATCTCAATGAATGTAGCATCAAGTATCAACCAATCCTCAGCTCTATACCGAGGCGACTATCTCATTACTTTCTAACGACCAAGTTTGTTCAACTAAGGTTCTAAGGTCCGTTAGTGCTTTAAGACACCATGCGGCGGCCCCGTATTCTCCTCGTTTCCCCATGAAGGATACCGATACTAACCAAAGTGCCACACCAACACATCCATCACTTAAATCATATTGGTCTACGTCGTACAGTCTCCACGATCTATTGTTGTTTACCTAATAAGTGCCCCTAGATCCGGGTGTAGGATCTATAGTAACCCAAGCAAAACCCTTTAAGAATAAAGCAAACAAACAAGAAAGCAATTTTTGAAATGACCTAGATCCTAAGGTAAACCCCACTTTATACATTTTTCCCTAGCATAGTCGCCAGTTCTGTGATATGGTGGCAGAACCGACTGTTATGCTGGTTTGCGTTTTGCATTTTTTATTCGCAAAATGTCGCGGTAAGCAAGAGTCGCCATCGAATTTTATTTCATCCAATCAGGAAAAGGAAAAAGAACAGAAAAACCTTTTTCGAGAATATTTCTGAGTACGGGGGGTAGATTATAGAAAGAGAATGTGTTAGCACCCTTTCTATCCATGGTTTTCCATGGGCTCTTAGGTACTTTCTCATTTTGAAATTGCTTGTGTGTGTGCTTGTTTTGAAAAAAAGGTTTGCTTCGTGATAACCCTTGTATCAGTCCTCAAGGATGTGACGAAGTTGTTTTGAAAATTGTTTTGAAAAGTGTTTGTGTGAAAAGTTTTGTTTAGCAAGTACTTAAGGTTTGCTTCGTGATAACCCTTGTATCATGTGTTTGTTTGCATGCCTTCTTCAACAAGTTTCATTGAGAAATAAGCTCCATCATTAAATGTGCTTCAAAATAATATCATTTCAAGGTCTTATGTGATTCACCATACTTTAGTTTGCAAGGAAAGTTCAAAGGATGCAAAGTTAATTCAAGAATTTTGACCTAACTAGACAAATCTTTGATCCTATGATCACTAGTGCATAATTCCCTCAATTTTCAATATTTTAAATTGGTTATTTTTGCTATGTTTTCCTATCATTATCTACAACAAATTCTATTCTCATGACAAATTCCAATTGTGTAAAGAAAAATATCAAAAGTTGAAAGGGGTTACAAGTCACTTTTGTATTTTATGAGTAATGGTTGGTTGACTTCCAAAGACCATATCTTGCTCATTTTTTGAGATTTTGAAGTGATTCCAAAGCCATGATTCTCTTCAAGAAGTACTTAAAATTTTCTATTCAAGGATCAAAGGCTAATTTTGAGAGAAATATCATTTTTGTTTGAAAAAGATTACAAGTCCTTTGGAAAAGCCATTGAGTTATATGACTTGACTTCAAAGGATCATAACTTGGTCAATTTTTATCTCCTTGAGCTCATTGTTTTTCATAATAAACTTTAGGATGTCTACTATAACTTTTTTACAAGGTGCAAGGCTTGAAAATGCTTGGAATGTCATTTAAGAATTGAAACGATTATAGGTCATGCATGGATTCCTCAAGAAAATTTCATCATCTTCCTAAGGCCATAACTCTTTCATTTTTTATGCTTTTTAAAAGATATCAATCCCACAATTAAAGTTTTAGGGTATATTCCATTTCATCTTCAAGGATCAAGAGCCAATTTTGAGTGGAAGGGCTTGTAATTTTGAAGATATTATAGGTCATTTTGAAGCTCAACACTTTGAAAATTTTCTAAGTAACAAGATCCGTGTGTTTTTTCCAATTTAAAATGAACATAACTTTGTGCTTGAGCATCCAAATGAAGTCTTTCTTGGAACATTGTAAATTTTTTGATATTGTCTTTATAATTCCTTAAGAACCATGCCAAAAAGCTTCTTGAATTGTTTTCAGCATGGGTTTGAAGTTGGTACCTTGGAACTCAAGTTTATCATAATAGTCAGAATACCAAATACTTAATGTAACTTCTAAACACAAAATTACTGTGTTTTTTATCCAAACATGTTTAACCAACTTGCTAAGCATTGTTTAAGACTTGAAACACTATAATTAGCTGAGTTTTGGGCAAGGTTGAGTCACAATTTTCTCACTTTCGGTCTCCATACGAATTCCCTCCAAACCTCGTGCTTTCACACGCTTAAGCTCACCATTCATTCTCCTATAAATAAAGTATCATTCTCTATCCATTTCCCAAGCTTTAGACAACCATAATATCCCTGCCAAAGTTCCACTCGAAATTTGAAATTTGAAAATCCATTTCACAATTTCAGGCCTTCTTTCTTCAAATTCTCTTCTGATTCTTCTTTCTCAACTATTACACAAACTCTCCATCACCTAAACCAAGAAATTCAAGCCAAAAATAAAGCTAC
Source organism: Vicia faba (assembly GCA_948472305.1). NCBI lineage: Eukaryota > Viridiplantae > Streptophyta > Magnoliopsida > Fabales > Fabaceae > Vicia > Vicia faba. The sequence goes on along the minus strand of CATIWC010001317.1, from coordinate 236,529 downwards.
ATAAGTTCAGTTTCAGAGCATATATTTTGAACTTCGTTTTGGTATTTTCCTTAACCAAATCGATCCAAACAAGTTACCATGTTGTAGTCCTTCTTCCTCTGAGTCTCACACTTCTTTTAGTTTTCGATTTCATGGAGAATTGATCATTTGTTTTGAAATTTCATTTTGCAACTTTCATCTGATTTTTTTCCAAATCGACTAAGTTGTGATTTAAAGAAATATTTTGCGAGGATATGGTTAGGATCGTCTGGAAGAGACGAATCCAATGATACCACTATGAGCGTAAAACATTTTTGTTTGAAGAATATCATGAATTATCCATTTGCAGACGTCTGGAGGTTGAAGACGATATACATGTCGTTCTTCAACCAGTGATAGCCTGACAATTGTTTTATTTTTGTTGGCTCGGTTTAAACCGAATCTTGTGTGCTTTTCACTAGTGTCCATATCATTCACAGCGCTCCAGGTACCTTGGATCTGATTACTAATGCATTTTGACTTTGATCACATGGTCCACATTATTTTAATTTTATTTTTTATTTTTGTTTTAATTGTTTTAAACTTCAAAAATTCATAAAAAAATCATTCCAGACTTAAAAATTATTGAAAAATTACCAAAAATATTTTTGAATAGTCTCTTCTTGATTTTTTATTTTTTCGTAATTTTATTTTCTGATTTGATATTTTTTTATGGTTTTTCTCATCTTTTGATATGTTTTATTGGTTTAAAATAGTTTTTAGTCTTTTAAAATTATGAAAAAAATATGGAAGGATCCAATGACATTCTTTTAAATATTGGTGAACTTATTTGTTTTTGATTTTTGATTTTGGTATTTTTTGTGATTTTTGGTTTATTTTACTTATTTCTTCATATTTTAAAAATAGATTATGACTTTTAAAAATCCTAAAAAATTTTGTCAACACTGGTTAACCTCTACTTAACCATTGGTAATTTTCTTGGATTTTTATTTGGTGTTTTGATACCTTTATTGTATTTCATAAATATTTTTTAATTAAATAACCATTTAAAATCCTTTTTATATTTTATTTTAATGGATTTTTATTTGATTTGATTTGGTTCTGACTTGGTGATACTTGAACACTTCTTGAGTCAGAAATTTCCTCAACATCAATGGAACTTGGGTGTTGATAGGTCAAAAGTCCAAATCCACCAAGATGGTTGATTGATTTTGATAAAGTTAGACCTAGTTTTGATTCATCTAAGGCATTGGTTACACTGTAACTTCCCATTTTCCCCTTGATCTTATCCTCTTTCTTCTTTTCATATTGATTGGTTCTTAGTCTGCCAAACTTTGTGTTTGTAAGCCCAAGTATGGTTAAGTGTTAATCTATGGCCAATAACCTTGAAAGCTCATTGTTAGGAGGCTTTAATTCTATCAATACTCTAATGAATCTTCATAAACTTTGACCTAGGCTCAAGGCTCAAACCATCATGGATCGTATAATTTGGAATTCTCCCATTTTCTTCTTTTATTTGATTGGTTCTTAGTGGCTCAAACTTTGTGTTTATAAGCCCCATGATGATTAAATGTTAAGCTATGGTCAATAACCTTGAAATATCATTGGAGGATTTGATTTTATCCATCCTCTAATGAGTCTTCATCAACTTTTACCTAGGCTCAATGTTCAAATCATTATGGATCGTTCATCTAAAAATGTTCCCAACCATCATTTGTTAACTTCTAACTATTAACCATTAACAATTAACTTTACTTTATTCTTTTACTTTATGCATTTATTTTATTGTTTTCACTTCTTGTCATTTATATTTAAGCATTTACATCTCATGTTATTTACCTTTTTCTCACTTGAGCATTTATTTTTTGTCATTTTATCTTTGCTCACTTGAGCATTTATTTTCTGTCATTTTATCTTTGCTCACTTGAGCATTTATTTTCTATCATTTTATCTTTTCTCACTTAAGCATTTATTTTCTGTCATTTTTATCTTTGCTCACTTGAGCTTTCTTTTATCTTTTTAATGCACTTAATAATCAACTTGAACATTGAAAGCTTTGAGGTAACTTGGACTACTTGGTTACTATCCGCAGTGTGGAATTCTGGATTCCTGAGATTTAGGATTAGAAGTCCTGGGACCTTGAAACTCTGTGACATTTGGATAATATTTTTTGTGAATTTATTATGAAGTCCTTGGAGCCAAGGCATTGGTTTGAATTTTTTCTGTGTGCTGGTTATTTTGATTTTCATGCTTTGTCTGTGATTGAGAATTCCTTTGTATACAGTTGTTACTCAGGCCAATTTTTGTCAATGAAGATTTTGCTTGGTTCTTAATTCATCTAAAGCTTGGTAGTCATCTGAGGTTTAGTATTATGCTTTCTTGGTTTTAATCCAAAGGATGCAAATTTTACATTGACTTCTTTATGTCAAGTATTAGCTTCTTGTTGGTTAGATCGTCCCTTACTTTAGCTTTTACTTTGTGTACATAGGTTAGTCCCTCCATCTCCTCCTATCTTCTTTAATTTTCAAATCTTCTCGCTCCTTGAACCTCTTTCATAATAAACTTGGACTTTGGTCCATGCATTTTCAAATTCTTTTTTCTTATCAAACCTTAATCAAATTAATAATACTTTGACATCTTTCTTAGGACTAAAAGTCATTAACCTAATTCAAACCATTTTGCCACTTTGTATTTTTTACTTTAAAACCTTTTTATAAAAAGAGTAGACTCTTGTTCATCTTGTAGTGATGCAAGCTACTAGACTTATACGATATATAGTGAAATGAGTCATTTACCACTTGAGTGTTGAGTGATGTCTTGTGGATTTTAAATCCAAGCTATGTCCTCCACTTTGAGATGATGAAAAATACTCCTTTCTCATAATTGTAGGTAGTAAGTATGTTTTCCACTCAGATATGACGATGATCTATTTTCTTCTTAAAATTAATCAACAAACATGTGCTTTAAAATTTTTTAGGTGAACTACGAGTACCCTGATCCCCTATTGCATGAAAGGTGGTACGTGGGCACTAAAGGTTCACAATCGCGGCAGGTGAAAAATTGTAAAAACCACTTCTTTTCTCATCACGACCATCTATTTTGTATATACACCTTTTATAGCCAAAATAGACAGATTTTCAAAGAGGTTCCTAGAGAGTGTCGTAGATGTTTAGGGTGCTAATACCTTCCATTTGAATAACCAACCCATGTACCTTAATCTTTATTTTACTTTAGGTTTTATTCGCTCTTTTCATACTCCTTTGGATAAAATAAAGTGTGGTGACGACTTCATTGATATTTTTGTGAGGTAAGTCAATCCAATGGCTTAGTCTCAACATTTCTGGCGCTACAGAAAATTGGCGACTTCACTGAGGAAGTATCTCTAAGTGGGTTGAGCCTATCTTTGTTTATTTGTTATGTGATATTATTTGTTGTATATTATTTATTGTATATATGCATGTATGTTTGGATTTTTCTGGTTTTCAGGATGCTAGGTGATCTCTTATAAGTCCTATACCCGAACTTAGGATAACTTAAGATAAGATGGGTGGTATAGTCATGTTAACTTTGAGGGTATAATCCTAAAAAAGGAGACATGAGATCCCCCACTCAGTGGAAGCCCCTTTGACTGTAGTATTTGTTTACCGAGCAATCGGGAAGACATTGATTCTTTAGACTTGGGAGCCCGAGAAGCTGAGAAGCAGTAGAACCCTTAACCCATCTTGGCCTTTTAGATGTAGTGCGGAGACTATGACAGAGCAATCCAGAAGTAGTTGTTAAGCAATACTACACTCGGGCGAGTTTCTCTTGAGAATATTGCTAATTGCCAGCTAATCGGGACGTTGGCAATATCTGAAGGAGGAATGTAGACTCTGGGATCCTTAGAACCTTGTTTTACAAGGGATAAACTATTAGTCCATACCTTGTGGGTAGTACCTTTGACTTCATACTCGTGACGTCAAACCTATTGTAATAGCTGGTTTAAAAATAGAGTCGTCACCATTAATTTTTATCCTAGGGAATGGAATATAACGGATAACTCTAATTTGATCAGAGATTCTAAGTTGTTGACTCATTTTATATGAAGGAAAGGAGTTAGGCACCCCTCATCCACCTTGTTCACAAGAATACTAGGGTTTAGGTTTAAGCTTTAGGAATAGAGTTTTAATTTTTTAGTTAGAGGAACTTGCCACGGTTTTTAAGTCGTATGCCTACGTATCCTCTTATGAGGAATCAGAGTCCCAATTCATAGTTCGTAGTTGTTTGGTTGGTTTTTTTATGGATTATAGAAATATCTCGAATTCTCCTTGAACCAAGTCTGGGTTTATAAATTGCGGAGTTGCTAGACAAAGTTCACAGTTACTAAAAAGTTTCTCCATAATCCTTTTTGAAAAAATATATATATAAGTTTGAAATTGGCTTAGTAAAAAAAGGGTTAGTCATTGATTGGTTAGATGTTTTCAAATATACTATGGGAAAAATATTTTTAATGCATGAGAAAAAAAGAATTTAATGCAATTTAAGTATTAAAATATGAGTTAGTAAAAAAAGAATTTGAACTAAAAAAATTAAACTATTTTGGAATTTATTAAATATTAAAAATATTAATTATGAATATTAAAAGAATATAAATAAACAAATAAATAAAAGAAATTGTAAAAAATAAAATAATTTTTATTTAAAAATGCAGAGGAGTGTAAAATCAATTTGGCTAGTAGTTCTGGGGGTATAAACAATAGTGCCATAAATACAGATATTGGATTTAAGCCCAGTTGCGTAGGGGTGTTGTTTTGAACATATTGGCAAAAACTGGGGGTGCAGGAAGTAAGGACCCAAGTCCAGATGTTGGACTTGGCCCATTATGTTGAAGGGGGTGTATTGAAGTTCATAAGCAGTAAAGGGAGAGAACTAGGGTGCGATTAGGAATTGGGCTTAGCCCAGAATAAATTATGGAGCCCGTTTGTGCAGCATGTGCGCGACTGCAGGGGTTATCGTGGGCTATTTCTATTTTGGCCGTTTGATGATGATAAAAGGGTGTGGGTTGAGAGCGTATGATAAGAGGGTCACACTGGAACAGAGGGGGGGCATTTATACAACTATTATCAAGGCTAGAAGCCCATTTCTCTCTTTACTTTCTCTCTCTACCCCTCTTCTCTAACAAAGAATAAAATATTAGAGAGAGAAGCTCTTGCTTCTCTCTAGGTAATCGGAAATCGCCCCGCTGACCAAAAATAGCTTCTGCTGGCGGCTCCAACCTTTAGACACCGTAAGAAACCCAAAATCATCGTTAATCTTCATCTGGGTTCTTATGAACCCTAACCCTATGTTCTTCAATCCCCACAAACCCCAAGAACCCTAGGGTTATGGGATGAACCCAAACCTAATTCTAAGATCCCTAGGAACCCTAACCCTAGGATCTTTCCCAGAAACCCCCAAAATCAAACATAACCGCAGAGATTCACATATTATAACCATAAGCTAAGTAGTTAGAAGATTACCTTTTCAGTGATTTCATTTTGTTTTGGCTTTTGGCGTAATCTCCTTTTAATCCCCTCTCTTTGATTTTTCAGGTAACGACAGAAACATGGCGGTGATGGACTTGGGTTTGAAGGCAGCGTGGTGGCACAGATCTAGGGTTTTTAGACCTTGAAACCCAGATCTCAACTTCTTCTTTTTCTCCTCTTTGTTTCTGTTAATATTTTTTTCCCGATCTTCTCCTTCCTGTTCTTAGTTTCTTAGGGGTTTTCATAGGTTTAGTATTTAGACTGATTAGGAAGATATGTTGTAGTTGTCGTTACAAATTGTTTTTTGAAGATTGATTAGGAGATTAGTTTTTTAGAAGAATCTCAAATTAATTCGATTAGAAATTAGAGATTGAAATATTAGGGTTTATGTATTCATCAATGTATTTGGACAATTTTGTATATGTAATTCATTATATAAGGTTTGATTATGTTAGTAAATTGAAAGATTCGATTCGATTATTGATGTAATTTGATTTTGATTAGCATTTTTGGATTTGCGGTATTGCATTTGGGCTTGGATTGAAGAAAACTGCGCCACGGATGAGTGTAAGTTGAAAACCCTAGTTTGGATCTGGTTGACTTTAGTCAACGCATTTTAAAAAAATAATAATAATAATTTTGATAGTAATAATAATAATATTAAAAATAATATTAACGATAATAATAATAATAATAATAATATAAAATGTAATAATAAATAAATAATAATAATTGTAAATGAATGTTGACTTTGTCAACGTCTAGACCAAGAAAAAAGAATAAACTCGATGGGCTTCCAACTTATTGGGCCAAACATATTTTCTTCAAGTCTTGTAAAACACACACACCCCTTCAACACATACATCCCTTTTTAAACAAACCTGTAATGGACTGAAATCTAAACAACAAATACACCCCCTCTCCAATTATAAGAAAAACTTAATAGGCTATTAAATTTAAATGGTCCATTTTGAGGCCCAAGAGTACACCAATTGAAATAAGAGGATTTTTATAACTCTGGAAACATAGTAATAATGTTGAAATATAAGTAAAATGAACATTGAAATTGATGGGGAAAATTTGGTGTATGCAAGTTGCCCCTATTTAATTACTCTGAGATTGAAGGATGCGAGAATATGTAGGTCTCGCACATTCAAATCAGAGAGTTATTAAATAATGGAAAGACCCTAAAATTTTACCAAACGATTATAAGGATACACTGTACGGAGTTCCCTAGAGTATAAAAAAAATAGGCTTAGACGATAATATATCATCTTACCAAAGTTTGAAAAATAGTTTAGATTTAACTTAGATACGGCGACACAGATAACTCGTCAATACCTAAAATAGATCGTAGGTTTTACATGTATTTACCGTAACCTAGGAGGTAAGTAACACCAGTTTAGAAATTGACTTACTAATGCTTCGAGACTAACATAGTAAGCTTGTAACGCAGATTTTATCTATTCATCACAGCCTAGGGGACGAATAAAACAGAGCTTGATAATACATTTAAGCATAGAGACTAACACAATAAATTATATTGCAGATTTTGTATGTTCACTACAACCTAGAGAGTAAATGGAACGAGGATGAACATGTGCATTTATCACGACCTAGAGGGTAAATGACACGAGGATAGGCTTATGTATTCATCAAAACCTAGAGGATGAATAATATAACCCTGAAAATTCGAATACCTATCACAACATAGAGGATAGATAATTGAAAAAGTTTGTGTGTTTATCACGACCTAGAGGATAAATGACACGAAGATAGAGTTATGTATTCATTACGACCTAGAGAGTGAATAACATCACCTGATAATTCGCACATCTACCATAACCTAGACAATAGTTGATTGAAAAGTTCGTGCATTTATCATGACCTAGAGTATAAACGGCACGAAGGTTGTCTTACATATTTATCACGACTTAGATGATAGTAATTCTTAAAAATTAGCATACCTACCACAACCTAGGGTATAGATAATTGAAGAGTGTTTTGGTAATCAAATCTTGGATAACTAAACCAAAGATAAGAGCAAAGTTTACCGGTTGTGTCTGTTCTTAACCAAGGTATTCGTTTGTTTTGATAGTCCAATAATGAGCCCCAAGAAAGTTCATGATTTAACCCAAAGTGTATTTGACAAATGTCATGTACGATGCATAATGCCATAAGCTGATATGGAACCCAAAATGTATATGCACTGAGTATTTTGTATATGCCCCCCAAATGTGAATGTTTGTATATCCCCAAATGTTTGTATATGCCCCCAAATGTTTGTATATGCCCTAAATATTTGTAAATGCACCAAATGTAGGTATATGCACCAAATGTTTCTATATGCCCCAAATGTTTGTATATGCCCCAAGTGTTTATATATGCACCAAATGTTTATTGTAAATGCTTTAATATCCTCTCCTTTTAAACCATGGGTTTTGTGTCACCGACTCCCCCGATGTTGTATGTTATGTTATTGAGGTGTCTTTGACTTAATTTCAACAAGATGAATGGTGTCAACAGGATTTTGATATTTGTATCACAAGCGCATGCGTAGGTGTGGACGTATTTGCAGACGTAGGCGTGGATATGGCTATGATCACAGGCATGGACGTAGATGTGGATTTTCTTTCGATGTTTTTCTAACCAAAATTATTTTTTATGTTATATCAAATGCTTTTATTTGTCAAAACCCCAAAATGATTTCAACGCAGTATTGACAAGACATAATCGTAGTATTTTGCAAACAAGTCCGAAAAGGAAAAACACAATTGAGAGATTGAACAAGTAAATGTTTTATTGATAAATATGCATGAGTACAAGATGTAATTCCTAAAATAAGGTAATCACAGAAAGTTTTAATAAAACTGAAAATGGCAATGAAAATGATAATTGCTACTGCTCTTTCTCCAATGCTCTTTTGATAGCTCCAATCTCCTTTTCTTCTGAGTCAAATGATTTGGATTAATACCTCTCCTTTGTGGTCATAGTCATGGTTCTTAGATTGCAGTCTATTTTTTCTTTATTTTGAATAAGATCCCTTACTTTTTCCTAGACCGCCCTTTCGGATTTTCAATCCACCGGGATAATTTTTGTGTATGTCCCTAATTTTTGCCTGGATCACCCTTTAGTGTTTTCAATCCATCTGGACGCTCCTTTTTTTCCTTAGTCTCCCGTTTAGGGTTCGAACTTAGCGAGCTTTTTATATATAGTATTTTTTGACTCCGTCGGAGTTTGCCGGATGTGGCAGTTCTTCCCCATCCATTATTGTATGGATAAGACCGCCATCCGAGAATGCTGCTTTTTAACTACACACGGTCCTTCGTAGTTGGGTGTCCATTTTCCACGTGAATCAAGGCGGGGTAGTAAAATCTTTTTGAGTACCAAATATCCGTTTTTTAACACTCGAGGACGAACCTTCTTGTCAAATGCTTTCTTCATCCGCTTTTGGTATAAACAACTATGGCACAAAGCTATTAAACGTTTTTATTCAATGTGGTTGAGCTGATCGATGAATACCCAATAATTTTCCTGACCTAACACCAAATGTATATTTGTTTGGATTCAACCTCAGTTTGAACTTTCGCAGACGCTCGAATAACTTTTGTAAAAGTATGATGTGATCTTCCTCCTAATGAGATTTGGCAATCATATCATCTACGTATACCTATACCTATTTGTGAATCATATCATGGAATAGTGTGACCATATCTCATTGATAGGTTGCCTTTGCGTTATTCAAACTGAAAGACATGACCGTGTAATAGAAAGTGCCCTAAGGAGTCATGAAAGTAGTCTTTTCCATATCCTCGGGTGCCATTTTGATCTGGTTATAACCTGAGAATCTGTCTATGAATGAGAATACTGAAGCTTGATATGTATTATCAACCAAAACATATATGCAAGGTAACGGGAAATCATCTTTGGGACTTGCTTTATTCAGATACCAATAATATTCTCACATGCATACTTTGCCGTCCTTTTTGGGTACTGGCACGATGTTCTCTATCCAAGATGGATAATCTACCACCAATAAGAACTCTGCATCAAATTTTTTAAGGACTTCTTGTCGAATCTTGCTAGACATGTCTGGACGCGTTCTTCTGAGCTTTTTTCTAACTGGAGAGCAACCTTCCTTGAGAGGTAGCCTATGCACCATAATATTTGTATCCAATCCTGGCATTTCTCTATAAGACCAGGAAAATATATCCACATATTCATGTAACAACTTGATTAGTCTTTCTTTGACACTTTTCACCAATGTTGCCCCTAGCTTAATCTCTTTTGGATCCTCCTTTGTGCCAAGGTTGATGGTCTCAATGGTCTCTTGGTATGGTTGTATATTGTCAGCCTTTTGCTTTAATTCCCTTACTAATTCTTCGGAGAGTTCAAGATCTTTATCATCTTCCTCTTCCGCTTGGTTGATGGGTGCATCAAAATTATATCGGATAACAGTAGTAACATTATAGGTGATTTTAGGCATGGATATGTACATTTTTCATGTTTTGGTGCAGTTTTAGTATGTGAATTTGAAAATGCATATGAAGAAATGGCAATACGAGAAATGCATGCACCAAGAACTGAAAAGCAAGTAAGAGGCTTCCTTGGGCGTTTGAGTTACATCTCTAGGTTTATTTCCCATATAATTGCAACATGTGAACCAATATTCAAGCTTCTGAAGAAAACTCAGGGTTATATGTGGATAAATGATTGCCAAAGGGCATTTGAAAGCATTAAATAATATCTACTTGAATCTCCTATCTTTCTCCCTCCTGTTGAAAGAAGATCATTCATTATGTATTTGATCGTGTTAGATAGCTTCATAGGTTGTATTTTAGGACAACAAGATGAAACAGGAAGAAAAGAATATTCCATTTATTATCTGAGCAAGAAATTTACTGACTGTGAGTCACGATATTCTATGCTTGAAAAGACATGTTATGCGTTAGCTTGGGCTGCAAAGCGTCTGCGATAATATATGTTGAATCATACTACTTGGTTGATATCCAAAATGGATCCAACTAAGTATATGTTTGAAAAGACTTCTCTTACTGGTATAATTTCCCGTTGACAGATGTTGCTATTTGAATATAATATTGAATATCAAACTCAGAAAACTATTAAAATTAGTGTGTTGGCAGAATACCTTGCTCACCAACCGGTTGATGATTATCAGTCTGTCAAATATAATTTCCCTGATGAGGATGTGATGTATTTAAAAGTTATATATTTTGACGATTCTTTACCTAGGAAGGTCTTGATCCTGAATCCTGATGGGGTATGGTGTTTGATGGAGCTACAAATGCTTACGGAAAAAGAATTGGTGTTGTGATCATCACTCCCCATGGTTCTCATATCCCTTTCACTGCAAGGTTGACTTTTGATTGTACTAATAACATGGAAAAGTATGAAGCTTGTATAATGGGTCTTGAAGAGGCTATGGACCTCAAAATCAAAAAACTTTATGTGTTTAGCGATTCAGCTTTGGTAATAAATCAGATCAAAGGAGAAAGGGAAACTCGTCATCCTGGCTTGATTGCCTATAAAGATTATGTGAGGAGGTTGTTACCTTTCTTCAATAAAGTTAAATTTCATCATATTCCCTGAGACCAAAATCAGATGGCAGATGCTTTAGCCACTTTGGCTTCCATGTACCAAGTGAATTCCTGAAATGATGTACCTTAAATTACAATCCAACGCCTTGATAGGCCAGCTCATGTGTTTGCTACAGAGGTGACGTCAGACGATAAACCCTGGTATTATGATATCAAGCACTTTCTCCATACTCAAGAATACCTTTTTAGTGCATCTAACAAGGATAAGAAGACATTGAGAAGGTTGGCATGTAGATTTTTCCTCAATGAAGATGTGTTATACAAGATAAATTACGATATGGTCTTGCTCAGATGCCTGGGTAAACACGAAGCAGAAATGTTAATGCATGAGATCCATGAAGGTTCCTTTGGTACCCATGCCAATGTAAATTCAGTGGAAAAGAAGATGCTTAGGGCAGGTTACTACTGGTTGACAATGGAATCTGATTGTTACAAATTTGCATAGAAATGCCATAAGTGTCAGATTTATGCTGACAAGATTCATTTGCTTCTGACTCTTCTCAATGTTATTTCTTACCCATGGCCTTTCTCTTGGTGGGGTATTGATATGATCGGGATGATTGAACCCAATGCATCAAATAGATATCATGTCACCTTAGTGGCGATTGATTATTTCACCAAATGGGTCGAAGCAGCTTTTGATGCTAATGTCACCAAGCATGTGGTAATGCGTTTTATCAAGAATAATCTTATTTGTCAGTATGGTGTACCAAGCATGATTATCACTAATAACTGTTCGAATTTGAATAATAAGATGATGAGAGATCTTTGTGAAGAATTCAAGATTGTCCATCACAACTCGTCTCCTTACAAGACAAAGATGAATGGGGTTGTTGAAGCTTCTAATAAAAACATTAAGAAGATTATCCAGAATATGGTTGTTACCTACAAGGATTGGTATGAGATGCTTCCTTTTTCTCTGCATGGGTATCATACCTCCATCCTCACTTCAACAGGGGAAACCCCATTCTCTCTTGTATATGTTATGGAAGAGGTGCTCCCCGTCGAGGTTAAGATTCCCTTCTTACGTGTTATCATGGAAACCAAATTATCAGAGGTTGAATGGGTCCATAACATGTTTTACCAGCTGAATTTGATTGAAGAAAAGAGAATGATGGCTTTGTGTCATGGACAATTATATCATAAAAGAATGAAGAAACCTTTTAAGAAGGTCGAGCCTCGTGAGTTCAGATAAGGTGACCTCGTGCTCAGAAAGATCATGTCTTTCAAGGCTTATTTTAGGGGCAAGTGGACTCCCAATTATGAAGGCCTATATGTTGTCAAGAAGGCCTTCTCTGGCGGTGCGTTAATTCTTGAAACTATGGATGGAGAGGAGTTCCATAGTTTCGTGAATACTGATGCAGTCAAGAAATACTTCACCTAAAGAAATAAGAGAATAGCTCACTAAGTTGAAAACCCGAAAGGGCTGTTTAGGAAAAAATGAATGTATCGGTAGACTGAAAACCTGAAAGGGGAGTCTAGGAAAAAGTTAGAGACATAAACAGAATAAATTTTCCTGGTAGGTTGAAAGCCCAAAAGAGCACTCTAGGAAAAAGTTAGGGATTTCTTGGCAAGTAACTGCGTCAAACAAGACTTGATTATTGAAGAAATAATCTTCTCGGATTTTCATCACTTTTTAACTGAAGCCTATACATGGGAATTCAATGTTGTTAGGGAGAATAGTTTTCATTGTATTTCAATGTACCTTTTCCATGTATTTACCATTTTCTGAACTTTGTAATCATCTATGGAGTCACGTCATTTGCCGACTACCATTCTATTAATAAAGTTTGAGCCATTATCCAATTCTTTGCAATTCTTATTTTAGTCTGTTTACAAAAATTTCATTTATTATTGATGGTAATTTTCAAAACAAAAAGACTTAAAGGAATTAATAATAAAACATGTATTTTTGAAAATAATTTGCAAAAAGGAAATTTTTACTTCAATTTTGTGAATCAAGGGAACAAAAGTAATGGTTCCAAGGACGAACGAGTTCCTAAGTTTCGAAAGTTTTCTCTAGGAAGTGTTCTATGGTTACTTTTGTTGGAAGGCGCATAGTTTCCCTACGGTTGTTCTTTGGATGATTAGATTCCCTATGAATTGTTTATGAGGTGTTGGGTTTGTTAATTCCCCAGTTAAGTCTTGATTCAATTTTCTCCGGCTGAGTGTGATTCCTCTTCCCTAGTAGGGTTATAATCAAGCAGAGATTGTAAAGTTGTGCATCATTTGCTTAGTTGTTAGATTCTTTTATCCCTTTATGTTAAGAATTGATGTAGAATCTCTTGCAGAATATTACTCCTTCCAGTTATGACATTGTTGTTGTTGTGTGCTCCCCAAGTAGTCGGACAAGGGCAGTATATCCTCTAAAGAAGTGTTGAGATAGTTGTCAACTTTTGGGTTTTCTCTCGCTATGTGTCGATTTTGATTTAAAGTCCCTATAATTTAGACTTCTTGTTGTGATATTAACTTCTTAATTCCCCAGACGAACCAAGGATGATTCCATTTAAGGCGAATATCCCCGTGAAGTTTCTTTGATCTTCCCCAGAGAAGTTTGTGCATCCACTACTCTTGGTATTGGAGAATGTTTGTGGTCTCCCCTCAGCAACTATGATACCATCTTCCTTAGTGAATCTTTGTTTGTTATCTCCCAGTGAAGCCTAGAGGAGTTTGTTATATCCTTGCAGATATATGGTTTTTTGTTATAGGAATGTGCTTTTATTATTTTCCAACCATGTTTCCTTCCCCAAATAAGTTAAGCCGTGAAGTAGGACGTTGTTTCCTTACTTGGTTACTTACTCTCTTATGAGATTTCCATCTTGGATGCGATTTAGACGAGTGTTGTCTATCCCCAAGTTTGTCTTGTCTGGTTATCCCCAGTGTATTGTGTTTATTTTATCAGCATATACATGATACCATTCATTCATACATACATCATGCATAGCTGAATTGATAATTCATTTCTTATTTGCATTCATTGATGTTTCTGTTGATATTTTGTCCTTCTTACAGAGTGTGTTGTCTCTTTCCAATAGAATGTCAATCTTAAGCCGAAAGTGTAAATCCTTCCTATTTCTCCACTGAGCTTATTTTTCATGGAAGAATTTTTCTTTAGTCTCCCTCCCCAGTTCATTATTTGGATGGAACAAATCCCCATTTGAGTTTAGTCATCATTGGGTAAAGTCTTGTTTAACTATTTCACTCTGGTTTGTTCCTGGTTTAAAATTTGGTCCCCTACAACAATAATATTTTGATCTCTCTAGGTTGTGAGCCCTGGATTGAGAGTGCATTAATTTCGCACGTAGAGACTTTATCTCTTATAGCAAGAATGTGTTTGCATTTCCCCAGGAAGCCAAAATTCATTTCCCATCAATGTTATTGCAATTTCTTCTCATAACAGCAAGTGGCAGTCTCTTTATTTGAGCAACATGTACTTCCCCTGTAAGTTTGTTGGTTCCCAGAGAAGAAGATTTGATTTACTCTAATGGATGGTGGTCTCTATGTTATGGAGATAATTTGCTGTCGATATTTTGATGTGCTCCAATGGATTGTGGTCTCTACATTATGGGAGATATTTCGTTGTCGAGATTTTGATGTACTCCAATGGATGGTGGTCTCTATGTTATGGGAGATAGTTTGTTGTCGAGATTTTGATGTACTCCAATGGATGGTGGTCTCTATGTTATGGGAGATAGTTTTTATCGAGATTTTGATGTACTCCAATGGATGGTTGTCTCTACATTATGGGAGTTAGTTCATTGTTGAGATTTTCATGTACTCCAATGGATGGTGGTCTCTATGTTATGGGAGATAGTTCTTTGTCGAGATTTTGGTGTACTCCAATGGATGGTGGCATCTATGTTATGGGAGATAGTTCATTGTCTAAATTTTGATGTACTCCAATGGATGGTGGTCTATATGTTATGGGAGATAGTTCGTTGTCGAGATTTTGATGTACTCCAATGGATGGTGGTCTCTACATTATGGGAGATAGTTCATTGTCAAGATTTTGATGTACTCCAATAGATGGTGGTCTCTATGTTATGGGAGATAATTCGTTATTGAAATTTTGATATACTCCAATGGATGGTGGTCTCTACGTTATGGAATATAGTTTGTTGTCAAGATTTTGTTATACTATAATGGATGGTTGTCTCTATGTTATAGGAGATAGTTCGTTGTCGAGATTTGATGTATTACAATGGATGATGGTCTCTACGTTATGGGAGATAGTTCATTGTCGAGATTGGATGTACTCCAATGATAGAGACGGTTCATTGAAAGATCCTTACAGCAGTTTATTACCCTTTTCTGGTGGAATGCCTCGGTTAAGAAATAAGTTGAGACCCATTTTGGGTGAAGCACCAGAACTTTGGGAAACTTGTTATTATCATATATATTTCTACTTATGTTGAGCTAATGCTTACTGTTATTCCATATCTTTTTCCACCTTCATGCTTCAGGTTGATAGTTTACTATCTCCTGTGAGTCGATATTGCTCTCTTTTTGCTACCTCCTCTGTGAGTGGGTAGTTCGCAAATATATGTCAATCATTGTTATCCATTAATTTTTCCTCATTCATTGAGTTGATGTTACATTTTATCCTCTTTGGGCCTTACCCTAGTAGATTTGAGTCCTCTTTTCCCCAGCAGAGTTGATTTTTCTCCAATGGAATCAAATTTCTTTCCGCAATCAAGTTGGTACACCTTTCTTAAAAGATTACCTCTTTGTTGGCTTGCTGATTACGTTGTTAAGAGTTTCCTCTTTAGAACTCTTAATTTGCATTTTGTCTCCTTATCTATGGTGTTAGCTTTTCGTATTCATAGTTACTCCCCAAAGTCGTGTTGTTCCCCAGTGATTTATTTTCTTAGTTGTGATACGGTGGGAGAACTGACTTGAGGTTTTCCGTTTGTGTTCGCAAATGTTTCGGTTTAGCAAGAGTCTCCACTGACTTTTTATTTTACCCAAAGGAAAGGTCAAAAAGCACAGGAAAGACCTTTGAGATGTTTTCTTGGGTTCGGGGGGTAGATTATGAAAAGGGAAGGTGCTAGCACCCTTTTCATCCATGGTTTTCCATGAGCTCTTAGTTACTTATTTAGATCACTTGCTTTTGCTTTTCAATTGTTTGAAATGGTGCTTTGTGTGTGGTTTTTGAAAATGTTTTGAAAAGAGGCCATCGTTGTGGCAACCTTTGTAATGATTCTTGTTTGAATATATACAAAGGTGTATTGTCTTTTGAAAAGATTTCAATGTTTGAAAGTTTGATTTGGGAAATGTTTTGGAATTGTGTTGTGAGGTGTGTTTGAAAATAGAAAGGATGTTTTTGCAAGTTTTGATCAAGTAACTAATAGTTGTCTACCCTATTTTACTTAAAGGTATTTCCTACACATTTTTAACCCTTTTGACAGTGTTGTTTTACCATTGCATTTGGTAAACAACCTTGTATTAGGATGTTAAACGGGATAGGCGCGGGTCATCGTATTGACCATGATAGCAATTGTGTTAAGTATTTTTAGAAAATTTTCTGAGAGACTAGATCATTTTGTATAGGCAACCAAGATAGCATCATCGAGGGACTATGATCTTTTGTTTTGTTTTTGTTTTGCCAAAGTACTCAACATGCTTAACATGGCCAATTTTAAAGGCAACAAGTGGATGAAACCCTAGGGGTGTAAGTGTGCATTGTGTTGTTAATTTACATGCTTTTTGTCTTTGTATTAGTCAAACTATTTGTTTTGATTTTGGATGTTGGCATACAAACCCTAATCTCTAATCATGGCATAATTGAAAGCATAAAGTGCGAGAATTAAAATTCTAAGTTATTACAAAAGTATCCGGGGATGGGGGTACAATTATTTACAAATGGGGATGAATCTCACAAGAATAATAATGTCCAAATATTAAGTATTACAACCAAATCGAATTGTCGCAATTCAATACAAATTTATAACAAATCAAGAAATCAATAATGTTCAAAATGCATATATTTACTTAAAAATAAATAAATAAAAATCTATTCTAAAAAGAAAGATTAAGAATTATTATTATTCTTATTTGTGTATTTTATTAACGAAAAGGGTTTAAAGAAACAAGATTAATTAAATTAATTCTCTTTATTATTTTTGGTGTTTTCATTATGTGTAAAAAGGATAATAAAAAAAAATAATTAAAATAAAACTATTTGAGAAAGTCAAATTTATTTTACAAAATAAAGTTCTAATATATTACTAGTATATCTTTAATAAAATAAAATAAAGATAAATTAAGAAAAAGAAAATTAACTAAACTATTTTTTTTTTGGTATCTTCTTAAATGTAACCAATTAATAAAGATAAATTAAAGAATGAAAATTAATTAAAAGGATTAATTTAATTTGATAAAAAAGTATTGAATAGAAAGAAGAAAATTATAACAAGTTAAAAAAAAGTGGGCTTTAAGGTCTGGACTGATTAGGCCCAAAACAAAAACAAATGGACAGAATGCAAAGGGACGGGGGTGCGTTGGCCAAATTAAGTGGGCTTAAGCTTGGTGTTTGGGCGGACAGGCCCAATGTATTGTTGTTTCATTTTGTTAGGGTTCATTGTGTTTAGGGTTTGTGCAATTTGCTTTATAGCAGCGCTGCTTGCTCCTTCTTCCTCTTCATCCTTCTCACTCAAAAGCGCTCTGATTCTCCTCCTACCTAGGCCGCCAGAGCACTGTCTCCTCCTCTCATCTCCTCACCAAGATCCAAGGTTTCGGAGAAACGATATGGTTTATCATCTTGGAGTTTTACAGTTTCATGTTTGTTTAAGCTTATTTATTGTTTCTTTATTTTAACCTATGGTGCTTATGCCTGAGATGCAACAAGGGTTTGAGAAAAACGTACCTTGGGACTTTCTGGAAAAATGGAGAGGAAAGAGGGTGAGACGGAGATATGGAGGTGCTTCCTTGGTGGCTTAGAGGCGGAGGGGAGATGATGACGACCAAGCACGCTTGCTTCTGATTTGTTGGTAACTTGGCTTTTGAAACTTTGATTGTTGGTATGATTTCCTGCTTCTGAATTTGTTTGGAAATGATTGATAATGATGATGATTCTGAAACTTTATTTATAGTTGGTTGTTTTCGTTAATGATGATGATCTGAAACTTGTTGGTATTTTTATTGATGATGAGTGTTATGAAACTTGTTGCCTCTCTCTTGATTTTGGAATGTTGATGATGATTCAATGTTTTCTGAAACACCTTGTTGATTTATTGTTCTCCTGCTGATGATTTGAACTGAGCTTGTTGGTTTGGATTGTTTATGATGATTCTGAGTTGGTAGGCTTTTGTTGGCTTTTCTTTGTTGATGACAATGCCTGTTGCAAGCTTCTGAAACTTTTTTGTTGGTTTGAATTTTTTTCTGAAACTTGGTTTTGTTTTAGAAACTTCGGAAGTTTGGTTCTTGATGATAGTTTGCTGCAATGTTGGGTGTTTGTTACAGTTGGTTCACAAGGGTTTTTTTGTTGTTCTGGCTGCTGGCCTGTTTGCTTGTTCACAGGGTTTTCTGGTTTGAGTTGTTATGTTGTTTACAGTTTGGCAGGTTTTTGCAGTTGTGCAGTTTCTTTTTTGATAACAGACTTGGCTTTGGTACAGGTTATGGAAGTTTTACAGTTTGGTAAGTCTGCTTGAACTTGCATTTTGAGTAGTTTGCAGTTTGGCTAGGCTTTGCAGGTTTTCTGGTTTGGCAATTTGTTGTAGTTTTGGAACTGGTGTACAGTTTGGATATTTTGTGATTTGCTTCAGTTTGATAACAGTTTGGTTAGCTTGCAGTTTGGCTAGGCTTTGCAGGTTATGTAATTATTGTGAAACTGTTTGTACAGGTTTTTATGTTGGGAGAGTTGTGGTTTTTGCTTGTTTTGCAGTTTGTTATACTGTGCAATTTTGAGCAGTTTGATAACAGGTTTGTGGTTGGTGGAGAAACTGTTGGATGTATTTTTCTGGTTGTGCAGTTTTTGATACACAATCTTCTCTCCTGAAAATGTTACGCAGTTTTGAGTTTTATATCTTTTTTAGCTTTTTGTTTGCCACTTGTGATATCCTTTTTGCCAAACTGTACACTCTCACCAAGGTGATATATTTTCTCTCTTTCTCTCTCTATGACAAAGCATTTCTTCTTTTTCTTATTATTTTCTGAAAAGTTTTCCTTTGTCTGGAAATTGATGAAACAGCTATGACAAGCTTTTTGCTTGTCAATTGGTTTTCCTCCTGCATTTTACTTTTGGCCTGCTGTTTGATTTTCTATGTACTTTTTGCATTTGTACAGTTTGCATCCAGTTGCTTTGTAACTCAGTTTTCTTTGCTTGACAGTTTAGTATAGTTGCTTATTACAGTTTGTCTTGTATGCCATGTTTAGTAATGCAGCTTTGTTTGAATTTGGCCTATTTTTGCATAACAGTTTGCCTTGCTGTTTGGTTGCTGACTTTGCAATGTTTCAGTTTGGCCGATGTTTGCATTTGAACCAATTGCTTTTGTATGCTTGCATTTGCACTTTTATTTTTCTCTTTGTGAACCAAGAAGAGCAATCTTCTTGTGATTTGCGAAGAGAAAAATAAAACGTGATGAAAAAAAATAGCACTCTGATTCCGGACGGCAAACTTTAATGATGAAAATTTTCCTTTCTTTTTCTGTTTGAAAATTAACTGTACTAATCCTCTTTTCTTTTGTCTTTTTCATGTGAGCACAAATTGGACGGTGACAAAGCAGAAGAAGCCGGAGACTTTGAGCATGGGAGCAATGGAGCAATGGAAGTTTAGGCTTAGACTTTTTTCTTTGTAACTTAGGGATACATATTCAAACAAATGTACCAATTTAATTTTCAAATACAATAAGTTGCATAACTTAAAGCATTTAAATAATAAACTGTATTGTAACATTTCTTGAAATAAATGAAAAAGTCTTTATCCAATAAAACTCTTCTACTGTCAATAACCTGCAACTTTTTTCTCTGCATCTTCACTTAACCCTTTAAGATTCTCAGATCAAAATAATTTAAATTACATTCCAATATTTTTAATACAGATAACTTAAATTCCAAGTAATCCCAAGAACTTTGCAATCTCATAACCTTGCAACAGCATTCTAATCAAAATATGCATTGTATTCCAATAAACAAGCAAGCATTTCATTCCATTAACAAGCAAACATTTCATTCCATTAACAAGCAAACATTTCATTCCATTAACAAGCAAATGTTTCATTCCATTAACAAGCAGATGTCTTGACAGACGCACATTATCTGGTTGACCTGGATCAGATAAAACCTTAATATTCCAAATGACAGTCTCAGCTCCCATTTTTTGTCCCAGGTGAACAGACCTTGAGAACAACCAGTAAACTTGAAAAAGTGTGAAAACATGTAGCAACTAATTGAATTTCTTAGAATTATGTTTCTTCTGAGAAATGCGAGAGAAAATCCTAACTCTTGATTTACTGCCATAGTCTGTCTGATCAATTCTTGAGCCAATCTTGAAAATCTGAGAAAAACCCTAGGTTTGTGATTTCTTGTGAAAAGGGGAGGGCAAATTTTAGGGTACAACACTAGTCGAACTCTCTTTTTAGTCTATTGATATTATTTTTGCTTCCCTAGTGGTGTCTTGCTTCACTTGTGTGAAGTTTAACTTTTACATTCATAATCATAAGCGTTGCACAACATCTTAGGGCCAAAATAGTGTTTTATTTGTATTTACGTATCTTCAATTTCATCGAGATAAAGTTTCCAACGTTCGTGTCTCTGGATAGAAGACACATAAATAAGGGCAGTTGTTATACCCTAATTTTTGCCTCTAAGATCCTACGTCACTCCACATCATTATAATACACCAATATCACACATCAGGGTTGAGTTCTCTCTTCTACTTTCTCCTCTCTATAAGTTTGCCCTTGAGGGATCACCAAGCACCTTGAATTGTGTATCTTACATGTGTATTTCTTATGGTTATTGATTCTTAATTAACATAAAAAATATGTATATATGTTTCCATGAATGTTTATATTATAGGTGTTGATACAATGGTAGTTATATCACTACCTAACCTAGGGTTTGGAAGGTTGATCCTTAGCCAAATGGCTTTTCAATTTATTTTAAAGGCTTGAACATTCAAAGCTATGGTTATAGAATCAAAGGTCTATGGTTGGAGAACTCTCAATTTCATAGACCAAACTTGTCTCAAAGAGAATAGTTGGATTCATCAAGAAGATTCATAGGTTCATGTGTTTATTTCCATGCCTTCTTCAACAAGTTTCATTAATAAATAAGCTCCACCACTAAGCGTGCTTCAAAATAACATCATTTAAATATCTCATGTGATTCTCCATACTTTATTTTGCAAGGAAATTTCAAAGGATGCAAAGTTGATTCAAGAAGTTTGACCTAATTGGACAAATCCTTGATTCTATGATCACCAGTGCATAATTCCCTCAATTTTCAATATTTTGAGTTGGTTCTTTTTTATATGGGTTCCTATCATTATCTATAACAACTTCTCTTCACATGACAAATTCGAATTGTTTACAGAAAAATATCAAAAGTTGAAAGGGGTTACAAGTCACTTTTGTATTTTAGGAGTAATGGTTTGTTGACTTCCAAAGACCATATCTTGATAATTTTTTTTGAGATTTTGAAGTCATTCCAAAGCCATGATTATCTTCAAGGAGTCCTTAACATTTTCTCTTCAAGGATCAAAGGCTAATTATGAGAGGAAGATCATTTAAGTTTTAAAAAGATTACAAGTCCTTTGGAAAAACCATTAAATTCTATGACTTGACTTCAAAGGATCATAACTTGGTCAATTTGTATCTCCTTGAGCTCATTAATTTTCCATAACAAACTTGAGGATGTCTACTAAAAACTTTATTTCAATGTGCAAGGCTTAAAAATCTTGGAAAGTCATTTAAGAATTGAAAAGATTATAGGTCATCCATGGATTCCTCAAGAAAATTTCATCATCTTGCTAAGGCCCTAAGTCTTTCATTTTTTATGCTTTTTGAGTGATCACAATCCCAAAATTCAATTTGGAGGTTCTATTCCATTTCATATTCAAGTATCAAGATCCAATTTTGAGTGGAAAGGCTTGTAACTTTGAAGAACATTATAGGTCATTTTGAAGCTCAACACTTTGAATTTTTTCTAAGTACCAAGATTTGTGTGTTTTTTCCAATTTCGAATAAACATAAATTTGTAATCAAGCATACAAATGAAGTCTCTATTGGTACATTGTAAAGTTTGTGATTTTTTCTTTCTAATGCCTCAAGAACCATGCCAAAAAGCTTCCTGAATTGTTTGCACCATGGGTTTGTAGTTGATACCTTGGAACTGAAGTTTCTTATAACAGTGAGAATACCAAATGCTTAATGCGACTTCTAAACACAAAATTGTTGCGCCTTTTTATCTAAACATGTTTAACCAACCTTCTAATCATTATTTAAGCCTTGAAACACAAGAATTAGCTGAGTTTTGGGCAAGGTTGAGTCACATTTTTCTCACTTTCAGGCTCCAAACAAACTTCCTCCAAACCTCATGAATAAAGGATCATTCTCCATCCATTTCTCAAGCTTAATCACCCTTCCAAAGTTCGACTCGAAGCTTGAAATTTAAAAATCCATTTCACAATTGCAGGCCTTCTTTCTTCAAATTCTCTTCTGATTCTTCTTTCTCAACTATTACACAAACTCTCTATCACCTAAACCAAGAAATTCGAGCCATAAATCAAGCTATATAAGTTTAAATTCAGAGCTCATATTTTGAACTTCTTTCAATTAGTCTGCTCAATCAAATTGATCCAAACAAGTTACCATGTTGTAGTCCTTCTTCCTCTGAGTCTTACACTTCTTTTAGTTTTCGTTTTCATGGAGAATTGATCATTTATTTTGAAATTTCATTTTGCAATTTTCATCTATTTTTTTCCAAATCCACTAAGTTGTGATTTAAAGAAATATTTCGCGAGGATATGGTTCGGATCGTCTGGAAGAGACTAATCCAATGATACCACTATGAGCTTCAAACGTTTATGTTTGAAGAATCTTATGAAATCCCCATTTGCAGGCGTCTGGAGGTTGAAGACGACCTACATGTCATTCTTCAACCAATGATAGCGTGACAATTGTTTTATTTTGGTTGGCTTGTTTAAACTGAATCCTATAAGTTTTTTACTAGTGTCCATATCACGCACGGCGCGCCAAGTCCCTTGGATCTGATTACTAACGCATTGTGACATTGATCAGATGGTCTATATTTTTGGTTTATTTTATATTTTCTTATTTTAATTGATGATTCAGTGTGTTATTCAATGGTGTTCATATCATGAACAACGCGCCAGGTCCTTGGATCTGATTACTAATGGGTTTTGACATTGATCACATGGTCCACATTATTTTGGTTTTATTTTTTATTTTCTATTTTTTGTTTTAATTGTTTTAAACTTCAAAAATTCATAAAAATTTCATTTCAGACTTAAAAATTATGGAAAATTTACCAAAAATATTTTTGAATATTCTCTTCTTGATTTTTATTTTTTCATAATTTTATTTTCTGATTTGATATTTTTTGTGGTTTTTCTCATCTTTTGATTTGTTTTACTAGTGGCTTAAACTTTGTGTTTATAAGCTCAAGGATGATTAAATGTTAAGCTATGGTCAATAACCTTGAAATCTCATTGTTAGGAGGCTTTAGTTCTATAAATCCTATAATGAGTCTTCATCAACTTTGACATAGGCTCAATGTTCAAATCATTATGGATCATTCATCTAAAAATGGTCCCAACCATCAGCTATTAACTTCTAACTATTAACCATTAAAAACTAACTTTACTTTATGCTTTTACTTTATGCATTTATTTTATTATCTTCACTTTGTGTCATTTATCTTTAAACATTTACATCTCATGCTATTTTCCTTTTGCTCACTTGAGCATTTATTTTCTCTCATTTTATCTTTGCTCACCTGAGCATTTATTTTCTGTCATATTATCTTTGTTCACTTGAGCATTTATTTTATCTCATTTTTATCTTTGATCACTTGAGCTTTCTTTTCTCTTTTTAATACACTTAATAATCAACTTAAACATTGAAAGCTTTGAGGTTACTGGGACTACTTGGTTACTATCCCTAACAATGTGGAGTTCTGGATTCATGAGATTTAGGATTAGAAGTCCTGAGACCTTGAAACTATGTGACCTTTGGATAAAAAATTTTGTGATGTTATTCTGAAGGCTTTGGGGTTTACTCCAAGGTATTGGTTTGAATTTTTTTGTATGCAGGTTATTCTAATTTTCATGCTTTGTCTGTGATTGGGAATTCATCTGTATACAATTGTTACTCTGGTCAATTTTTGTCAATGAAGAATTTGCTTGGTTCTTAATTCATCTGAAGCTTGGTATTCATCTGAGGTTTAGTATTACGCTTGCTTGGTTTTAAATCAAAGGATGAGAATTCTATGTTGACTTTTTATGTCAAGCATTGACTCCTTGTTGGTTAGACCATCCCTTACCTTAGCTTTTACTTTGTGTACATAAGATAGTCCCTTCATCTCCTTCTATACTTTTTAATTTTTAAATTTTCTTCCTCCTTTTCAAAACTCTTCTTATTTTTCAAACTTGAACATCTTTCATAATAAACTTGGACTTAGGTCCATGCATTTTCAAAACTTTTTTCTTAATCAAACCTTAATCAAATTAATAATAATTTGACATCTTTCTTAGGACTAAAAGTCATTAACCTCATTCAAACCATTTTGCCACTTTGGCTTTTTACTTTAAAACTTTTTTTTCTAAAGATTAAACTCTTGTTGATCTTGTAGTGATGAAAACTATTATACTTCTATGATATGTAGTGAAGTTATCCAATTACCACTTGGGTGTTGAGTGATGTCTTATGGATTTTAAATCCAAGCTATGTCCTCCACTTTGAGATGATGCAAATGCTCATTTCTCATAATTGTGGGCAGCAAGTATGTTTTCCACTCAGATATGACAATGGTGTCTTTTCTTCTTAAAATTAACCAACACACATGTGTTTTAAAAATTTTAAGGTTAATTATGAGTACCCTTATCTCTTATTGCACGGAAGGTGGTACGTATGCACTAAAGGTTTGCAACTGCGGCATGAGAAAAATTATAAAAACCACTTCTTTTCTCATCTGTATATACACCTTTTATAGCCAAAATACACCTATTTTCAAAGAGGTTCCCGCGGAGTGTCGTAGACGTTTAGGGTGCTAATATCTTCCCTTTGCATAACCAACCCCTGTACCTTGATCTCTATTTTACTTTAGGTTTTATTCACTCTTTTCCTAGTCCTTTGGATAAAATAAAGTGTGGTGGAGACTTTATTGATATTTTTGTGAGTTAAGTCAATCCGATGGCTTAGTCTCAACATTTTTGCCGCTACAATGTTATATTACTCTAATTGTATGTTAAACTTCTAACTTTCCAAACAAAGCGGTGAGATCAAGTGTTGCAAGATTATTGACTTCCTTGATCGTGGTGACCTTTTGTTGCAAATTCCTAGTAAGACAACTCAAAACCTTGTTAGTAGCAATAGCATTGGAAATATAATTACCTAGCAAATTTTAATGATTAATATGATGCAAGAACTTCTTTTGCATTTGAGCAATGGTTTCACTATGCTTCATTCAAAAGAGTTTAAACTCTTGATTAAGTGTATTAATCCTAGCTTGTTTGACTTCATTAGTTCTCTCATATGTAACTTGTAGAGTATCCCTATCCCACATAGCTTTAGCAGTCTCACAATGAGAAATGTGATCAAACTCATCAACGCCAAGAGCGGATATGATAATGTTTTTAGCTTTCCGATCATGTGACCACTTCTTATTATCATCCTCATTCCATAAGTTTTTCGGCTTAGGTGTAAAAACACCATCAACCTCATATGTCACTGGTGTTGGACCATTTTAAATAGCTTCTCACACACCTTTGTCATATGAGTTGACATGAATTTGCATACAAGCTTATCAATAACTATATCTTTCTCCCGTGAAAATTGGGGCTCTTTTATAATTCCCTTTAGGTTTGTACACCATTTTATAATAAGTTTTAAAGCTGGAATGAAACGGACTCTTGATTCCACTTGTTAGACGATGACACCTTATCTAGAAGGGGGATGGATAGATCACCAAGCCAAAATTCCAGAAAAAATTCTGGTTTGAAAAGTTGTTTAACAAACGAGTGCAAGCGGATGTTTTTCAAAGTGAGTCGTCTATACGAACCGAGTTATTGGAATTCAGATATTCAAATATACAAAACTGAGTATAGAATGAAAGAAATAAATTGGAATTAATATAATGAAATCAATTTACAACTTATTTAATGTTTATAGGAAGTTACTATAAATACTATTTCCAATGATAATAAACAAAAGAACAAACTGAACAATTTGTCGAACACTTGGTGTGCAATAGAATTTTCAGAAATTTCCTTTGAGTTGAACAAGCTAAACAATTTGTCAAACACTTGGTGTGAAATCAAAGTTTCTGAATTTTCCTTTGAGTTGTGTTGATATGAAAAATCACTTATAATCAAAAGTGATTATAAGCAACTCAACACACAATTCAAAACAAAAACAATTTCGGAAAATTCCTACGCGTCGATAGATTACTTAATGCTATTTGACAAATTGATGTATGAAATTTAAAGAGAGTAAAGCAATAAAAGAAAATAAACACAAGGATTTGTATTCACGGTTCCCTATCTTTCTCCTCGCGTGTGGGTACTTCTGCGCCTAATTCCATTGGAATTAGGATAATTCTTACTATACAAAAAGATCGATACAAGAGAAGTGTTCCAACAAAAACTCCACAAATTCTAATGTTTGTTATTTATTCAACCCATTCTCTTCCTTTGATATTAATAAAGACTAAGACACAATATCTGCCAATTGGTTATCTAGTTATTGCTACTCCTTTGCGTACTTTATCTCCAACGCTTTCGTGCACCACCAATTTCAACTATTGCAACACAAGACTTCAATTTGATTCACCATTTTCGCGATAATTCCTTTGCATTCATTATCTCCAAAGGATCCTTTGTGTTATTTATCTCCAAAGGCTTTCACTAGGCCGTAATCCTCTTTTGAATGTCTTGCACGAAAACTCCCAAATCAATCAATGATCTTGGAGGATAAACCTGCGGTTTTTCTGGATGAATACCCCTGTAAATATTAACCCAATTTCTCGAATACACAAGAACCTAATTGTATGTTATCGAACTTCGTCTATATGGTACCCAAACAAAATATTGTTACAATGGTTTGTTAGTGTGTATACATAGGTTAGAGGTTGAAGGTGAAGAGCAATTGCAGAAAAAATTTATGATATCATCAAGTTGGAATGATGCATGAAAAATGTATTTATAGTTATGGAAATATATACGAGAAAAGAGGGAAATTCATAATTAAAAGAAAATAGAAAATTTGACCTTGAAACAGTATGAGTCGGCCCGTAGCTTGGATAAGCCGACTCATAGTGTTAATTTTAACAACATGAGTCAACTTTAAATGACCTATGAACTGACCTGATCAAGACAGAAAAGAACTACTTATCTAAGATAGTACATGAGCCAGTCTGAAATGGCTTATGAGTTAGTCTTACCAAGACATAAGAGATCTGCTTATTTAGGACAGTACATGAGTCAGCATGTAAATGCATTTTTAGTGCAGAAAATGATTTTTTGAGACTGGTTAGGTTTTGACTATGTTTCCAATAATTCCTAAGACCTCTAAATGCGTAGGGTGCCACCCAAACTCATAGATACCGCACAATATACAAAAATTCTATATTCTTATAGTTTTGACATCATGCAAAACACATCTTGAAGGAAGTTTCACTCACAACATGAAAAGCTAACACTTAACACCTTGGTGTTTTTAAAATCGAGGTTATAATTTAAAAGGTCATAGGTTCGATCCCCAACAACGACATATTTTTATTTTCTAAATTTTGTTTCACGCGTCGTATAACTCTCGGTTATATTTAAAATCTGAGGTAATAAGGTATTCAAATACCTCAGTTTTATTTAATAATCGATGTGTTAAATTTTTTTTGTCTGTATCATTTTCACTGGCCTGTATCATTTTCACTGGCTTGTATCATTTCAGTGGCCTATATAGTTTTTTTGCCTGTATCTTTTCATTGGCCTGTATTATTTTCGCTGGCACGTACCATATCATTATAAATCTAGTAACATGTATCGTTTTTAACACAGAAACTACAAAATATGCAACAGAATTGGAATATATCATATCATTTTAAACCAAATTTACATTATTATTGTTAAGACAAAATACACAAATCTGACATTTACATGTTTGCACATAAAAATGGTAAAACCTCTGTTCATATACAAATTAAGATTACAACAAACCAAGAAAAACTATGGTTTTCATCGAGAGTCATAACAAGATAAGAAGACACTGGCCCAACGTGATCGGATGTTATCCATATCTTGTTTTGAGTATGGTGTTTGGTTTCTAAACTCCTATAATTAGAACAAAACATAAATTATGATAAGCTAAAAATAACAAGATTAACTTAAGAAGTATACATATCTATATATGGTCATGGATTAATCTAATACCTTATTCTCAATCCATCCTTGTATAATGCATCAGGAGATAATATGTAGCATATATCTCATAACATAGAATCCACAAGAATGGCTGCCAGGTTGTTTTTGCCACTACAAATAATCTTCATATATTTATTTCACACTAATACACACAAGTAATATAATGTCAAAAAACACAAGTAATTTATACTTACTTTTGGTTAACATATGTTAGCTTTTTACCAAGTAAATTTCGTGTGAGCGCATTATAGTCTCCAATTGCTCGACACATGCACATCGGTTAAAATTAAACATGAATAAAAACTATTCAATCCTAAAGTTAAAATTCGAGTATTAAAATTAACACCACTTACCCATTCAAAGCTTTAGTCACAACTTCGGGCAGTCCAGAGTGCAACGAGCAAAACACAACTATAGTATTTCTCTTGGTACATATAATAAGTAGTTATCAATGTCGACTGCATAACAATTCAGAATAACTAATAAATTTATTTATAAATGAAAACACAAATTAATATATATTTACTCGGGGTAAAACGGGGCCAAATAATAATCTATGATGTTCCCTTTATCCTTATTCAACCTGTCTTATATGTACTCTTTGATATTGTGTCTTGGTGAATCGCTAGTAAGAGCAATTATTGAAGCATCTAAAATACAATAGTTATTTAGAAGCTTCCTTTCAGCACATACCTCATGGATGTACATGTAAGGTCAAATCTTTATGTTAAAGTATAAGAACGTATAAATACAAATGGAAATCAACATAAAATTTTACTTACAAGCTCAAAAGTTGTAATATGGAATTGTATAGGCCCTCATCTCCCTTCAAAAATTCATATATAGGAAGCTTATCAAGTACGAATAACTGCCCTAGATTATTACTTAATGTAATACCCAAGATTGGGTCTGGAATACTTGCCATCATCATCTCTAGTCTCTTAAGAATATCTTGTTTTAGTGGTGAGGGTTCAATACTACCCTGGCTGGTAGAAAAAATGCGTGTCGTTCTTGTACCTACTGAAACTTTCTCTTGAATTTCCAACTAGTTTGAATTTGTGTGGCTGAATAGACCCATTGAACTCAATTTCTGCATCATAAAGAAACATAAATACAATCCAAAATCAAAATACTCAAACAATAATAACAACAATATACAACTTATATCGCAAGCACATCGCGATTACACTTCTCAAACACCTTATCATCATTCATCATCTCTCGCTCCTCTTGCTCCTTATAGACACTCTCTCACACTGTCTACAACAACCTCCCCCTCTCCTCCTCCAATAACTTCTCCCGCACGTTGGAAACAACTTCTCCCTCTCCTCCTCCAATAATTTCTCTCGCACCATCTGCAACCAGCTCTCTTTCTCTCTCCTCCAAGATCCTAACTTGTTCCTTCTTCCACTTCCCCCTTTCCTTCCCTAACTCAACAACAACAATATCTTGAACCTCTCTCTTACTTAAATTTTCTCTCTAGATGATTTGTAGAGTCCAAAATGTGCCTTAAAGTCAACGCATATACCAAGAACACAGACACACCCATGATGCTCCTCGGCTCTAATCACTTCTACCAAGATGTCGTGACGATCTTGTCGAGTGAAGAGGCCAACTTTAGTTTGTTTAACCAGATCATCCTACAAACACATATGAAATTTCATCTTTACCAAATTGATTTAACTAAAATAAATATTATTAATAAAAGTATATTCTTACAATCCTTTGAGTCACTTCACGCGTAACATCTAATATGAACTCGCCATATTTTCTTTGATGTGCCTTCTTCTATTTTTCGTGGCGTGATGGTGGAGATGGAGAGCGATCAAGACTTATAAAACCTCCCATCTCTTCCTCCCTTTGTTTTATTTTTTCTTCAATCAAATTTTTTTCAAGTCTTTCATACCTCCACAAGACAACCTATGTGGATAGATATTTCTAGCTCGATTTTCCTTTTCTTTTTGGCTCTTTGCCAAGAATGCAGGAGTGGTGCGAGACTCTACAAACTTCTCCCAAACATCTGGATCAATAAACGAATACACCTCATATGGAGTATTTTATTTATCTTCTCCATGTTTAATATAATCTGAGGTGAGTTATGTCTTAAAGCCCCTTCAACGCTACTTACAATATGCAAGTATTTTATTTTTCACATACTTATTGTAACAGCCCGAGCCTTCAGCGTTCCCGACACTATTACCTCATAATCTTCTCTACCCCCTTACTAGTAGAGTTTTTTCCTTTCATGGGAATCAAACCCTGTACCCTGGGATTCAAGTACATGCCCAATGCATTCCCACTACCAATTGAGCTATGTAACGCCCGTAATTTAATTAATTATTTAATTAAATTATTTTGGAATATTTGAGAAGATTGTTGTGATTAATTGGATTTGATTATTTTATTAAGTGGTGAAATAATATTAGAAGTATGATATTATTTGATGTGAGCTTGTTTTTAAGGAATAGAATTAATAATGGGGCGTATTAGTTTTGAGCCCAATAAGGAATAGAAAATAATATGTTATTTTATTGTTGCTAGAAGAATAGAAAAGAGGAGGCAGTAGAAGAATAAGGATTGAGAAGAAGAACGTGAAGCTGCTGGAAAAAGAGGAAAAATGGAAGAACGAGGTTTCAACCGGAAGATTATAGAGAGATCTTCAATCTAAAGTAAGGTTGGGTTCTGACTCTATAATTGGGTTCATGATAATTGGTATGTGGGGTTAGAGGTGATTGTTGTCTTGTTCATGAATTGAATGTATATGATGTTGTATGATGAAGAATTGATGAATTATGGATGAATATTGATGTTCCGATGCCGTTTAATTGACGTGGAATTATAGGATAATTGTAAGTAATGATTATCTATGATTAGATTAAGTTTTTAGGGCTTAAAATATGAAACCCGTAGTAAAAATGTAGAGAAATCACAGAAATTATGCAGGATATAATAGGATGTGTCGACACCAAATACTATGTGTCGATACAAGAAGAGCAAGGTGTGTTGAGGTTTCGTTCCCGGATTTCTATTCCTGATGATGCTGAGATGAAGAAGGTTATACTTGAGGAGAGTCATAGAAGTAAGTTAAGTATTCATCCAGGAGCTACAAAAGTGTATCAAGATTTGAAAGGCTTGTTTTGGTGTCCTGGGATGAAGAGTGATGTGGCGCGGTTGGTGTATGCATGTTTGACTTGTCAGAAGTCGAAAGTTGAACATCAGAAGCCTACAGGGTTGATGCAACCGTTAGAAGTTCCAGAATGGAAATGGGATAGCCTTTCAATGGACTTTGTGATGGGGTTGCCTAATACTTTAAGAGGTCATGATTCGATTTGGGTGATTGTTGATAGGCTTACGAAGTCGGCTCATTTTATTCCTATTAACATTAGTTTTCCAGTGTCAAAGATGGCTGAGATTTACACTAGTGTAATTGTGAAGCTGCATGGTGTTCCTTTGTGCATTGTGTCAGATAGAGATCCAATATTTACTTATGATTTTTGGAAAAGTTTGCAAGAAGCATTGGGTTCTAGGTTGAGGTTGAGTTCAGTGTATCATCCTCAGACAGATGGTTAGACTGAACGGATGATTCAATCGTTGGAAGATTTGCTGAGGGCATGTGTTCTTGAGCAGGGAGGTACGTGGGATACTTATCTTCCATTGATAGAGTTCACTTATAATAACAGTTACCATTCCAGTATTGGGATGGCACCTTTTGAGGTGTTGTATGGTTGAAGATGTAGAACTCTGTTATGTTGGCATGAATCTGGTGAAAGTGCAGTACTTGGACTTGAACTTGTTCGTGAAACTACTGAGAAGGTGAAGTTGATTCGAGAAAAGATGAAAGGTTCCCAAATTAGATAGAAGAGTTATTATGAAAAGCGAAGGAAGGATTTAGAATTTCAAGCTGGTGAGCATGTGTTTTTAAGAGTTACACCTGTGACTGGTGTTGGGTGAGCATTGAAGTCTAAGAAGCTCACTTCTCATTTTATTGGACCGTATCAGATTTCAGAGAAAGTGGGGAATGTTGCTTATAGAGTGGCTTTACCGCCTAATGTTTCGAATTTGCATGATGTGTTTCATGTGTCGCAACTCCAGAAGTATATTTCAGATTCATCTCATGTGATTCATGTGGATGATGTGCAAGTACGGGATAATCTTACGGTGGAGATGATGCCTGTACAGATCGCGGATCGTGAAATAAAGACTCTGAGGGGAAAAGAGATTATTTTGGTTAAGGTGGTTTGGCTAGGAGCTTTCGAAGAAAGCATGACTTGGAAGTTGGAGAGCAAGATGCGAGACTCCTACCCTTAGTTGTTTGATTGAGGTAAATTTTCGAGGACGAAAATATTCTAAGTGGGGAGAGTTATAACGCCCATAATTTAATTAATTATTTAATTAAATTATTTTGGAATATTTGAGAAGATGTGTTGTGATTAATTGGATTTAATTATTTTATTAAGTGGTGAAATAATATTAGAAGTATGATATTATTTGATGTGGGCTTGTTTTTAAGGAATAGAAGTAATAAGGGGGTGTATTAGTTTTGATCCCAATAAGGAATAGAGAATAATATGTTATTTTATTGTTTCTAGAAGAATAGAAAAGAGGAGGCAATAGAAGAATAAGGATTGAGAAGAAGAACGTGAAGCTATTGGAAAAAGAGGAAAAACGGCAGAATGAGGTTTCAACCGGAAGATTATAGAGCGACCTTCAACCCAAAGTAAGGGTGGGGTTCTGACTCTATAATTGGGTTCATGATAATTGGTATGTGGGGTTAGAGGTGATTGTTGTCTTGTTCATGAATTGAATGTATATGATGTTGTATGATGAAGAATTGATGAATTATGGATGAATATTGATGTTCCGATGCGGTTTAATTGACGTGGAATTATAGGATAATTGTAAGTGATGATTATCTATGATTAGATTAAGTTTTTAGGGCTTAAAATATGAAACCCGTAGTGTTGTACCCCAAAATTTGCCCTCCTATTTTTCCACAAGAAATCACAGCTTCGGGCTTTTCCTGATTTTTCATATTGGCTCAAGAATCAGTCAAACAGACTTTTCTCGCCAGTAAGACAAAATTAGGGTTTTCATGGCTCTGGAACAATTTAAGAAGATTATTAGGGTTTGATTGAGTTTGGCTCAGGGTTTGATAAGGCAGGCGCTTCCTTGACAATAAATCAAGAATCAGGGTTTTGTGCGCACATTCTCAGAAAGAATTAATTCTACAGTTCTTTTCAATTTACTCTGAGATATGGATTGAGGCTTCTCATACAGAGTTTGCAGTCGTTTGGTTTAATCATTAAAAGGAAAGGACATATGGATGTTTGTTTGATTAACTGTGCATTACTTATGTTTAATTGAGACGCCGGGTTTATTATTGATTGCAAGACCAGTGTTTATTAATAATTTATTTATTCTAAGTTAGAATAGTTGGGATTTACTTCCAGTTATTTTAATTTCAGAAACTTAAATAATTAAATGGACAGTGAATTGAAAAAAGAATTAACCAACATAAAAGGACTTTTATTCATCTTTAATTGTTTGTTACAAATTATTATTTGAACAACTGTAAATTTATTTACATTTTGTTTACAATAATAATATTACAAATGGTTAAAGTAAAATAAAATTGCATCCTATTTTTTCTAAATCTTCATCTTCTACTGACGCTCCCCATTGCTCGTTTAATTTTTACCTGCAAAAAGAAAAAAAAGAAGAGAAGTCAATACAGATGAAAAATAAAAAAGCGGACAGTTAATTTGAAGTTCATCATTAAAAGTAACTGGTCGGAATCAGTTTGTTTGCCCTCTCTGCAAATCACAAGATTACTCTTGGTTCACAAAGAGGGATAGAAATATGCTTGCAAAAAGTATGAATTGCACAAATTTAAAATGTCAAACAAGGCTGCATAATTTCAAGATGCATAGTCAAAATGCCAAACAAATAACATGTCAAAAACTACAAAGTTCAAACTGATGCACAAAGTCCAAATTGAACTGCACAATTGCAAATGGAAAAATGTCAACCAGATTGCATTGTTCAAAGTATCAACAAAGCTGTCAAACTGTCAAAAGGCTATTTACAAGCTAGCAAAAGCAAGACAGAAAAGCAGGAAGTATGCAGAGCTAAACCATAATGCAAGCAAAGATATTAAAAATCATCATTTTCCAGCCAGTTACTTTTTCAGAAAAGACAAATTTAAGCAATAAAAATGCTTTTTAAAATCTGTGGAGAGAGAAAGAGAGAAGAGAAAAAAGGCTGGCAGCAGGCTTGATAAAAAGATATAACAAGATATACCAGAATAGAAGAGGGGGGGGGGGGGGGCAGAATATCATAAAAAATATAGAAGCCACAAAACTGTATCAATAAACAGCCTGCCTCCACAAGCTTCAAACCTCAAAACCATAAGCATACAAGCCTCAAGCCTTAACCTGCTTCAAACAAACCAGAAGCATACAAGCCTCAAGCCTTACCTGTATCAAAAACAACCAAAAAGACAATACACCACAAACCTGTACCAATACTAAAAAAACAGGAATGGCCACCAAGCCTGCCTATACTGATAAACCTTGAAGCAACAAAACCTGCCTAAGCCATCCTGTCAACTAACAGCCTGAAGCCTATTTTCAAACTCAGCCTTAACCTGCCTAAAAAACCAGAAAAACCTTGAAGTCTTTCCAACCACCAAGCCAGTCAAAATAACAAATCATACAAACATCAAAATCAAAGCATTCAAACTCAACGCCTTGTGTAGCCTGTAAAACCCAGCAAGCCTATACCAGAAACAAAATGCACAAAACATTCAAACCAACAGAACCCTCAGAGCAACCTCATCATAGGGTCAACCACTGAAGCAACAACATATTCAGACTCAAACATCATCATCATAAACAAAGCCAGCAATCAGAAGCAAGCAAAAGAAGAGGAAAAGAAGTGATTCAACTAGGGCTTTCAGAAAAACATCATCATAAAACCACAGAGGGTACTAGACAAACCAGGGAAGGCCACAAAGCTCACAGCATCACGCGTTCCCCACCTCCGTCCGCCCTAGGACGCCACCGTCCTCCTCCGTCTCCAACAAAGGTAGTATTTCTTCTCCCTCCTTTCACACCTCATATGAACAACAACGCATAAAATCAGAATCAATACATGAAAAGTAAAACATGTAAGAGAAGTTTGAAAACCCTAGGATTTGAATCGTTACCTCTTTTTCGTCACTGTCTGGTTCGACCATGGGGAGAAGGAGACGGAAGCGGCGCCTGGTAGCCTAAGGTTGGGAGGAGCGTCAATAAGCTTGGCTCATGGAGACGAAGAGGAGAAGAAGATGAACGGCGCCTCTGTAACTCAACAAACCCTTATCCAGAAATGAAACAAAACAATTTCAACCCTAAAAAACAAAATGTGTAAAACACGTTCTGGGCCTTGCCCCATCCAAAAATCCCTAAAGCCCAACTGATTCCAGGCGCACCCCCCCTCATTCTCCTTTCATTTCTGTTTATTTATTTTGTTTGGGCCCAAAAACCCCCCCTTAAGCCCATTTCAATTCCTTTTTTTTATTTAATACTCTTTTTGTATTACATTAAATCTTTTTTTTATAACTTACTTTGTTCAATAAATTAATATACTAATTTTTTACATTAGAATTTTATCGACAATACCTTTTTTTTTACACACTCAAAATATGTAGATATTAGGTTTTGTTAAGTTTAAACATATTTTTAATTAAAACCTTTTTGTTTAAAAACCTTGTATAAAACATTTATAGAAAATACATAAAAATAGAACTTCCTAAACATTTCTCTTTTCTTTAATTAAAATTTTTGTATAGAAACCAAAATACAAATAATAATTTTCTTTAACTTAAAACATTTTTCTTTTCTTTGAAACTTTTGTTTGTACATAATTAACAAAAACCCAAAAATAAATACTTACTTAAATTTGCATTAAGTTAACATACTTTTCTCACTTATAAATAATCACATGCACTTACACAAATACTTTTCATACAATACTTTTATTTCTCTTTTATTCTTATGCATTGCTACATTTTTCATTTGAGAATGCGATTCGATTTGGTTGTAAATATATTTGGACACTACTCTCCTAATGACTCATCCCCATTTGTAAATATTTGTACCCCCATTCCCGGATACTTATTTGTAATAGTTTAGACTTTAAATTCCCGCAATTTATCGCTTTCTATATACTGTATAGTAATTAGGGTTTGTATGTGAAGATTCAAAATCAACCGCTAGATAACCTAATACAAAGATAAATGCATGACAATCAATACACAATTCACACTTGAACCCCTAGGGTAATCCCGCTTGTTGCCTTCCAAAATGGGCCATGCTTGCATGTTGAGTTTATTTGGCAAAACAAAACAAATCAAAAGATCATAGTCCCTCGATGACGCTATCCAAAGTTGCCTTATAAATGATCTTAGTCCCTCAAAAAATGCTAAGATACTTTGCAAAATTGCTATCATGGTCTATACGATGACCCACACCTGTCCCGTTTACATCCTAACACAAGGTTCTTCATCAAATACAATGGTGAAACAACGTTGTAAAAAGGGTTAAAACATAGAAAAGATCTTTGAGTAAATTTAGGGGTAGACAACTCTTAGTTACTTGATCAAACTTGCAAAGAAAACATCCTTGCTACTTTTCAAAAACCACTCCACAACACAACTTTCAAAACAACTTTCAAAACCTTGAAATATCTTTTCGAAAAGACACACACCTTTGTAAAACATTTGAGTAAAGAATTGTTACAACGGTTGCATAGACAAGGCATCTTTTTCAAAACATTTTCAAACACACACACACACCACCATTTCAAGCAATTGAAAATCAAAGGCAAGTGATCTAAAACAAGTAACTAAGAGCCCATGGATAACCATGGATGAAAAGGGTGCTAATACCTTCCCTTTTCATAATCTACCCCCCGAACCCACGAAAACATCTCAAAGGTTTTTCCTGTGCTTTTTAACCTTTCCTTTAGGATAAAATAAAAAGTCGGTGGCGAATCTTGCTAAACCGAACAAGTGCGAATACAAATGCAAAACCTCAAGTCAGTTCTCCCACCGTATCACACATAGTAAAAACACAGAGAAATCGCAGAAATTATGCAGGATATAACAGGATTGTCGACCCCAAATGCTATGTGTTGATACAAGAAGGTTGAAAGACTCAGGATGAGTTGACACGAAGAGGTTTTGCGTCGATACATGAGTGCTTTTAGACTCGGGATGAGTTGATCCATAGGTGCATGTGTCTATACATGATGTGTCTTAGACTCAGTATGAGTCGATCCAAGAGATGATGCGTCAACTCATGTTGCGAGTTTAGTGCAGTATGCGTAGATCCAAGACGTTTTGCGTCGATCCATATTGTCTGGTTTTTGGCAGATTCAGTTTATAAATGTTTTAACTTGAGTTTTAGGATGCCGTTTGAGATTCCGTTCAAAGCGTTGAATAGCTAACGCGATGAACTTTATTCTATAGGATTAAAATGAAGAATAGGAAGTGTAATCCTAGTAGCCAATTTAGGATTTAAAGTTAGTTCCCGTGTTGATCGTTATGTTGGTTTTTATGCAGAATGATGAGGATGAAATGTTTATATGTTGTTGTTTGATTTGTAACAGTAGGAGTAATGATAGTAATGATGTAAGATTACAGAATAGCGGTGTGAATTATTGCCGTATTAATGTACAGCTGAGTTGTTGATGAGATGTTATTAATGAAGTTGTGTTTGACGAATAAATGATGTTTGATGAATAAATGATGTTTGATGAAGAGATGTTGAGATGCTTTTGAGATGTAGGCCTTTGGCTAACGATGATGTTGTATTGAGATGTTGTTAATTATGGTGTTGTTATTACATTCATGATTGTGTCGCATACATTGCATTTTGAGATGGAGCTTATGCTAGTTGAGATAGCCTTTATTGGCGAATATTGAGATGAAGGCTTATGCCTTGTTGATGCCTCTATTAATTGGCAAATTTTTGAGATGGGAGTTCTGCTCCAAATGGTACCACATGCATTTGCATAGTATTGAGTCGCATTATATGACTGCATAAAGAAGTGTGTATTGATATGGTGAATGTATATTATTATTGTTGATTATGAGATAGAAGTGGTGATGTTATGTGATCTAATTTAATATATTAATTATCACGCGCTTTATTATATTGTTATATATCTCACCCCTTCTATTTGAATGTTGCCCTTATGTTGGTAACATGCAGGTAATCGAGAGTGAAGGCTGTATACCTTTAGTAGTTCGAGTCGGTGTCATTGCTCTGATATATAACACTCGGGGAGTTGAACGCTTGTTGCTTTTGATTGTTGATTATTCAGTTGTTGAACTTTAAGTTGATTACTATTAAATTGTGTTGTTTTGAAGTTGTTGTAATGATGATAGAGATGTTATTAAGAATTTCCGTTGCGTAGATGTTGAATTATTTAACTAAAGATGTTATGATGATGGTTCATCCAATGTTTTAAAAGTGTTATATATCCACGATGAATGCAATGAATTTTGATAGAAGAATTTGTGGCATCCCGATTCGTTTGCATGATGATGTTTATAACTTTGATTTATTTATATAATTTGCCCAGGTAGAATTGGGGTGTTACAAAGTTGGTATCAGAGCAAAAGGTTGGTCCGACCTTTTCGTCGAGTCGTAGTTGTCTAACACTCGAGTATTGTTAATTTGAGTTCTGACCATTGTTTATGTTGTAGTGAGAAGTTGAGATGGCTGGAAGGAATGATGTTACACTTGCTGCTGCTTTAGAAGAAATGGCTCATGCGATGGAAAATCAGCCGAATGATGACGGAAATGTTGGATCTCGTAGCTTGGCGATTTTCCCGAGAGAGAATCCACCTACGTTCAAAGGATAGTATGATCCAGACAGAGCATTGGATTGGTTGAAAGAGATTGAGAGAATATTCTGTGTGATGGACTGCACTCCAGCGCAGAAGGTTTGATATGGGACTCATATGCTAGCAGTCGAGGCTGATGACTGGTGGCTAGAGACTTGTCAGAAGTTGGAAGCTGCATGTGAGAATGACACTTGGGTTGTGTTCCGTAGGGAATTCTTGAGGAAGTACTTTCCTGAAGATGTCTGTGGTAAAAAGGAGATTGAGTTTATTGAGCTGAAGCAAGGGAATATGTCAGTTGTTGAGTATGCTGCCAAGTTTTCTGAGTTGGCTAAGTTTTATCCTCATTACGCTGATGCAGATGCTGAGTTTTCGAAGTGTATCAAGTTTGAGAATGGGTTACGCCCGGAGATCAAGAAGGCAGTTGGATACCAGAAGATCTGTGTCTTTGCTGATTTGATTGATAGTTGCAGGATTTATGGGGAGGATAATAATGCTCATTACAAGATTATCAGTGAGAAGAGGGGTAAGCACCAACAGAATCGTGGTAAGCCTTATGATGCCCCAACTGGTAAAGGTAAATAGAAAGTTGCTCAGGGTCAGAGGACTAGTTAGGGAGATGCTTCTGCTGGTGTGGTTTGTTTTAAGTGTGGAAAATCTGGGCACAAGAGTAATGTGTGTACTACTGAAGTGAAGAGGTGTTTCCATTGTGGTAAGAACGGACATGTTATATCGGAGTGTGAACATAAGGATGTGATTTGTTTCAATTATAGAGAAGAAGGGCACATTGGTAGTCAATGTCCGAAACCGAAGAGGGCTCAGACAAGTGGTAAAGTGTTTGCTCTGGTTGAGGATCAGACGACTGCTGAGGACAGACTTATCAGAGGTACATGTTTCATTAATAGTACTTCTTTAATTACTATTATTGATACCGGTGCTACGCGTTGTTTTATTGCTGCTAATTGTGTTGAAAGATTGGGTCTTGTGTTGTCTTCTTTGAATGGGGAAATGGTCGTCGATACTCCATCCAAGGGGTCGGTGACTACTTATTTTATGTGTTTGAAGTGTCCCTTGTCGATCTTCGATAGAGACTTTGCTGTTGATTTGGTTTGTTTACTGTTAAGAGGTTTGGATGTGATTTTGGGTATGAACTGGTTAGAGCATAACTGTGTTCATATTAACTGTTATGACAAGTCGGTGAAGTTTTCTACTCCTGAAGCAGAAGAAGATGGTTTATTGTATGCTAGACAGTTGAGGAAGTTGATGCAAGAGGAAGCATAGATGTTCTCGTTGATGGCGTCGCTATTTGTAGAGACTTAAGCTATAATTGAGGAATTGCAGGTGGTGTGTGAATTTCCTGAAGTTTTCCCTGATGAGATTCCTGATGTACCGCCGGAGAGGGAAGTTAAATTTTTTATTGATCTTGTACCTGGTACCAGACCTATGTCTATGGCACCATACAAGATGTCTGCATCTGAATTGTTAGATTTAAAGAAGCAATTGGAGGAATTACTTGAAAATAAGTTTGTAAGACGAAGTGTATCATCGTGGGGAGCTCCAGTGTTGTTAGTAAAGAAGAAAGATGGAAGTATGAGGCTTTATATGGATTATAGATAGTTGAATAAAGTGACGATTAAGAACAAGTATCCGCTTCCAAGAATAGATGACTTGATGGACCAATTGGTGGATGCTCGTGTGTTTAGTAAGATTGATTTAAGGTCGGGTTACCATCAGATTAAAGTGAAGGATGAAGATATCCAGAAGACGGCTTTCAAAATGCGTTATGGACATTATGAGTATTCGGTGATGCCTTTCGGTGTTACTAATGCGCCAGGAGTATTCATGGAATACATGAATCGTATATTTCATACTTATTTGGATCGGTTTGTAGTGGTGTTTATTGATGATATTTTGATTTACTCTAAGTCAGAAGAAGAGCACCCTGAACACTTAAGATTAGTATTACAAGTTTTGAAAGAGAAGAAGTTGTATGCAAAGTTGTCCAAGTGTGAGTTTTTGTTAGAGGAGGTTATTTTTCTTGGCCATGTAATTTCAG
Organism: Vicia faba; assembly: GCA_948472305.1. Classification (NCBI taxonomy): domain Eukaryota; kingdom Viridiplantae; phylum Streptophyta; class Magnoliopsida; order Fabales; family Fabaceae; genus Vicia; species Vicia faba. The sequence continues at coordinate 194,885 of CATIWC010001317.1, read as the reverse complement.
GTAGTGGGATTGCTGTAGATCCATCGAAGGTTGATGATGTGTTGCAATGGGAAACTCCAAAGTCAGCTACTGAGATTAGAAGCTTTTTGGGATTAGCTAGTTACTATAGGAGGTTTATCGAAGGATTTTCTAAGTTGGCACTTCGGTTGACTAAGTTTACTTGTAAATGTAGAGCTTTTGTATGGGATGTTCAGTGCGAAGAAAGTTTTACAGGATTGAAGAAGAGGTTGACGTCGGCTCCGATTTTGATGTTGCCTAATCCAGAAGAGCCTTTTGTGGTGTATTGTGATGCTTCTAAGATGGGTTTAGGAGGTGTGCTTATGCATAATGGTAAGGTAGTTTCTTATGGGTCAAGCAGTTAAGGACTCATGAGAAGAACTATCCTACACATGATTGAGAGCTTATTGCAGTTGTTTTTATGTTGAAGATTTGAAGGCATTATCTTTATGAATCTAGAGTTGAATTGTTTAGTGACCATAAGAGTTTGAAGTATCTTTTTTATCAGAAGGAGTTGAATATGAGGCAGCGAAGATGGTTGGAATTGTTAAAGGATTATGATTTTGGTTTGAATTATCATCCAGGAAAAGAGAACATGGTAGCTGATGCTTTAAGTCGAAAGACTTTACATATGTCGGCAATGATAGTTAAAGAGTTAGAATTAATTGAGCAGTTCAGAGATACGAGCTTAGTTTGCGAGGTTACGCCGCAGAGTGTTAAGTTGGGTATGTTGAAGATTAATAATGAATTTCTAGACAATATCAGAGAAGCTCAAAAGTTGGATGTGAAACTTGTAGATTCGATGGTTAGAATTGATCAGTCTGAGAATAGTGATTTTAAGCTAGATGAGCAAGGTGTGTTGAGGTTTCGTAACCGGATTTGTATTCCTGATGATGCTGAGATGAAGAAGGTGATACTTGAGGAGAGTCATAGAAGTAAGTTAAGTATTCATCCAGGAGCTACAAAAATGTATCAAGATTTGAAAGGTTTGTTTTGGTGGCCTGGGATGAAGAGTGATGTGGCACGGTTTGTGTATGCATGTTTAACTTATCAGAAGTCGAAAGTTGAACATCAGAAGCCTACAGGGTTGATGCAACCGTTAAAAGTTCCAGAATGGAAATGAGATAGCATTTCAATGGACTTTGTGATGGGGTTGCCTAATACTTTAAGAGGACATGATTCTATTTGGGTGCTTGTTGATATGCTTACAAAGTCGGCTCATTTTATTCCTATTAACATCAGTTTTCCAGTGTCGAAGTTGGCTGAGATTTACACTAGTGTAATTATCAAGGTGCATGGTGTTCCTTTGTACATTGTGTCAGATAGAGATCCAAGATTTACTTCTGATTTTTGGAAAAGTTTGCAAGAAGCGTTGTGTTCTAAGTTGAGGTTGAGTTCAACGTCTCATCCTCAGACAAATGGTCAGACTGAACGGACGATTCAATCATTGGAAGATTTGCTGAGGGCATGTGTTCTTGAGCAGGGAGGTACATGGGATACTTATCTTCCGTTGATAGAGTTAACTTATAATAATAGTTACCATTCCAGTATTGGGATGACACCTTTTGAGGCGTTGTATGGTCGAAGATGTAGAACTCTGTTATGTTGGCATGAATCTGGTGAAAGTGTAGTACTTGGACCAGAACTTGTTCGTGAAACTACTGAGAAGGTGAAGTTGATTCGAGAAAAGATGAAAGCTTCCCAAAATAGACAAAAGAGTTATCATGACAAGCGAAGGAAGGATTTAGAATTTCAAGCTGGTGAGCATGTGTTTTTAAGAGTTACACCTGTGACTGGTGTTGGGCGAGCGTTGAAGTGCAAGAAGCTCACTTCTCGTTTTATTGGACCGTATCAGATTTCGAAGAAAGTGGGGAATGTTACTTATAGATTGGCTTTACCGCCTAATGTTTCGAATTTGCATGATGTGTTTCATGTGTCGCAACTCCAGAAGTATATTTCAGATCTATCTCATGTGATTCATATGGATGATGTGCAAGTACGGGATAATCTTACAGTGGAGACGATGCCTGTACGGATCGCGGATCGTGAAATAAAGACTCTGAGGGGAAAAGAGATTATTTTGGTTAAGGTGGTTTGGCTAGGAGCTGCTGAAGAAAGCATGACTTGGAAGTTGGAGAGCAAGATGCGAGACTCCTACCCTTAGTTGTTTGATTGAGGTAAATTTTTGAGGACGAAAATATTCTAAGTGGGGGAGAGTTGTAACGCCCGTAATTTAATTAATTATTTAATTAAATTATTTTGGAATATTTGAGAAGATGTGTTGTGATTAATTGGATTTAATTATTTTATTAAGTGGTGAAATAATATTAGAAGTATGATATTATTTGATGTGGGCTTGTTTTCAAGGAATAGAAGCAATAAGGGGGCGTATTAGTTTTGAGCCCAATAAGGAATGGAGAATAATATGTTATTTTATTGTTTTCTAGAAGAATAGAAAAGAGAAGGCAGTAGAAGAATAAGGATTAAGAAGAAGAACGTGAAGCTGCTGAAAAAAAGAGGAAAAACGGCAAAATGAGGTTTCAACCGGAAGATTATAGAGCGACCTTCAAACCAAAGTAAGGGTGGGGTTCTGAATCTATAATTGGGTTCATGATAATTGGTATGTGGGGTTAGAGGTGATTGTTATCTTGTTCATGAATTGAATGTATATGATATTGTATGATGAAGAATTGATGAATTATGGATGAATATTGATGTTCCGATGCGGTTTAATTGACGTGGAATTATAGGATAATTGTAAGTGATGATTATCTATGATTAAATTAAGTTTTTAGGGCTTAAAATATGAAACCCGTAGTAAAAACACAGAGATATCGCAGAAATTATGCAGGATATAACAGGATGTGTCGACCCCAAATGCTATGTGTCGATACAAGAAGGTTGAAAGACTCAGGATGAGTTGACATGAAGAGGTTTTGCGTCGATACATGAGTGCTTTTAGACTCAGGATGAGTCGATCCGTAGGTGCATGTATTGATACATGTTGTGTGTTAGACTCAGTATGAGTCATCCAAGAGAGGATGCGTTGACTCATGTTGCGAGTTTAGTGCAGTACGCGTCGATCCAAGACGTTTTACGTCGATCTATATGTAATTGCAAGCTTCTCAAGTCATATTTAAAGCACTTGTTTTGATGAAGACAACATGGACATCAACATTCAAAGGACGTGCAAAAAGCTTATCAACATCATATAAAAGTCTTGAAGATTATAGAAGAATTATTGAAGAATCATCAAATGTCAAATGGTATAAATAATTCTTAAACTTGAATATAGATGTTCACAAATATGCATTCATCAACATATACATATCCCATAACTTTAACATTAAGAAAAACTTTGTTTAAAATCTTTTTCAAAAAAGAATTTTTGAAAATTAACTTTCAGGAACTGGTTCCTCCCTAACAGGGAACCGGGTTCCAAACCTTGTTCAAAAACATGTCCTTGGTTTTTGTACCAGGAACCGGGTTGTACCAATAGGGGAACCGGTTCCTGCGTGATATTTTTGAAATCTGACTTATAACGTTCACTAAGAACCGGGTTCTCCCTGTGTCGGAACCGGTTCCTAGCGAACCAGTGCAACTTGTCTTTTGGTTTTTTAACATATTTCAATTGGTACCCTTTCATGAATGCATTACAACTTTTCATATGAATTGGCATGAATGAAGAGGTTCTTGTGAGTTTATAAAATGCTGCAGATTTTCTTATTTCAAAAAACAATGCTTCAATTTTCAAATTAACAAATATACTTCTTCAATAAACAATTTTTCATCATTCACATTTGAATTCATATTTTCATGTGTTCATAATTTTGTGAAACTTGCCATATACACTTTCATTATCATTACAAGTTTCATACATACATTGTGAACATTTATATACATTGTTTGAGAATTGCTTATATCTTGAAGAAGAAGATCAATTGAAGATTGATAAAGCTATCCATCTATTTCAAATTAAATCATTGTATTACTTAAAGAAATTATTCCCTTACTATCCAGGATTGCTGGAAGTAAGTGTTGTGATTTGAAGAGGATTGTTCTTCATTCACATTAGTGTTTGTTTGGTCTTAAAGGTGTTAAGAACCTTTGATCACCCTATAGGTTAGATAGTAAGCATAGGATATACAATCATTCTAATTATAGTGAAATCTCTTTCGTGTTGGAAAGGGGACTGAAGTAATCTCGGATTGTGAGGGGAACCAGGATATATCACCGTGTTCTTTACTTTTCCGCATTTATCGCTTTCATCACCATAATCAGGAAAAGATAAAGATATAATCAAAACCTTCAAACACTTAACCAAAAAAAATTACTACAAGTATTCTCATAAAACCGAATAAATTTTATAAGACCTAATTCACCCCCCCCCCCCCCCCCCTCTTAGGCACTATGAGACTTACAATTGGTATCAGAGCAAGTTATAGGTAACTTGTTCCTAAAGATCCAGAATGGCTTCCGCAAATCCAAATCAAAATTCGGTTTTCAAAGATGGTGGTAGTAACAACAAGCCTCTATTATTTTGTGGTGAATACTTTGACTTTTGGAAAATTCGCATGAAGGCTCATCTTGAAGCGCAAGGAGAAGAAATATAAAATGCTGTTGAGAATGGTCCATTTACTCCGGTGTGTGTTGTCAATGGTGTTGGGTCATCAAAGCCTAAAACATCATGGGATGACGATGACAAGAAAAAAGTTCTCTTTGACAAAAAGGCAATCAATATTCTCCAAAGTGCTCTTAGTATGGATGAATTTTTCCGAGTATCGGCATGTACAACGACAAAGGAAATTTGGGATACTCTTGTAGAAACTCATGAAGGAACCGCCGAAGTAAAAAGGTCTAGATTGAACACTTTGAGTCAAGAATATGAATTATTCAGAATGCTTCCCGGAGAATCCATCCTTGACTTACAAAAGAGATTCGTTCACTTGACAAACCATTTGAAGGCACTTGGTAAGACTTTAACAAACGATGAATTAAATCTTAAAGTGCTTAGGTCTTTAACGAGGGAATGGCAACCAAAAGTGACGGCAATATCCGAAAAGAAAAGCCTAGCAACTATGACTTCCGCAACACTTTTCGGAAAGCTTCAAGAATATGAGACGGAACTTGGAAGACTTGAAAAACATGAGAATCATGAGAAGAAATCCAAAGGCATTGCTTTGAAAGTTGATTCAAAAGAAAGTCAAGATAAAGATACATCGGAGGAAGATGAAAATCTCCTGCTTCTTGTAAAAAGGTTAGGAAAATATTTTGGTCATCAAAATAATCTTCATAATGCTAACTTTGTCAAAAGAAAGAAATTCTATAAGCATAAAGACAAAGAAGCCTCCACATCAACACAAGATGTCACATGCTATGAATGTGGAAAGCAAGGTCACATAAAGCCGGATTGTCCAAAACTCTCCAAGAAAAATGGATTCAAAGGAAAAAAGGAGTTCAAGAACAAAAAGGCTTATGTTGCATGGGAAGATAATGAGATAAGTTCTTCATCCGATTCGGAAAGCGACGAATGTGCAAATCTAGCATTGATGGCTTCACATCACTCCGATGATGAAGAAGAGGTTAGTAATGAATTTAATCTTTTTGATGATGATGTTCAAGGTGCTATTGATGAACTCTTGGGAGAATGCAAAAGTTTATACAAAAAGGTGTCAAATCAAGAAAAAGAACTTTTAATTTGTCTAGAAAAAATTGACACCATGACTAAAGATTTTGATCTTCAAAAACAAAATTTTATTAAAGAAAAAGAAAACTTTGCATGCTCCAAGTGTGAATCAAATGTCTTTCAAATTGTTCAATTGAAAAGAGTCATTGAACGATATGAAAAAGGACAAATAGGATGGGAAGGATTACTAAGCCAACAACGTTATCCAAATGATAAAAGAGGTCTTGGTTATGTGAATACTAAGAAATCAAGTAACAATCCCACTGTTTTTGTAAAGGCTAGTAATAGTTCTAATCCCAAGAAAGTAGAAAAGAAGCAAGTTGTTCATAATCATCAAAAGAAAAAGGCTAATGTATCGAAAAAGAAAACATTTCCTAAGAAGAAATCTTATCCTTCTAGATATAGAAGTAACTTTGAACCTACTTGTTTTTATTGTGGTATTAAAGGCCATACACCTAATGCTTGCTATGTTAGAAACTTTAGTATAGCAAGTGGGCATTATGTGTGGGTGAAAAAGGGAACTAACTAAGGACCCAAGGCAACTTGGGTACCTAACAAAGAATAATTTGTTTTTGTAGGTATGCTTGAAATCCACATCAAATGTTTGGTATCTTAATAGTGGATGTTCAAAGCATATGACAGGAGATGTACACCAATTTTCATATCTAGTACATAAAGCCAAAGGGTATGTCACCTATGGAGACAACACCAAAGGAAAGATTCTTGGCGTTGGAATAGTTGGCACACCTCCATCCATTCAAATTGAGGATGTTCTCTATGTTGAAGGATTAAAGCACAAACTTCTTAGCATAAGTCAACTTTGTGATAGAGGGTTCAAGATCAAATTCAACAAAGAAGAATGCCTTATTATGGATGAGGCAACCAATGAGGTAAAACTCAAAGGTATAAGATCTAACAATATTTTTATGATTACTTTAGATGATTTGTCTATGAAGGTACAATGTCTTATGGTAAACAACAATGACGCTTGGTTATGGCACAAGAGGATTGCTCACATTCACATGGAGCACTTGAACAAATTGGTTAAGCATGACTTAGTTATTGGTCTACCAAAGGTGAAGTTCATAAAAGATAAATTATGTAATGCATGCCAAAAGGGCAAAGAGACCAAAACAACTTTCAAATCTAAAAATGTGGTGTCTACTACAAGGCCACTACAATTGTTACACATGGATCTCTTTGGTCCATCAAGAACAAAAAGCTTCGGAGGTAATGTATACGCTTTATTCATTATTGATGATTTTTCTAGATATTCTTGGACTTTGTTTCTTGTGCAGAAAAGTGATGCTTTTAAAGCTTTTAAGAAGTATGCTAAGCAAATCCAAAATGAAAAATCACTAAAGATTGTATCCATAAGAAGTGATCATGGTGGAGAATTCCAAAATGCACAATTTGAAGAATTTTGTGAAGAACATGGTATCTCTCATAATTTTTCAGCACCTAGAACTCCACAACAAAATGGAGTAGTTGAAAGAAAGAATAGGTTTCTAGTGGAACTCGCAAGAACAATGCTTAGTGATGCAAATCTTCCTAAATATTTTTGGGCGGATGCGGTTAGTACGGCATGTTATGTTGGAAATCGAGTTATCATTAGACCTATAATAAAGAAGACTCCATATGAACTCTTCAAAGGAAGAAAGCCAAATATTGCTCACTTTCACATTTTTGGATGCAAGTGCTTTGTTCTTAATAATGACAAAGACAATCTCGGTAAGTTTGACGAGAAATCCGACGAAGGTATATTTCTTGGTTATTCGCTTTCTAGTAAAGCATATAGAATTTATAATAAAAGAACTTTAACTATTGAAGAATCTATGCATGTATCTTTTGATGAAACTAACCCCTCCAAGGAGGAAGTAGTTGTTTGTGATGATGATGATTCTATAGATTTACCCCCGGAAGATCTTTCAATTGATCAAGTTGTAAAATCACCGGAAAATCAAGAAAACATTGTACAACAAGATTCAAACATCAATGATCTACCAAAAGAATGGAGAACTCATAGAGACCATCCTATTGACAAAATTATTGGTGATATTAGCCAAGGAGTATCAACAAGATTGAATCTAAAAGATGCTTGCTTAAACATGGCGTTTGTTTCTCAAATTGAACCTACCAAAGTTGATGAAGCCTTAGGAGATGATCAATGGATTATTGCTATGCAAGAAGAATTAAATCAATTCGAGAGAAATCAAGTTTGGGAACTTGCTCCTAGACCAAGTGGTAAACACATCATAGGTACCCGATGGGTGTTTAAGAACAAACTTGATGAGAATGGTCTAATTGTTTGAAACAAAGAAAGGTTGGTTGCCCAAGGTTACAATCAAGAGGAAGGAATCGACTTTGAAGAAACATTTGCTCCGGTTGCAAGGTTAGAAGCTATACGTCTTTTACTTGCTTATGCTTGTTCATTAAATTTTCAGCTTTTTCAAATGGACGTCAAAAGCGCATTCTTGAATGGATACATCAATGAAGAAGTCTATGTCAAACAACCTCCGGGATTTGAAGACTTCAAACATCCTACACATGTCTTTAAGTTGAGAAAGGCTCTTTATGGCTTAAAGCAAGCACCAAGAGCATGGTATGATAGACTTAGCAATTTTTTGTGTGAAAAAGGTTTCGAAAAGGGTAAGGTTGATAAAACCTTGTTCATTAAGAAAATCCAAAGTAACACTTTATTGGTTCAAGTCTATGTTGATGATATCATTTTTGGATCGACTAACAAAGAAATGTGTGAGGAATTCTCATTGATGATGCAAGGAGAATTCGAGATGTCTATGATGGGAAAGATGAACTACTTTCTTGGACTACAAATTAAGCAACTAGAAGATGGAATCTTCATCAACCAATCTAAGTATTGCAAAGAATTATTGAAAAAGTTTGATATGGACAACTGTAAAGCAATGAATACTCCAATGGGCTCTGGTACATATGTTGATCAAGATGAATCCGGTACTCCAATTGATATTACAAAGTACAGAGGTATGATTGGTTCTTTATTGTATTTGACGGCAAGCCGTCCTGACATCATGTTTAGTGTTTGTCTTTGCACTCGCTTTCAAGCAAATCCAAAGAAATCACACCTCATGGCAGTTAAAAGGATCATGAAGTATCTTAAAGGAACAACCAATGTCGGCTTATGGTATCCGAAAGGTAGTACTTGCACTTTAATTGGTTATTCTGACGCGGATTATGCAGGTTGTAAAACTGATCGTAAAAGCACAAGTGGCACTTGTCACATTATTGGAAATGCATTAGTATCACGGGCTTGTAAAAAGCAAGCATGTGTTGCTCTTAGCACGGCCGAAGCAGAATACATAGCAGCAGGTAGTTGTTGTGCACAAATTCTTTAGCTCAAGCAACAACTCCGTGATTACGGACTTGATCTCGAATGCATTCCTCTTCGATGCGACAATACAAGTGCTATCAATATTACAAATAATCCGATCATGCATTCAAGAACCAAACATATAGATATTCGACATCATTTTCTCCGTGATCATGTTCTTAAAGGAGATGTCGAAGTCACTTTTGTGGATACTCATAACCAACTCGCAGATATCTTCACAAAACCGCTTGCTCGAGAACCTTTCTTCAAAATCCGAAGAGAACTTGGTATTTTGGATGAAGGTGATATCTAAATGCTTCTCATAAGATGCACGTCTTAATTTTTAAATTGTATTTGTTTCACTCTTTTTCCCCATCCTTTTTGATGTTAACAAAGGGGGAGAAGAATATATGCATATGTGTTGTTTTGTTTCAAAGAAATTGCAGGCCCAAATAACTATCATACTCACTCCAAAATTCAAGGAATCATGGACTTAGGGGGAGCATACAATTTAGGGGGAGCCTTGCATTTGCTCAACATGTTTGCTACACAAAACAACATAAAACATTTCAAGAATTGTTTTCAAGACTTGGATGTCATCATCAAAAAGGGGGAGAATGTAATTGCAAGCTTCTCAAGTCATATTTAAAGCACTTGTTTTGATGAAGACAACATGGACATCAACATTCAAAGGATGTGCAAAAAGCTTATCAACATCATATAAAAGTCTTGAAGATTATAGAAGAATTATTGAAGAATCATCAAATGTCAAATGGTATAAATAATTCTTAAACTTGAATGTAGATGTTCACAAATATGCATTCATCCACATATACATATCCCATAATTTTAACATTAAGAAAAACTTTATTTAAAATCTTTTTCAAAAAGAATTTTTGAAAATTAACTTTCAGGAACCGGTTCCTCCCTAACAGGGAACCGGGTTCCAAACCTTGTTCAAAAACATGTCCCTGGTTTTTGTACCAGGAACCGGGTTGTACCAATAGGGGAACCGGTTCCTGCGTGATATTTTTGAAATCTGACTTATAACGTTCACTAAGAACCGGGTTCTCCCTGTGTCGAAACCGGTTCCTAGCGAACCAGTGCAACTTTTCTTTTGGTTTTTTAACATATTTCAATTGGTACCCTTTCATGAATGCATTACAACTTTTCATATGAATTGGCATGAATGAAGAGGTTCTTGTGACTTTATAAAATGCTGCAGATTTTCTTATTTCAAAAAAAAAAAAAACAATGCTTCAATTTTCAAATTAACAAATATACTTCTTCAATAAACAATTTTTCATCATTCACATTTGAATTCATATTTTCATGTGTTCATAATTTTGTGAAACTTGTCATATACACTTTCATTATCATTACAAGTTTCATACATACATTGTGAACATTTATATACATTGTTTGAGAATTGTTTATATCTTGAAGAAGAAGATCAATTGAAGATTGATAAAGCTATCCATCTATTTCAAATTAAATCATTGTATTACTTAAAGAAATTATTCCCTTACTATCCAGGATTTTTGGAAGTAAGTGTTGTGATTTGAAGAGGATTGTTCTTCATTCACATTAGTGTTTGTTTGGTCTTAAAGGTGTTAAGAACCTTTGATCACCCTATAGGTTAGATAGTAAGCATAGGCTGTACAATCATTCTAACTATAGTGAAATCTCTTTCGTGTTGGAAAGGGGACTGGAGTACTCTCGGATTGTGAGGGGAACCAGGATATATCACCGTGTTCTTTACTTTTCCGCATTTATCGCTTTCATCACCATAATCAGGAAAAGATAAAAATATAATCAAAACCTTCAAACACTTAAACAAAAAAAAAATTACTACAAGTATTCTCATAAAACCGAATAAATTTTATAAGACCTAATTCAACCCCCCCCCCCCCCCCCCCCCCCCTCTTAGGCACTCTGATACTTACACTATATTGTATGGTTTTTGGCAGATTCAGTTTATAAATGTTGTAACTTGAGTTTTAGGATGCCGTTTGAGATGCCGTTCGAAGCGTTGAATAGCTAACGCGATGAACTTTATTCTAGAGGATTAAAATTAAGAATAGAAAGTGTAATCCTCGTAGCCAATTTAGGATTTAGAGTTAGTTCTCGTGTTGATCGTTATGTTGGTTTTTATGCAAAATGATGAGGATAAAATGTTTATAGGCTGCTGCTTGATTTGTAACCGTAGGAGTAATGATAGTAATGATTTAAGATTACATAATAGCAGTGTGAATTACTGTCGTATTAATGTACAGCTGAGTTGTTGATGAGATGTTATTAATGAAGTTGTGTTTGATGAATAAATGATGTTTGATGAACAGATGTTGAGATGCTTTTGAGATGTAGGCCTTTGACCAACGATGATGTTGTATTGAGATGTTGTTAATTGTAGTGTTGTTATTACATTCATGATTGTGTCACATACATTGCATTTTGAGATGGAGTTTATGCTCGTTGAGATGGCCTTTATTGCCGAATATTGAGATGAAGGCTTATGCCTTGTTGGTGCCTCTATTAATTGGAAAAATTTTGAGATGGGAGTTCTGCTCCAAATGGTACCACATGTATTTGCATAGTATTGAGTCGCATTATATGACTGCGTAAAGAAGTGTGTATTGATGTGGTGAATGTGTATTATTATTGTTGATTATGAGATGAGAAATGGGGATGTTATGTGATCAAATTTAATAAATTAATTATCATGCGCTTTATTATATTGTTAGATATCTCACCCCTTCTGTTTGAATGTGGCCCTTATGTTGGTAACATGCAGGTAATCGAGAGTGAAGGTTGTATACCTTCAGTAGTTCGAGTCGGTGTCATTGCTCTGATATGTAACACTCGGGGAGATGAACGCTTGTTGCTTTTGATTGTTGGTTATTCAGTTGTTGAACTTTAAGTTGATTACTATTAAATTGTGTTGTTTTGAAGTTGCTGTTATGATGATAGAGATGTTATTAAGAATTTCTGTTGCGTAGATGTTGAATTATTTAACTAAAGATGTTATGATGATGGTTCATCCGATGTTTTAAAAGTGTTATATATCCACGATGAATGGAATGAATTTTGATAGAAGAATTTGTGGCATCCTGATTCGTTTGCATGAATGATGTTTATAACTCTGATTTATTTATATAATTTGTCGGGGTAGAATTGGGGTGTTACACTTATCATCTGGACTAACATTGAACACTTCCTATGTTTACACAATAGAGATGTTATTAATATTAAACAAAAAAACTCACTTTACTCAATGCATAAAATGCAAAATAAATACCTTGATATCGGTCTATATGACGTCTTTCAAATCATCATCAATGTGATATCATTTATCTATCAAAATACTCACTCTACTTCTACCTTGTAACACAATGTAACCAAAAAAATCACCAGCATATTCACCAGAAACCCTACCGGATTCTACATCAACTCTAACTGGGTAGTGAACACCAGTTTCATGGGCTTTTTCACCTTCGTATACATCGTGACACCTCTAGTTTTTCTTTTACATTTTGTTTTAACAAAGATTGCAGTAAATGTTGTATGAGAGGTACTTGTTGAATCGGCCATGACTATCAAGAGACTAACCTTAATCAAATAGTAATGTTTCAGTAATCCTAAATGAAATTATAAGAAGACAAACTAACATAGAAACCCTAAATGAAATGATCAAGAGACAAAGTGAAATAAAAACGTTTGATGAACAATTCTGTGGCGAAAATAACGTTTGATGAAAATCTGTTGGAAGAGTTTTGATGAAAATCGCCTTGGGTTTTTGAGAAATGAGAGTGACGAAATGACATTTGAGTGTTGATAGGAAAATGAAGGTTAGAAACTTGATAGTAGTAGTCTTAAGTATTTCAAGCAAATTAAGTGTCATGTCGGATTTACACAAAAATTGACGTAATAGTATTAATGAAAAATATAAAAATATAAATAAACAAACTAGCGTCATGTTCTAAGAATTCATTTAAAAGATATATTATGTCAGTTTTTGTAAATAACCGAGGGAATAAATTATACAATAAAAAATTAAAATAAGATATTTGAAAATAATATTTTGAAATTTTTAATGCAAAATATATTATCTCTCAGTTAGACTATGTAGTCAAGGTAAATACTAATAAAATAAAATAAAAAATTTAGCAATGATTAAAATGAAATTTAGAAAGACGTCAAGTGAGAGATTCTTATTGAAAAAATCGAAAAAGAAACGTAAAACACCACCACTGGATATCGAAACGAATTTTCTTATAATTATGTTCCATCAGTTTTTTAATAAATCGAGAAGAAAAAATTATTTATTTTTAAAATAAAAAATAAAACATGACACTCTCAAAATTTATACCCACATTTTTTATTGTTCAAGGTGTAAATTTCGTCATAAAAAAAACGTTTTTATTGTAGTGTCACAAAGTCCCTTGACACGATTGCATTTCAAGATCTTAGAACCAAACTTAAATTCCTCACATTTATCCCTCCTTAAGCTTGTGGTATATGAAGTTGTAGTAGCTTATGTACTATCTATCATTATGCTATGTATATGAAGTTGAAAGTCAGTTTGCAATGCATGAGTAGTTTGCAATGCATGAGCCTTATGAATGGCATGCATAGTGTTCACGGTAGCATAAACTAAACAATATAAATACTAGGGCATTGCTTATATAATAATCAACTCATTAGTGCATAGTGCTATAAATTTCAAAGTAGTAATTCTATCAAATGGTGGCAGCCCTCTTATCACCCACAATGGTTCCTGAGTTTCAACCAATTATTGAAAAAGAAATAACTGTTCACAAAGACGAAATCAAAAGGATTATTTGGTCATATTCATAATATTCCTGCATTTCTAATGTGATGCCGAACGAAATTAGAGGTGAATGTCGTGTCAATGGTGAAAACTGTTTCTTATAATTGATTTTTGTTTTTAATTCATTAATTAGATAAAATGATATTACATGATTTTATAAAAATAAATTGAACTAAAAATTATAACGGTACATAAAAATTATAATTATAATGGTATATAAATGTATAATTTATCAATAGTATCAATGATACAAAATAGTTCTTTCACGTTATTTGAAATGGCGAGAGACATTCTTGTGTCGGTTGAGTCTCACATTCACGCCATTTGAATATGACACTCTAGAAAATACTTTTCAATATATGATATTGCAGAATTATTGTTTCAAAAATATGATACTATAGAAAAAAAAATTCTGCATGACAAGCACCTATGTGGTCCGTCCCACGGGAATAGGTTTAGAGTGAATTTAATCTGTAGATAGAGTGACTAGAATTGGGCCCTGGATGAAACATCTGAGAGTATAGCTATATCATTCTCCAAATGGCAATCTACTATGAAAGGTAGCCTCATAGCCATATAGACAAAGGTCACAGTGTGTAGTAAGCTTCTTTCACTGTCTGGCTACAATAATAATCGAGCTGTTGGAATGTCACTTCACGTGAATCCATTTTTGGATCAAAGACAAATTCTCTCGAACACTCCTTTGGACTTTTTTTGGGTGGTGATTATAATATGATTAGTGATGTGATAAAAAAATGTCTAAGAGAGGAATGAAAAACGGGTGGTTTTAAACGGTTTGACGATTTGTGCGCTTAATTCAATCAGTTTCATTTGGGCTAATTTAGTTTGGTCCAAGCGATAGAAATTAGATTAGAATTTCTTAATATATTTTTAGGGTTTTTAGGGTTTTTAGGATCCTTAATAAAATTATCGTAATACTCTTTTAATTCATATATATATATATATATATATATATATATATATATATATATATATATATATATATATATATATATATATATATATATATATATATATATATATACATTTGAACTTATCATATTTCAGTTTTTTATCGAATAGATTCAGAGATTTATATCTGAAGTCATCGAATGATAATTTTCGGACACATATATCTGAAATAATTTTGGTGTCTTCAAAAAAAATGAAGGTTATTTCGGATAAACATATCCGAATTATGCAAAATCCGTAATAGATTATGTTTTACCTTAAATTACAGTATTTTATACTCTCTTTGATATGATAAAATATTTGAAATTTGGTTTGGAGACGAAAAATTGATTGAGAATGGTTGAAGTTTTGTGGTAGGTTTTGGTTATGGGGGGAAATGAAGAGAATGAAATAGTGGTAGGGGTGATCATGCAATAAGCTGAAATAACAACAATATTTTCGGATATGCATATCCGAAAATACCAATAGAAACAAACGTTTAAATAATAATAATAACGTGTAACAGGGGAATTTCAGAGATGCATTTTTAGAACACCTTGAAAATTGATTTGGGATGCGTTCGAATATACATCTTCGACCACCCTTTATGGTGCGTTCAGAGTTTCATCTCCGAAGGACATTTTTGAGTTTTCAGATGTTTATTTCACCCTTATAAGGGTGTATTAAGAAATTCTCAATTAGATTGTCTAAATTCAAATCCACCCGAATATATTATTTTTTTTAGTTGTTTTATATGCCATACAAATGTTTTACATTCACTATCAATGTAAAATTTTGAATGGTTTGTTTAACTTGAGCTAGAGGTGGAAATAGAGTGGGCAGAGCTAGGGTTTTCTAAGCCAAAGGATGATTTGCTAAAAAATTTAAAGTCTGAGTCTGACCTATAGTCTGTTATAGGTTTATTTATATGCCTAAGTCTGGCATTTTCGAAGGCCTGATTAGCATGTTAGCCTACTTAAAATTCTAATTTATTTGTGTTGAATGGGCAATTCTTTGTATCGAAGCAATATTCATCATAGTCTATATTAACTGTATTTGATATAGAGTTGAATATAGCAAGTAATTGTCGAAACTAGTAGCTTTCAAAATTTGTAAGTTGTTGAAAGAGTAAGACTTAACAACTATTGTGTATTAGCTGAGTTAGTTAGATTAGTTAGAATTTTCTTGGTGAATAAACAAACTCAACTATAAATAGGGAGGTACCCTATCATTGTAAATACAATGCATTTCAGTTAGGATTGAGAATCAATAAGTCCCCGTTCTTCTCTCAAAAACCTAGAATTCTCTCTTTTCTCTCTCAATTATCATCTCTTATAATCTTTGTGCAGCTGAATCATCTTGCAACCTAGGCGTGGTTGATTCACTCGAGTGAAGAGTGGAGAACAAGAGGAGTAATCAATCAAAAAGATTGATTCTTTTTCATCAAGATTGATTCGGATTATCCTCAAGGTTGAAGTTAATTCCAACATCTGGTGTCTAGAGCACTGACTATGTGATTCTTGGGATGCATGGTCCGATGAATCATCCGAACGAACACTTTCCAAAAAATCTTCCAATTCTAAAAGATAATAATTATAAGAATTGGTGTAAGAAGATGAAGGTTGTCTTCTACAATAAAGATCTTTGGGATCTTGTGAAAAATGAAGTAACACCAATCACAAATAATGCTACATATGAACAAAAGGCTACACACAAAGATTTGAGGAAGAAATATTATAAACGTCTCTTTATAATCCATCAATGCATTAATACAGACAACTTTTAGAAAGTAGGTGATGTAGACAGCGAATGGAGCATGGGACATCCTAGAAAAATCGTTTGGAGGTGTAGAGAAAGTGAAAGAAGCGAGGTTACAACTCATAAAAGAATATATGAGTTGCTTTAGATGGAAGAAACTGAAAGCGTGGTAAATTTCTTCACTAGGGTTACAAAACTAGTGAATCAAATCACATATGTGTAGAGAAATGTTGACATTAAGATCAGTTGTTTCAAAGATCTTGAGGTCATTGGCTCCAAAATTCGATCATGTGAAGTAGCCATAGAAGAATCGAAAGATTTGTCAAGTATGACAAAAAAAGATGTTTAAGAGACGATTAAATCTCATGAGAAAATGATGGTTAAAAGATCCTGAAGCTAGGTGAAAAGTGAAGTAACTTTGTAGGCGTAATCAGCAAAAGAAAAGAAAGATAAATGAATATGCAATGACAATAGAGATAGAGGAGGTTACAACAATACGAGTGGTAGAGGTAACTAACAAGAAGGAAATTGGTCAAACTAGAGAAAGCCCTCAAACCAAAGCAACCACATGTGTGGTGTTGCAGATAGAGGAAGAGGTGGTGGAAGAAAACCCGACAAGAGTCACATTTAGTGTTACAATTGTCAAAAGTATGATCACTATTCTAGTGATTATCCTGAAAATAAAAGAAATTAAGAAACTGATGCAAAGCTTGCAAAAAACAAAGAAGAAGAAGAAGAAGAAGAAGAAGAAGAAGAAGAAGAAGAAGAAGAAGAAGAATCGATGTTGTTGATGGTCACAACGAGATATGAAGAAATATTCAAGGACCAATGGTACTTGGACTCAAGATTCTCATCGCACATGAATGAAATGAAAAATTGGTTTCTTAAAATAAGTCCCTCGATGAAGAACAAGGTTGTTGTACCCCAAAATTTGACCTCTCATTTTATTCAAAAAAACATGCTCACAAAAGTATCAAATACTCAAAGCTACTCAAGAGTTGGCTGGTCAAACCTCCTCCTAAGCAAGGGTCTACAACTAGGGTTTTGTGCTTCTCAAGGAAGATTGGGTTGAAAGGGTCTCAAATGAATTTCATGGTTCATCATGCGTCCTCAATAATGCTTATGTCAAGCTTCATGTTTTGCATCACATGTTTGCTCAGTCAATGGTTCAGAAGATTGAAAGTCAACTTTATTAGGTAAAAAGTCAATTATGGTAAACATACAGTAAAACTTCAAGATTTTTTGTCAACATCAACATTTTGAGGTGATGTTCATCATTTGATCAAGGGTTGATCATTATTCCTCAAGGAAAGCCCTCAAATCATCAAAGGTCAAAAATTGCCAATTTAGGGTTTTGATTGAAGATGACTGATCATTGACTTTTGGCCTAGTGCATGACCTAATGTCTTAAAACATGATCTCAAGGGCTCAAATACAACATATTGACCTAATTAAATGGCTCAAAACATTTCTAAAGGTACAAGTGATTGATAGTTGATGAATTGAATCAATTGATAAAAAGTCAACAGTCACACAAATGTCATACTTTTACTTTTTGGTCAACATTGGAATTAAAAAATAAAGAATCATCAAAAAATTCAAAATTATCAAGTTTGATCATCAAGAATCAACAGAATCAAGAATATCAAGAAAGTAAACAAAAGTCAAAGTTGGAAGATTTTCAAGTACTTAGAAAAAATTCAAGTGTTTTGCGCTTAGAAAACCCTAACTTCACAAGCAAGTTTCTTCAAGATACAAATTGATTCAAGGAAAACTTTCAACATGAAAGTTGTAGGGGTTAATGAATTCTACAACTTTGTTAATGTGGGATGATCCTCAAAAATTGCTTAGATTAAGACATATGGGCCCATAAAGTTCCGATACTTTTTATCTAACACTTAGAAATATTTTTGATCAGTTTTTCATCTCAACTTCTTGGCAAATTTTCACCAATTTCCCTGTTGATTTAGCCAAAGTGGTAAACATGAAAGTTGAAGATCATGTTCTAAGCTTTCCAAAATGTCCAAGAGCATAAAAAGATCATGCTTGAGATAAGAGTTTTGAAGAGACAAAGTTGGCCATTTTTGCTTGGATTAGAGGTAATTTCTTTGATGAACATATAACCAAATCTCATAACCTTGCTACACAATCTCCCTTTTCAGGTCTATTAGCTTGAATATCTCTCCATAATCAGAAGATTACACATTCTTTATGACTATTATCCAATTGGTTCAAGCTTTAACCAAAACATTTTTCTATTTTGAGAAGAAAGGCAAGACTTCCATTTTGATAAAGCTTGCTTTATGAATATGTCAACTCTCCTTGAGTCTCTCACTTGTTCCCTCTACATACACTCACCCTAAAAGATCATAGAAGCATGCTTAAAATGTCCAATAACTCCATGAAGCATGGCACGATGCACTGGAACTTTGATTTATCATAAAATCACAAGTTACATCCAACCCAGCCATAACTTCTTATCTTAAGGATCTAGTTACTTCAACATCTTAAACCTTTTTCCTATAAATAGAGAGGTCATTAACAAGCCAAGATACAGACAGACAAGCCCTCAAACCTTCTCAAACTCTCCCAAATCCGAATTGGCCTAAAAAACTCCACTTTTGAGCTTTGAAGTCCAAATCTTCGAATCTCTCAAACCTTGCAACTTTTGTCCAAACAAATCATCCAAACACTTCATATACATCATATATAAGTGATCCAAACACTTATTTTGCCACTGTAACTCCATTATAAATATCCACCCTTTTCAAAATCCAACTTTGCAACTTGACTTGAGTAGACCAATCCATACACTTTTAAGGCAAAGTAAAGGTTGAAACGCACTCACCAAGGTCCCAGGAAGCTAAAGCAAGTATCACATTGCTTTTGAAAATCGTGTAGAGGGCATTGGATTTTTCATCAAGAGGTAAGTTTTCTCAAACTATGAAATGTTGATACAACCATCATTAGCAGATACTTTCTGAAGATAAAATATAGACACCATGTTACTGAAACTATCCATGTCCTTTAACTGCATTTTAATTGATTGTGTGATGAGAATTTTGGAACTGAGTTTTCTGAAATGTTAGGGTTTCAGTTTGGTACCAAAAAAATTTAGTCCTAACCGTTGATTTATAGCTTTTAAAATTTATATGGTTGCATTCCTTGTAAAAAATCAAGCAAGTTTGGTTCTGGAAGTTTTCAATTTGGTGGAGAAATGAAGATTTTCGAAATTTAACAATATTGTTGTTGTTACTGTCAAACGCGCGAGAGGAAGAAGGGTGACCTGGCCATTTTCAAATTTTGACATCCAAGTTCATATTATATTTATTGGATGCTGTTTCATAAACGGATGTAACAGCCACCCCAGCGGCAAGAAGCACGTGTTTCATAACACTTTCACTACAAGGGCGAGGGTTCGAACCATAGTGAATCCCCTTTTTCCATTTTGTGATTTAATTTGATTTTTTGTGATTTCAGAAGCATGTTTCACATATTTTTTCACTAAGGCACTCCCTTAACACTACATGCGCATGGCCTGGTGGTAAGCTTTTGGAACTATGACCCTGAGGTCCTGAGTTCAAGCCTTGGCAGCCACAAAATCTTTTTTTTACCACTATTTTTCTTTAGTTTTTTTTAACAAACTTCAACCAATTTTTAACCAATCAAAACTTCTCATTTTAGATGATTTTTTGCACACTCTTAATTTATTATATCTATTTTATGATCATGTGAAAAAATTCCAAAAAAAAATTAGATTTAGGTTTTTAATTAATTAATTAAATTTTTATAAATAAAAATTTTAATCTAATCACACTTTGTTTTATTTTATTAATTAGTTTGTAAATTAATTAGAATTAGGGTTTATTATTTTTACACTATAAATTTTTTTTCTAAATAAAACACCAAAAATATTAATATTTTCTTAGGTCTTAAGTTTCTTTTCCTTTTCACCATCTACTCGCGTTTGTTTCTTTTTTGCATCATTATTTTCATAATTATGTAACTGTTAAGGGATGTAATAGATAAAATAGGGCTTACTTTACTTTTCTCCTCATTCATAAATTTGTACCCCCATTCCCGAAGCGTTGTAATAGCACATGACATTTAATTTCCGCAATTTACTGATTTCCTTATTTATGTTAGTTTAATAGGATTGTATGGCAAAGACTAAAAGCAAACGTTAGATAACCATAAATCCAAGACAAAAATAACTGAAACCAATCACTTTGCACACGTGCGCCTCTAGGGTGACCCTCACTTGTTGCCTCGGATAAAAAACAGTCATGCCCCTCAAACGTGGGATGCTTTAGCAAAGACCCTTCGGTTAAAAGATCGTAGTCCCTCGATGACCCTTTGATGCTGCCTTTAGTAAACGATCTTAGTCCCTTACAAAAATTTCTAAAGCGTCCTAAAAGTTGCCTTCTATGACTGTATGATGACTCACGCCTGCCCCTCACATCCAACGATAGGGCTTCCTACTAACTAATGATAGGGTAGCACCATCTAAAAGAGAAGTAAAAGAATAATGACTTTTTTGAGTAGGTAGAACGCTCGTAGTCGCTTGCTCACAAACTTTTCAAAAAAAAACATCTTTTCACAAAACAACACTTTCTTTCACAAATATTTTCAAAAAACAAACATTTTGTATACATTCTCAATGATACGAGAATCATTACAAAATTGCCACACTTAGGCATTTTCAAAATATTTTCAAACATACACAAATCATAAAACATTTCCAAAAAGTGAGCTAGCAATTAAGAGCCTGTAGAAAACTACGGATGAAAAGGGTGCTAACACCTTCCCTCTTCATAACCTACCCCCTTACTCAGAAAATTCTCAAAAGGTAGTTCCTGTTCTTTTCACCCTTTCCTTTATTAGATAAAAGAAGAGTCGGTGGAGACCCTTGCTATCCGCAACATTTGCAATAAAATGAAAAAACCAAAAGTCAGTTCTCCCACCGTATCACAAAGGTAAAATTCACAAATGAGCTGCTGAAGATGTTGATGATATTATATTTATAAGTAAAGATGGAAAAGGTCAATAACTTCCAACGTATTATACATACGATGCATGAAAAGTAATTTGCTCAGCATATGACAACTGATTGAGAAAATTACAAAGTATTGATCAAAGATAAGATGATGAGAGTTATCGACCCAAGTGGTAGGTTAATCTTGAAGGCACATATGTCTCAGAACATAACCTTTAATATTTAACTTAATATGATGGAAAACAAGTGTCTAATAATTGCATCTATCATGGACGAATGGATATGGAACTACAAACTTGGTCATCTCAACTTTAAAGACATCAGAGATCTAAAGAGAAGAAACATGGTTTCAGGTTTACCATAAATCGACACTCCAAATGAAGTATGTGGAGAATGTGTTTAGGAAAAGCAACACAAGAATAACTTCACCAAGGATGCAGGAAGTAAGTAGAAGGCAATTCTTGAAGTCATATAGTTTGATGTATGTGGTATTATCAAGATGGATTCGATTAGAAGTAACAGATACTTTATCACATTCATAAATGATTTTAGTCGAAAATTATGGACTTACATGATCAAGAAGAAAAGTGATGTGATCGAGGTATTCACTAAGTTCAAAGATATGGTGGAAAGACAAAGTTGTTGAAATCTTAAAACTCTAAGAAATGACGGTGATGGAGAGTATATGTTGAAATATTTCGATTTATTATGTGAAAAAAGGGATTGTGCATGAGGTGGTGCCACCCTAAACTCCATAGCAAAATGGAACTACATAGAGGAAGAATAGAATCATCGTGAATATGGTGAGAAGTATATTGAAAGGAAAGCATTTACCTAATGAGTTATGGGGTGAAAGTATGTCGACTACTACATAGATCCTTAATAGATGTCTGACTAAGAAACTAGAAGGAATCACATCAGAAGAATGTTGGTCTGGTGCCAAGCCTAGCTTAAGTCATCTAAAGGTGTTTGGATCCATATCACATAGACATGTTCCTGATAAGTTGAGGAGCACATTTGATGAAAGTCGAGTCAAATGATCCTAATAGGATATTATTCGACTGGTGGATACAAACTATTCGTCCCACTGAACAAGCAAGTTATGTTCAGTAGATACATGATAATATACTATCTAAAAGAGTGAGATTGAAAAGAAAATGTCAAGAAAGATGAAATAAGAATCTTATGTGACGAACCAACTAGTGAGTTGACAGAGGAACAAGACAAGAAGAAGTCAGAGACCAAGAAGTCACAAACAGACCTTAAAGAATAAGAAACATGCCTGCAAGGTTGCATGAATGCGTGATTACATCAGATGATATGGTCGACAATAAAGGTCAGCTGGTATACTATGCTTTCTATGCAGCTACTGAGACAATTAATGTAACTGAGGAATTTAATGAATCAAAGTGGATGCAAGCTATGAATGAAGAATTGAAGTCAATAGAAGTTAATAAGACATGGTCACTGGTTGAATTGCCACCAGGCAAGAAGCTAATTGATGTGAAGTGGGTATACATGGTAATGTTGAATCTAAAAGGAGAAGTAACCAAACACAAATCAAGAGTTGTAGCTAAATGATGTCTTTAGAGAGAAGGAATAGACTTTGACGAATTTTTTGCCCCATATCCTAGGATCGAAACAATCAGGTTTATTGTTGATCTAGCAAATATGAGAAATTGGTATATGTGTCAAATGGATCTGAAATGTGCATTTTTGAATGACCCCTCAGAAGAAGAAGTTTATGTCACACAATTAGTTGGGTTTGTAAAGAAAGGCCCAGAAAGCAAGGTATACAGGTAGCATAAAGCCTTGTAAGGACTTTGTGATACGGTGTCAGAACCGTCTGTTAATACTGGTTTGTATTTTTTGTTCGCAAATGTCGCGATAAGCAAGAGTCGCCACCGACTTTTATTTTATCCAACAAAGGAAAAGGGGAAAAGAACAGAAAAAACCTTTTTCGAGATGTTTCTGAGTACGGGGGATAGATTATAGAAAGGGAAGGTGTTAACACCCTTTCTATTTGTGGTTTTCTACGGGCTCTTAGGTACTTGCTCATTTTGAAAACTGCTTGTGTGTGCTTGTTCTGAAAAGTTTTGTTTTACTTCATATTAACCCTTGTTTCTGTCCTCAAGAGTGTTACGAAGTTGTTTTTGAAAACTTTGTTTGTGAAAGTGTTGGTGTGGAAATGTTTTTGTTTGTTTGAGCAAGTACTTAAGAGTTTTCTACCTACTCGAAAAAGGTCTGTTCGTTTTCCTTTTAGACAATGCTATCCCATTATTGAGAAATAGGTAACATCGTCCTTGGAGTTTTTTAGGGACATTCAAAGGGAAAAATACGATCACAAAAGCAATGTTAGGAAATGTTAGTAATCATCCTAAAGCCTTAAAGAACTTTTTCCGAAGCAACATCCAAATGGGTCATTTTAGATCTTTTGGGGCTAGAGGACAACCACTAACAAACCCTATACTTCATGATCGTTTACCGAAGGTAACCGAAGTGGGGTAAACCCTAGGAGTGAGCATGTGCGAGTGTAATCTTCAGTTACTTTATCTTTGCATATTTAGGGTTTTCTACTGTTTTAATTTTAAGTTTGTCTTTCCATACAATCCTATTAACATACATCTAAGCAATTTATAGTTTGCAGAAATTAAAGCGAGAAAGTTAAAGTCCTAGCTATTATAGGGCTTTTGCAGATACATAATTATTTTGGACTGAAAATAAAAATGCGAAATTGAAAACCCTAATTACTATTACAAACTAGGAGCAGTTACAATAATAATAAAAAGGAAATTAAAAGCGTGCGGCGAATTAAATGCGAGAATAATTAGCAAAACCTAAAAAATCTAATTGAAAAATATTTAGGTTATTTTTTGAGAAAAATTAGATTATGTACAAAATTAAACCCTAATTCTAATTATTTTTAATTATGAAAAGAATTAAATTGCCCTAATTTTAATTAAACTAATTAATTAAAGAAATGGAATATTTTTATGAAAATAAATGATTTTTAATGTTTTGATGGTTTTTTTGATTAAATAAAAAATGATTTTTTGTGTTATTTTTGTAAAAGAAGTAATTAATAAATAATTAAAAAAGAAATAAAGAAAAGAGAAAAAGAACTTGGGCCTGTGATGAAAACTGAATGGGAGGTGTGACGCCTAAATTTCATTGAGCCCAAATCCTTTGGCCCAATCAGGCGTTTGGATCCAGTGCTGGCCACGTTTGAGGGTTCACCATGGTCTGCATGTGTTGAGTGTTAGATCTGGATATGATGATATCTTGTGGTATGGTGATGGAAGTGCATGAGAAGTGCGCAAGGACCTCGAGCATTGGATCTGAAGACACAAATTAGTGAAATTAACTTTGCAAAAGGGATGGATCGAACCCACCCCAATTTGGACTAAAGCCTTATCATGCCCTGCCTTGCCAACTGAACCAAGCGTGTTAATTGTTAACAAAATAATAAAAATAAATATAAGGAAAATAAAGATCTATGGCCACATGTCAAAAACGCGCGTCGTGGGTTCCCAATGGTTTGGATGGACGAATCAGTGAGCACCACGCCATCATCTTCTTCAGGGATCCGTTGTTTTAGATGGGGAACTTTTACCTACAACATTTTTCCGTCACTATAGGTTGAAGTGACAGATTTTGTTCGTAACTAAAAACCTGCAAAATTCAAAAACGCAGCACAAGCAGAATAAATTCAAACCAAAGGCATGAATCAATTGAAAATCATCTCCAGAGCATGATAGTACCCCTAATTTTGTCCAATTTTACCTTTATATAGAATTCCCAATTTGGGACCTCAAAACCTTAACAATGGCATTGTGCCATTCCTGCACTTAAACTTCAATTAAACCAATCAAAAACATTGCAAATATGATAACAAGCATGGATATATGATCAAAACATGTTTATGATGGGTAAATCATTGAAAACGATTCTTGAAAAAAGATGCAAACCGTGGCAGTGTGAGGCATGATTTCTGAAGGTTTTAAGGCTTGAAGGTGATTGGAATGGCTCAGAAGATGTCCAGGAATGGATTACTGGACTTGGAATTGCTTGAAACGGCCTGTAGAATCGAAACCGACCTGCACTTTTTTGAAAAAAAATTGAGACTTGTCCTCCTTCTTTCACGACCCCAATCCTCTTCTTTTTTTGCCTTGAGAATGTTATGTCCTTATATTGGAATGAATTAGGTCAATAAAAACTAATCATATCTTTGCAAATTATAGAGATTTGATTTCATTATTTGTCTTGTATGATTTGTTTCCAAAATAGACCAAATTAAGATCTTTTCCAATCAATTGGCTCTTGCACGAATTTTTTGATTTGCTAGCTGTCCATGGACTCATAATATGCTCATAAAATCAAATCTTTGATTTTATTTGATTATTCTACTATTTAAATTGATTTATTTTGCTTTAAATGAATAAAAAATAAAAAAAATAAAAAAAGGTGGATAAGATCAGGGGTCGTGGGCCATCTTAGGAACAAGTTTCAAACAAGAAAACATGGGCCCATTTAGAAAAGAAGTCATTTTGATCAATGTTGACTTCATGCACATTTCCCAAAATTGGTCAACTTTGACAATACATATCTCCCTCAATTTTAACCCTAGAGAGGTGTTCTTGGACTTTTTATAAATCTTAGGATGTCCCCTAAACAACCCTTTTGGTTTCATCTCAATTGGATCTTCCATGTTCATGTAAGAAGCTTTGACCCAAAAGGTGTTTTTGTTGACTTTTCAAAAGGACCTATAATGTAGAAATTCATATCTTTTGATCAGTGCATATTTTGAACTTGTGGAATTAAGATGAATTAGAGTTAATTGAATCCTCTCCAAAATGAAAATTGGATGGAAAATGTCTGATAAAGTATGAAGAAGTTATGCTTGGTCAAAGTTTGGTTGACTTTTCCTATGAAACCCTAATTTAGCAACTTTTCGGTTTTGATGAATTTGGGGGCATTCCTTGAGGAATCATGATCAACCCTTGATCAAATGATGGACGTCACTTCAAAATATTGATGTTGACCAAAAATCTTGAAGTTTGACTGTATGTGGGCCACAGTTGACTTTTGACCTAATACAGTTGATTTTCAAGCATCTGAGCAGTTGACTGAGCAAACTTCTTGTACAAGGCTTGAAAATTGACATGGAGGGTATTGAGAACATATTTGGACCATGGAAAGCATTTGGGACCCTTGGACTCTAACCATCTTGATGAGGAGTGAAACCCTAGTTTGAAGCTTGTTGCCTTAGGAGGAGGATTTGTTTGGTCAATCCTTAGTCATCCTTGAGCAATTGAGGACCTCTAGAGTCATGTCTTGAGTGAAATGAGAGGGAAAATTTTAGGGTACAACAGCTGCCCCTGTTCAATCTTCTTAAACCTGAGGATGTAGATTGGATGTTTGCCTTTCGTAATCTGAAGGTGGAAGATGATTGAACACTAGAGTTCCTAGAAATTTGCACTCGTCTGAGATGATGCTGGACTATGTAGGTAGTATCGGGAATGGACTTACAGATGCCATTTGGAGGAGATGACGGAAGGTCACCGTAGATGGGATTACAGATGCCATCCGAAAGATATGACGGAGAATCGTCAGAGATGTGCTTAAAGATGCCATCTAGAGGATGTTGATTTCCCGAGATATTCCTTTAATGAAAATTCATGTTCCTGTCGTTGAGGATGAATCTGCTGGGGAATGTTGGTCTCTGTCTTGGGAGAAATGGAACTTTAGAAACTTCAGTTGTCCGTTACTCTATTGGGGAATCATCTCTTAGTCGAGGAGATGAAAATGAACTGTTATCTAGTCGTGCTCCAGGCCTTACAATGATTTGCTGAGGATAATAAGACTGACTTCTATCTGGTCGTGCTCTAGGTTTTACAGTGACTTGCTGGGGAGATGAGATTAAACTTTCTATCTGGTCGTGCTCCAGGCTTTGCAATCTCAAAAACTGTTATCTGGTCGTGCTCCAGGCTTCAGAAGGAATTAAGTGGTTATTCGGTCGCATCCGGATTTCAACTTGAATTTAAGGCATACTAACATTCGGTCGTTTCCAGGCTTCAATAGTAATTGGCCGAGTAAACTGCTATTTGGTCAAATTCCAAGCTTCGCAGTACCTCATACTGTTATTTGGTCGTGCTCCAGGTTTCACAATGTCTCTTGCTGTTATCTGGTCATGCTCCAGACTTGACAGTGTCTCATACCGTTGTCTGGTCGTGCTCCAGGCTTCACGGTGTCTTATACCATTATCTGGTCGTGTCCCAGGCTTCAGTAATTTGGAGAAATTAAGATATTATTCGGTCGATTTCCGGGCTTCATAGCTTGAATTTGAGATATACCACTATCTGGTCAATTCCAGGCTTTATAGTATTTTGTACTATTATCTGGTCGTGCTCCAGGCTTCACAATATGATGTATTGTTGGTTTACTATTATCCGGTCAGTTTCTGGGCTTTATAGCTTTTGAACTGGAATAGAAATCTTGGTGTTGATTTGACTAAACCAGAGAGAACTCGAGTTGTCTTCAACTGGGAAAGAAATCTTAGTATCAATTTGATTGAAACCGGGAGAGGTCTCGGATTAACTTTAACTTACATAGAAATCAGGGGAATCTTAGTGGCGATTCAGTTGACCCAGACGAAAGTCTTAGAACATCTTCAACTAGAATATAAACCTTAGTGTCGGTTTGACTGAACCAGAGAAAATCTTGAAAAGTGTTGGAATATCTTCAACTGGAATAGAAACCTTGGTGTCGGTTTGACTGAACCAGAGAGAACATGTGACAATTTGATTGCATCTTTCCCTGAAAGGTAAAGACTTAGTCATATGTAATGTCATGATGTATGAAATGTATTGAGTAATGATGTTCTCAAAATAAATGAGATTGTGCTGTATAATATGTGTTGTACCCCAAAATTTTCCCTCTCATGTTTTCCAAAGTCTTCCCCCTGCATGGTTAACCAGAAACCCTTGCCTAAGGAAAAAGAAAATTTTTGGGTGGTGCTTTAAGTACCTTTTGATTGGCATTCTTAAAGACCCTTCGATTGGTATTCTGAAGGAGCCTTTCGATTGGCATGGATAATTTCCTTCGATTGTCATTATGGACAAGCACTTCGATTGGCATTATGGACAAGCACTTCGATTGACAGTCCAAAAATGCTTCGATTGGCATTATGGACAAGCACTTCGATTGGCAGTCCAAAAATGCTTCAATTGGCATTATGGACAAGCACTTCGATTGGCATATTGTCAAGGCCTTCGATTGGAATTCTGAAAGACCTTTTCGTTTGGCACCCTGGGCCAAGCCTTTCAATTGGCATGCCATAGGATCCTTCGATTTAGCATTGTGTCAAGGCAGCTTCGACAGACATGTTAACCATGTCCTTCGATTAGCATGAACAGCACCTTTCGATTGGTCTATTAACAAAGCCTTTCGATTCGAATTTTAACAAGTACCCTTTGATTGGTATATGGACAAATACCCTTAAATTGGCATTTCAAAAGGTCCTTGGATTGGAACTTCAGAGTGTCCTTCGACTGGAACTTCAGAGTTTCCCTTAATAAGAACATCAGAACGAAATGACCTTCGAATGGCATTTCAGTGCAGAGTTTCTCTTAATCTAAGATGCTCTGATGAAGGAAGTTCTGAACACTTCAAATCAGAACTTAGAATCATCACAAGGCCAAGGGCTGGTCGAAGTTGTCTAATAGGGAATGTTCTAAATTGATTAGAATTGGACTTTGAAGCTGGCAAAGAAGGCTCATTCGAAGGGTACATAAGAAATCCATTCGAAGGACACACAGCTGGTGAAAACGAATGCCATGTTGTCCTAGTCTGGTCGAAAGGTGTAGAAAGATGGAGGGTTGGACTCAAAAGATCAAGTTGAACATTCAGACCCATAGGCTAGGCCACGTGTCTTCCCTTTTTAGGCCTGTACCCATTTGTTTTCTAAGACCACTTGCACTTAATAGCACAGTACTACCTTTTAGAAAAGTCTGTCTTGAGCCTTGCGCCTATTTTCCTTCAGAAGGAAGCAACCCCATATGAACCATTCATCTTGCTTTTGTGGCACAAGTGGGCATTTACTTTCCAGCTGGGCTTTATTTTATTATTTTCTGCACCCCAACTGCCAACAGGCCCCCCACATGTACTGTCACGTTACATTATTCTATCATTTATTTGCAAGGCTGGCTTTGGAGAACATGTCCATTCTTTTTCTCTATAAATAGAGGAATTCTTGCAAAGCTAAGGGAGGATCTTGGGACCATAAGAACAAATCTCCCAAATTTTCTCAAACACAACAAATCTGTCAAGTCCCTTCAACACTTGTGAGAACATACCCAAAATCCAAACAACCAATCCAGAACTGCATTCTCCCACCGTATCACAGAACTGGCGACTCTGCTGGGGACATTTCTAAAAGTGGCGTTACCTTAGGGTTTTAGATCACCATTACATGCTTGCTTTGATTGCTTTACTTTTTGGGTTCCTTGTTTGGGTTTGTTGTAAATCCTACACCCGAATTTGGGCGTACATTTTTAGGTAAAAAACAATAAACTGTGAGGGAACTGTGTGGGGTATACCGACATGGTTGAAGCAGTAGCTATGTTAGTGTGACATATTTGTGGGTACCGGTAGCCCTTGAGTAGTCAAGGAGAATACGAGGCCACTGAGTGATGTCATGAAGCACTAACGAACTCTTAGAACCTTACTTGACCATCTTGGCCTTTTTAGGGGTAGTGAGATGACCGACTTTGGTGCAGTCCGAAGTTGGTAGATACTCGATACTACACTCATTGAGGATTGTTTTCTTGGAATATTTTGGTCGCCAGTTAAGTGGCTAAACCAAAACAATGAACATAGAAAATAATCCAGTGATATTGAGCTCCTTAGAACCCGATTTCTATTTTAGGACAGGTTGAGCCAACTAACTTCAAGAGGGTACTTACCTACAAACCCCATGCAAGCCTAAACCTAAGGACTTGTTTGCTATGTGTGAATATGACTGTCTGTATATACACTTGCTTACTTTTGCATACATGTACATAACATCATAACATCATACCATAGCATTTTCAAAAACCATTTCAAGGATCTCGAGGGTCTTTGATGCAGGGTAACGTTGAACCAGACGTCTACCAAAGGGCAAGAGGATTCATTTTCCTCTAAACGAACGCCGTCAAAGATCAAGTGCAACAACTTGAATCAGGGGCTATAACCAACTCGACATGGTGAGCTTGATTCTCATGGAAAGACATCCACCGATACAAAGTTCTCCAATCAAACATGTTGATCGAGGTTCAACCTCTAACATTTTCTTGTGTTTACCCCGCGAGATCCTTGAAAACATGCATCCACATATCATGCATCATATCATGACAGGTTTCTCCCACACAGGTCTCCTTATCTTCCTACTGTTTATTTCAGTAGAGATGGCTCTAGAGCAGACTATCAAGGACATCCAGGCTTAAAACTCTCAACTTCAAGAGATGTTCTTGAACCTATCCAAGGGACAAGAAGAGGTCAAGGCGCTCCTCACCAGGGGCATGATCGTGGGAAATCCTGGGGACAATAGAGATGACCAGTTGGAGTGGCTACAAATGAAGGTCCAAATGATGGGGCAACTGGTGATCCAGATGGCTCTTATCCAAAATCTGGCACAAGGACAAGAGGAGCTGAGGGTTCTCATCAACAAGCTTCGTCAAGATGGATGTAACCAAATGGGGAAAACATATAGAATTGGGGATCAAGTCATCATTCAGCCTCCCATGATACAAGAAGCCGGTTTAAGGGAGATAAGACCTTCTCACTTTGCTTCCACGTCACGAGCCCAACAACGACTTCGTCAACAACAACCGGAAAATCAGCAAAGGCAAAGCCAGCCCAAAAGACAGTTTACCAACATCAACATACCACTGTCCCAAGCTTTGTAACACATGCTGAGGATGAATCTGATTACACCAATAAGACGTCATCTAAATCCCAAAACTTTTTCTCCCAGCTACAATCCAGATGCCAGGTGTGCCTATCATTCTGATAGTCCTGGACATGATACAAACGATTGTTGGGCGTTGAAGTACAAGATTCAAAACCTGATCGACGAAGGAATGCTGGAGTTCACACAAGATGGCCAGACTGAATTCTTCTGCCAAAGGCTCACCACCTAAAGTGACAAGTTCAGACAAATAGGCTTCTGTTCATTTTGAATTTTCAAGTTGTAATTTCTCTTTGGTTATTCAAACAATTATCTATTAATGTCAAACTCTGTTTCATTAATGCATTGCATATGTTTGTCTTGAATTCATCCTTTCATTACATTTAAACTATGCTTTTTACTCTCTTTATGACATTCAACTCTTGCTAAAAGTTACAAGCCTTTAGAGGGAGGATAACGAAACAATGCCATAATCTCATACAGTATGCTTTTGGACAGACCTTGCTGACGATGTACAGGCGTTTCATTCAAATCCTAAACACTGGAGTTATAAGGAAGATAATCCCTAGTCAACCCCTTCGAGCCAAAGAAGTAGGAGTTTTCTGTTTTAAACACAAATTGAAACCTTTAATTTAAACCTGGGGCAGGGTAGTCTCTCAGTTAATTCAAAAGATGCGCATTGAAGTCGCAAAACTCTCAGTTCATAATACAATGAACGACATCAAAAGCATTCCTCTGGAATCAAAAGAAAGTGGTGGTTCCTTATCTCATAGGCAGTCAATCTCTTAAAAGAGAAAATCCCACTGAGCCAAAACCTATAAAGGAGGCTTAAGAAAGATGGGGCATCCCGCTGACTGTAATCTCAAAAACAGGAACAATCAGGCAAAAGTTAGGGATAACAAATCAAAAGAACGAGGTCACTACAAATCCTCGACAACATGAAAAATGTTGCAAAAAAAAATGATGACTGCCTTCCAAAATTCAACTTGTGTGAACCATCACCAAAAACGTTGTTCCAGACTCATTTGGAGTTCAAATGCACGATTAACTGAGTTTAGGATTGAAGAACATCACGAAGAGCGGGTGGGTACAAATATACTTTGAGCCTTTATCCTTTGTTTCTTAAACCGTGAACCAAGCCACGTTACAAACCTTCAAAAGTCCTAACTGAAGCATGGGTTAGTTCGAAAGCATACTGTTACAAAAGGTATCCTGACTCCTGTAAGGCTCTGCTCTAAATCCTGAGTTTGAATTTTCTTAGCAAAATTTCTTTACTCGCTAAAACGCATTTTCAAAAACCTTCAAGACAAACATAAACTTTGCATTACTTGAATATCATTGTTTGCATATGGCTATTTGTTTAACATCGGAGAAATTCACACAATGAATATCCAGTGAACAAAAGCTCTCTCAGTGAACAAATTCAATTCAAGAAGGATGACACTCTCATTGACGAATCTCCTATCAACAGGGGGACTTAACATGTCACTATCCAGCACACCTGGGGCAGTCCAGTCAAGATTTCAAGAAATCTCTGAAGAAGTGCAGAGTAACCAGGGGCAAGTCTCCATCTCCGTCACTTGGGGCATTGAACGTCAACCCCAACAAAGGGTTACATACAATCAAACGTTTCCAGGCAGTGCCACAAACATTCGCTACTAGGGGAAATGAAAAGTCTCCCCAAAGTCCTTCTCATAGGATGATTCCCCAGCAAGAGTTTAATCTCTGAAAACCTTTCCCTAGCTGAATCAACCTCAAGAATCCTTGAGTACTTCCCCCAACGAAGATGTCACCTCTATGGCGGACTGACGACAGGGTTTATTTCCCCAACAACACCAGGATTCCCCAGCTTGAGTTCGCCTCTCCGACTACTACAAATCAAAGGACCACAACTCCTCTTCCCCAGTAGACTACTCTACAATCCCAGCAAGTTACTATGAAACCTGAACCCGACCAGATATCAGTTCAACTTCGACTCCCCAGTAGAGCAACGAACGACTAAGACTCCTAAACTCTTTTCCCAAGCAGAAATAAACATACTCCCCACAGGGTTTTCAACTTCCCATAGCGGAGTTCTCCTCAAACAACAAAACATGAATCCATTGGAAATATTCTAAGCAAAGTTTGAAGACACACATACTCTTCAACAACAGTCCAGGATTTAATGACTCCCCAGATTTTGTCAAGGATTTATTTTCCCAGACAAAAATACATTCATTAACATTTCACATTTCATACATCCTATTTACATACATGATAAGTGCATACAACGCAATCTCATTTATTTTGAGAACATCATGACATCGTGCATTTCATACATCATGGCATTGCATACAACTAACGTTTTACCTTTTCAGGAAAAGGTCAATCAATAGATGGCTACCATCAACCTTTTCAAGTTCTAGATAAATACCTGTAGCAAGCCAGGAAAACTATCTGTGGACGATTGATTGTAGATTAATACCTGAAACCAGCCATGAAAACTATCTACATGAAGAGATTGAAGATTAACACCTGTAACAAGCCAGGAAACTATCTTTCTTTTTCAGGGCAGAGATTAATACCTGAAACCAGACAGGACAACTATATCATCGACAACCTTTTCAAGTTCCGGATTAATACCTGTAGCAAGCCAGGAAAACTATCTGTGGATGACTGATTGTAGATTAATACCTGTAACAAGCCAGGAAAACTATCTACATGAAGAGATTTAAGATTAACACCTGTAACAAGCCAGGAAACTATCTTTCTTTCTCAGGGCAGAGATTAATACCTGAAACCAGACAGGACAACTATCTACTTGACCAGCTCAAACAACCCAACTCCAAGATACTGTCCAGATACGGTCCAGATACGGTTGCCATTCTGTCACTTATTCAGATCACAGTTACAGTTTCAAATACACTCCAGACACGGAAGTCATTCTGCTACTCATACAGATCTCAACTCTAGATACAATCCAGATACACTCCAGATACGGTTGCCATTCTGTCACTCATTCAGATCCCAGTTACAGTTTCAGATACACTCCAGACACGAAAGTCATTCTGCTACTCATATAGATCTCAACTCCAAGATACAGTCCAGATACGGTTGCCATTCTGTCACATATTCAGATCACAGTTACAGTTTCAGATACACTCCAGACACGGAAGTCATTCTGCTACTCATACAGATTTCAACTCCAGATACAGTCCAGATACGCTCCAGATACGGTTGCCATTCTGTCACTCATTCAGATCACAGTTACAGTTTCAGATACACTCCAGACACAGAAGTCATTCTGCTACTCAAACAGATCTCAACTCCAAGATACAGTCCAGATACGCTCCAGATACGGTTGCCATTCTGTCACTCATTCAGATCACAATTACAATTTCAGATACACTCCAGACACGGAAGTCATTCTGCTACTCATAAAGATCTCAACTCCAAGATACAGTCCAGATACGCTCCAGATACGGTTGCCATTCTGTCACTCATTCAGATCACATTTATAGTTTTAGATACACTCCAGACACGGAAGTCATTCTGCTACTCATTAAGATCTCAACTCCAAATACAGTCCAGATACGCTCCAGATACGGTTGCCATTCTGTCACTCATTCAGATCCCAGTTACAGTTTCAGATACGCCTCAGACACGGTTGCCATTTTGTCACTCATTCAGATCCCAGTTACAGTTTCAGATACACTCCAGACACGGAAGTCATTTTGCTACTCATACAGATCTCAACTTCAAGATACAGTCCAGATACGCTCCAGATACGGTTGCCATTCTGTCACTTATTCAGATCCCAGTTACAGTTTCAGATACACTCCAGACACGAAAGTCATTCTGCTACTCATACAGATCTCAACTCCAAGATACAGTCCATATACGCTCCAGATACGGTTGCCATTCTGTCACTTATTCAGATCCCAGTTACAGTTTCAGATACGCCCCAGACACGATTTCCATTCTGTCACTGATTCAGATCCCAGTTACAGTTTCAGATACACTCTAGACACGGAAGTCATTCTGCTACTCATACAGATCTCAACTCCAGATACAGTCCAGATACGCTCCAGATACGCTCCAGATACGATTGCCATTCTGTCACTCATTCAGATCCCAGTTACAGTTTCAGATACACTCCAGACACGGAAGTCATTCTACTACTCATACAGATCTCAAACTCCAGATATAGTCCAGATACACTCCAGATACGGGTGCCATTCTGTCACTCATTCAGATCCCATTTACAGTTTCAGATACATTCCAGACATGGAAGTCATTCTGCTACTCATACAGATCTCAAACTCCAGATATAGTCCAGATACGCTCCAGATACGGTTGCCATTCTGTCACTCATTTAGATCCCAGTTACAGTTTCAGATACACTCCAAACATGGAAGTCATTTTGCTACTCATACAGATCTCAAACTCCAGATACAGTCCAGATACGCTCCAGATACGGTTGCCATTCTGTCACTCATTCAGATCCCAGTTACAGTTTCAGATACATTCCAGACATGGAAGTTATTCTTTTACTCATACAGATCTCAAACTCCAAATACAGTCCAGATACGATCCAGATTCGGATGTCATTCTGTCACTCATTCAAAATACAATACAGATACACTCCAGACACGACAGTCATTCTGATATTCATTCGAAATCCAAATACAGTTA
Source organism: Vicia faba (assembly GCA_948472305.1). NCBI lineage: Eukaryota > Viridiplantae > Streptophyta > Magnoliopsida > Fabales > Fabaceae > Vicia > Vicia faba. Next base: position 158,694 of record CATIWC010001317.1, on the reverse strand, counting down.
CAAATCAGATACGCGCCAGACACAGACGCCATTCTTTTGCTCATACAAATCCAGTCTCCAGATACAGTTCAAATGCATTCCATATATGGATACCATTTTGATGCTCATTCTTCTGACCTACAACATATAGTTCAACAAACATTCTTGGATGGCATCTTTAAGCCCATCTCCGACAAGATTCTGTCACATCTCCAGATGGCATCTTTAAGCCCATCCCCAACAAGATTCTGTCACATCTCCAGATGGCATCTTTAAGCCCATCTCCGACAAGATTCTGTCACATCTCCAGATGGCATCTTTAAGCCCATCCCCGACAAGGTTCTGTCACATATCCAGATGGCATCTTTAAGCCCATCTCCGACAAGATTCTGTCACATCTCCAGATGGCATCTTTAAGCCCATCCCCGACAAGATTCTGTCACATCTCCAAATGGCATCTTTAAGCCCATCCCCGACAAGATTCTTCCACATCTCCAGATGGCATATTTAAGCCCATCTACAACAAGATTCTATCACATCTCCAGATGGCATCTTTAAGCCCATATCCTCAGCTATATTTTGACGAGTGCAAATTTACGGGCACTCTAGTGTCCAATCCTCTTTTACCTTCGAGTCGCGAAAGGCAAACTTGCCAATCTAACTCTTCAGGTTCAAGAAGATTGAACAGGGGCAACTGTTGTACCCCAAAATTTTCCCTCTCATGTTTTCCAAAGTCTTCCCCCTGCATGGTTAACCAGAAACCCTTGCCTAAGGAAAAAGAAATTTTTTGGGTGGTGCTTTAAGTTCCTTTCGATTGGCATTCTGAAAGACCCTTCGATTGGTATTCTGAAGGAGCCTTTCGATTGGCATTATGGACAAGCACTTCGATTGACAGTCCAAAAATGCTTCGATTGGCATTATGGACAAGCACTTCAATCGATAGTCCAAAAATGCTTCAATTGGCATTATGGACAAGCACTTCGATTGACAGTCCAAAAATGCTTCAATTGGCATTATGGACAAGCACTTCGATTGGCATTGTGTCAAGGCCTTCGATTGGAATTCTGAAAGACCTTTTCGTTTGGCACCCTGGGCCAAGCCTTTCAATTGGCATGCCACAGGATCCTTCGATTTAGCATTGTGTCAAGGAAGCTTCGACAGACATGTTAACCATGTCCTTCGATTAACATGAATAACACCTTTCGATTGGCCTATTAACAAAGCCTTTCGATTGGAATTTTAACAAGTACCCTTTGATTGGTATATGGACAAATACCCTTCAATTGGAATTTCAAAAGGTCCTTGGACTGGAACTTCAGAGTGTCCTTCGACTGGAACTTCAGACTTTCCCTTAATAAGAACATCAGAACGAAATGACCTTCGAATGGAATTTCAGTGCAGAGTTTCTCTTAATCTAAGATGCTCTGACGAAGGAAGTTCTGAAAACTTCGAATCAGAACTTAGACTCATCACAAGGCCAAGGGATGGTCGAAGTTGTCTAATAGGGAATGTTCTAAATAGATTCGAATTGGACTTTGAAGCTGGCAAAGAAGGCCCATTCGAAGGGTACATAAGAAATCCATTCGAAGGGTTCGACTCAAAAGATCAAGTTGAACATTCAGACCCATAGGCTAGGCCACGTGTCTTCCCTTTTTAGGCCTGTACCCATTTGTTGTCTAAGACCACTTGCACTTAATAGCACGGTACTACCTTTTAGAAAAGTATGTCTTGAGCCTTGCGCCTATTTTCCTTCAGAAGGAAGCAACCCCATCTGAACCATTCATCTTGCTTTTGTGGCACAAGTGGGCATTTACTTTCCAGCTGGGCTTTATTTTATTATTTTCTGCACCCCAACTGCCAACAGGCCCCCACATGTACTGTCACGTTACATTATTCTAACATTTATTTGCAAGGCTGGCTTTGGACAACATGTCCATTCTTTTTCTCTATAAATAGAGGAATTCTTGCAAAGATAAGGGAGGATCTTGGGACCAGAAGAACAAATCTCCCAAATTTTCTCAAACACAACAAATCTCTCAAGTCCCTTCAACACTTGTGAGAACATAACCAGAACATCCAACCTGTGTTACAAATACAAGCCTAAGGCACAACGAGCCTTGAGGCGTGCATAACCTCAAAACCTGCCTTCCTTACCAAAGACAGAAAACTCAAGCCAGTTCAACTGCAACTGCAAACAAACCTGCCTAAAGCCAGTCCAACTGCAACTGCAAGCAAGCCTGTGTCAAAACTAACAAAAACTCAGACCTGCCTGTATCAAAACTAACAAAAACTCAGACCTGCCTGTATTAAACCAAATAACAATCACTTATCCCCTTAGAATCTGAAACATCCCTATACCTTGTTACCCTTTGAATCCAGTAGGAAGAACCTCACACTTATCCATTATCAAAGACATAACTCCTGGTTCCTCCCTTCGAATCCAGAAGCATTCAAGGAAACCACTTAAAGGCCCAGCACACGTTCTAGCCTCAAGCAAGGTAAGTCATTCTTAACCTTGAACCCTTCATTTCTAGCGTACCATATAAATAAGCTTCCTTTTCGCTTCAAACATGTACATAGTGTTTGTTACCTTTTCGTTTCCACTATTTTAGTTTATTTTTATTGTCTCTCCTTTTGGTTTTGTTCTTTGGTTTGTTTCAAATGCCCTAAGAACTAACCTGGCCCTGAGGTAATGATAGCATGGCCTTGGGCCATGTTGTTATTTAATATCTCAAACGAAATAAAAACAAGACATGAGTATGAAACGAAGCCCCAGGCTTCCTCACTGACTCCAGACCCAATCGAAGGAGACAGAAAGGAAGATTGCATCTTGCACAGATTCCAGGCCCAATCGAAGAAGGCAACAGGGCAGAAAGGCCCAGCCAGAGACACACTTGCACTAAGTCCAGGCTCAGACGAAAGGCACTCCCATGCTGGTGCCAGCCTCCAATCGAAGTACATGACCTGACTGGTGCCAAAGCCCAATCGAAGGACATGACCTCACTAGAACCAGTTCCCAATTGAAGGACAGGACCTTACTGATGCCAGCCCCCAATCGAAGGAGGCCAACAGAATGCAAATCGAAGGGTGTTCCTGCCTGGGTCGAAGAGCTCATTTTCCTTTCTTTTATTTTGTTTTTGCCTTTACATTTTATTGCCATTCAATATGGTTGTAATAGTGTAGGATATTTATTTCCTGCATTTTTATTGCTTTGTACAAATACTAGTAATTAGATGTGTATGACAAGATAAAATCAACAAGTAGACAACCCAAAAATCAAATACAAAATGCATGCAATCAAACACACTTGCACACATGCACCCTTAGGGTAATTCCACTTGTTGCCTTATAAAAATGGTCATGTTATGCATGTTGGATGTCTTAGCACAAACGAATTGAAAAAAGATCATAGTCCCTCAATGACGCTATCAAAGTTGCCTTTCAAAATGATCTTAGTCCCTACAGAAAAGTGCTAAGGCATTTCACAACATTGCTATCATGGTCATACGATGACCCGTGCCTGTCCCGTTAACATCCTAACAAAAGGTTATTCACCAAATACAATGGTGAAACAACACTGTTAAAAGGGTTAAAAACATAAGAAAGATCTTTGAGTAAAATAGGTTAGACAACTCTTAGTTACTTGATCAAAAATCTTGAAAAACATCCTTGCTATTTTTCAAAACACACTCCACAACACAGTTTCAAAACAACTTTAAAAACATTGAAAACCTTTCAAAAAGACATACACCTTTGTATACATTCAAACCAGAATCATTACAAAGGTTGCCTAGACAAGGCATCTTTTTCAAAACATTTTCAAAACCACACACACAAAGCCAAGATCCTCCCTTAGCTTTGCAAGAATCCCTCTATTTATAGAGAAAAAGAATGGACATGTTGTCCAAAGCCATCCTTGCAAATAAATGATAGAATAATGTAACGTGACAGTACATGTGGGGGACTGTTGGCAGTTGGGGTGCAGAAAATAATAAAATAAAGCCCAGTTGGAAAGTAAATGCCCACTTGTGCCACAAAAGCAAGATGAATGGTTCAGATGGGGTTGCTTCCTTCTGAAGGAAAATAGGCGCAAGGCTCAAGACAGACTTTTCTAAAAGGTAGCACTGTGCTATTAAGTGCAAGTGGTCTTAGACAACAAATGGGTACAAGCCTAAAAAGGGAAGACACGTGGCCTAGCCTATGGGTATGAATGTTCAACTTGATCTTTTGAGTCGAACCCTCCATCTTTCTACACCTTTCGACCATACTAGGAAAACATGGCATTCGTTTTCACCAGCTGTGTGTCCTTCGAATGGATTTCTTATGTACCCTTCGAATGGGCCTTCTTTGCCAGCTTCAAAGTCCAATTCGAATCTATTTAGAACATTCCCTATTAGACAACTTCGACCAGCGCTTGGCCTTGTGATGAGTCTAAGTTCTGATTCGAAGTGTTCAGAACTTCCTTCATCAGAGCATCTTAGACTAAGAGAAACTCTGCACTGAAATGCCATTCGAAGGTCATTTCGTTCTGATGTTCTTATTAAGGGAAACTCTGAAGTTCCAGTCGAAGGACACTCTGAAGTTCTAGTCCAAGGACCTTTTGAAATGCCAATTGAAGGGTATTTGTCCATATACCAATCAAAGGGTACTTGTTAAAATTCCAATCGAAAGGCTTTGTTTATAGGCCAATTGAAAGGTGCTGTTCATGCTAATTGAAGGATATGGTTAACATGTCTGTCGAAGCTGCCTTGACACAATGCTAAATCGAAGGATCCCGTGGCATGCCAATTGAAAGGCTTGGCCCAGGGTGCCAAATGAAAAGGTCTTTCATAATTCCAATAGAAGGCCTTGACACAATGCCAATCGAAGTGCTTGTCCATAATGCCAATTGAAGCATTTTTGGACTGTCAATCGAAGTGCTTGTCCATAATGTCAATCGAAGCATTTTTGGACTGTCAATCGAAGTGCTTGTCCATAATGCCAATCGAAGCATTTTTGGACTGTCAATCGAAGTGCTTGTACATAGTGCCAATCGAAGGGAATTATCCATGCCAATCGAAAGGCTCCTTCAGAATACCAATCGAAGGGTCTTTTAGAATGCCAATCAAAAGGTACTTAAAGCACCACCCAAAAATTTTCTTTTTCCTTAGGCAAGGGTTTATGGTCAACCATGCAGGGGGAAGACTTTGGAAAACATGAGAGGGCAAATTTTAGGGTACAACAGCTGCCCCTGTTCAATCTTCTTGAACCTGAAGAGTTAGATTGGCAAGTTTGCCTTTCGCGACTCGAAGGTAAAAGAGGATTGGACACTAGAGTGCCCGTAAATTTGCACTCGTCAAAATATAGCTGAGGATATGGGCTTAAAGATGCCATCTGGAGATTTGATAGAATCTTGTCGTAGATGGGCTTAAAGATGCCATCTGGAGATGTGGAAGAATCTTGTCGGGGATGGGCTTAAAGATGCCATCTGGAGATGTGACAGAATCTTGTCGGGGATGGGCTTAAATATGCCATCTGGAGATGTGACAGAATCTTGTCAGAGATGGGCTTAAAGATGCCATCTGGAGATGTGACAGAACCTTGTCGGGTATGGGCTTAAATATGCCATCTGGAGATGTGACAGAATATTGTAGGAGATGGGCTTAAAGATGCCATCTGGAGATGAGACAAAATCTTGTCGGGGATGGGCTTAAAGATGCCATCTGAAGATGTGACAGAATCTTGTCGGAGATGGGCTTAAAGATGCCATCCAAGAATGTTTGTGGAACTGTATGTTGTAGGTCAGAAGAATGAGCATCAAAATGGTATCCATATATGGAATGCATTTGAACTGTATCTGGAGACTGAATTTGTATGAGCAAAAGAATGGCGTCCGTGTCTGGCGCGTATCTGAGCTGTAACTGTATTTGGATTTTGAATGAATATCAGAATGACTGCCGTGTCTGGAGTGTATCTGTATTGTATTTTGAATGTGTGACATAATGACATCCGAATCTGGATCGTATCTGGAATGTATTTGGAGTTTGAGATCTGTATGAGTAGCAGAATGACTTCCATGTCTGGAATGTATCTGAAACTGTAATTGGGATCTGAATGAGTGACAGAATGGCAACCGTATCTGGAGCGTATCTGGACTGTATCTGGAGTTTGAGTAGCAGAATGACTTCCGTGTCTGGAGTGTATCTGAAACTGTAACTGGGATCTGAATGAGTGACAGAATGGCAACCGTATCTGGAGCGTATCTGGACTGTATCTAGAGTTTGAGATTTGTATGAGTAGCAGAATGACTTCCATGTCTAGAATGTATCTGAAACTGTAACTGGGATCTGAATGAGTGACAAAATGGAAACCGTATCTGGAGCGTATCCGGACTATATCTAGAGTTTGAGATCTGTATGAGTAGCAGAGTGACTTCCGTGTCTGGAGTGTATCTGAAACTGTAACTGGGATCTGAATGAGTGACAGAATGGCAACCGTATCTGGAGCGTATCTGGACTGTATCTGGAGTTGAGATCTGTATGAGTAGCAGAATGACTTCCGTGTTTGGAGTGTATCTGAAACTGTAACTGTGATCTGAATGAGTGACAGAATGGAAACCGTATCTGGAGCGTATCTGGACTGTATCTTGGAGTTGAGATCTGTATGAGTAGCAGAATGACTTCCGTGTCTGGAGTGTATCTGAAACTGTAACTGGGATCTGAATGAGTGACAAAATATCAACCGTATCTGGAGCGTATCTGGACTGTATCTGGGGACTGAGATCCTTATGAGTAGCAGAATGACTTCCGTGTCTGGAGTGTATCTGAAACTGTAACTGTGATCTGAATGAGTGACAGAATGGCAACCGTATCTGGAGCGTATCTGGACTGTATCTTGGAGTTGAGATCTGTTTGAGTAGCAGAATGACTTCCGTGTCTGGAGTGTATCTGAAACTGTAACTGGGATCTTAATGAGTGCCAGAATGGCAACCGTATCTGGAGCGTATCTGGACTGTATCTGGAGTTGAGATCTGTATGAGTAGCAGAATGACTTCCGTGTCTAGAGTGTATCTGAAACTGTAACTGTGATCTGAATATGTGACAAAATGGCAACCGTATCTGGAGCGTATCTGGACTGTATCTTGGAGTTGGGTTGTTTGAGCTGGTCGACTAGATAGTTGTCCTGTCTGGTTTTAGGTATTAATCTCTGCCCTGAGAAAGAAAGATAGTTTCCTGGCTTGTTATAGGTGTTAATCTTCAATCTCTTCATGTAGATAGTTTTCCTGGCTTGTTACAGGTATTAATCTACAATCAGTCGTCCACAGAGAGTTTTCCTGGCTTGCTACAGGTATTAATCCGGAACTTGAAAAGGTTGGCCGATGAGATAGTTGTCCTGTCTGGTTTCAGGTATTAATCTCTGCCCTGAGAAAGAAAGATAGTTTCCTGGCTTGTTATAGGTGTTAATCTTCAATCTCTTCATGTAGATAGTTTTCCTGGCTAGTTTCAGGTATTAATCTACAGTCAGTCGTCCACAGATAGTTTTCCTGGCTTGCTACAGGTATTTATCTGGAACTTGAAAAGGTTGATGGTAGCCATCTGTTGATTGACCTTTTCCTGAAAAGGTAAAACGTTAGCTGTATGCAATGCCATGATGTATGAAATGCACGATGTCATGATGTTCTCAAAATAAATGAGATTGTGTTGTATGCACTTATCATGTATGTAAATAGGATGTATGAAATGTGAAATGTTAATGAATGTATTTTTGTCTGGGAAAATAAATCCTTGACAAAAGCTGGGGAGTCATTAAATCCTGGACTGCTGTTGAAGAGTATGTGTGTCTTCAAACTTTGCTTAGAATATTTCCAATGGACTCCTGTTTTGTTGTTTGAGGAGAACTCCGCTGGGGGAAGTTGAAAACCCTGTGGGGAGTATGTTTATTTCTGCTTGGGAAAAGAGTTTAGGAGTCTTAGTCCTTCGTTGCTCTACTGGGGAGTCGAAGTTGAACTGATATCTGGTTGGGTTCAGGTTTCGTAGTAACTTGCTGGGGATTGTAGAGTAGTCTACTGGGGAAGAGGAGTTGTGGTCCTTTGATTTGTAGTAGTCGGAGAGGCAAACTCAAGCTGGGGAATCCTGGTGTTGTTGGGGAAATAAACCCTATCGTCAGTCCTCCAGAGAGGTGACATCTTCGTTGGGGGAAGTCCTCGAGGATTCTTGAGGTTGATTTAGCTGGGGAAAGGTTTTCAGAGATTAAACTCTTGCTGGGGAATCATCCTATGATAAGGACTTTGGGGAGACTTGTCATTGCCCCTAGTAGCGAATGTTTGTGGCACTGCCTGGAAACGTTTGACTGTATGTAACCCTTTGTTGGGGTTGACGTCCAATGCCCCAAGTGACGGAGATGGAGACTTGCCCCTGGTTACTCTGCACTTCTTCAGAGATTTCTTGAAATCTTGACTGAACTGCCCCAGGTGTGCTGGATAGTGACATGTTAAGTCCCCTAGTTGATAGGAGATTCGTCAATGAGAGTGTCATCCTTCTTGAATTGAATTTGTTCACTGAGAGAGCTTTTATTCACTGGATATTCATTGTGTGAATTTCTCCGCTGTTAAACAAATAGCCATATGCAAAGAATGATATTCAAGTAATGTAAAGTTTATGTTTGTCTTGAAGTTTTTTGAAAATGCATTTTAGCGAGTAAAGAAATTTTGCTAAGAAAATTCAAACTCAGGATTTAGAGCAGAGCCTTATAGGAGTCAGGATACCTTTTGTAACAGTATGCTTTCGAACTAACCCATGCTTCAGTTAGGACTTTTGAAGGGTTGTAACGTGGCTTGGTTCACGGTTTAAGAAACAAAGGATAAAGACTCAAAGTATATTTGTACCCACCCGCTCTTCGTGATGTTCTTTAATCCTAAACTCAGTTAATCGTGCATTTGAACTCCAAATGAGTCTGGAACGATGTTTTTGGTGATGGTTCACACAAGTTGAATTTTGGAAGGCAGTCATCATTTTTTTTTTGCAACATTTTTCATGTTGTCGAGGATTTGTAGTGACCTCGTTCTTTTGATTTGTTATCCCTAACTTTTGCCTGACTGTTCCTGTTTTTGAGATTACAGTCAGCGGGATGCTCCAGCTTTCTTAAGCCTCCTTTATAGGTTTTGGCTCAGTGGGCTTTTCTCTTTTGAGAGATTGACTGCCTATGAGATAAGGAACCACCACTTTCTTTTGATTCCAGAGGAATGCTTTTGATGTCGTTCGTTGTATTATGAACTGAGAGTTTTGCGACTTCAATGCGCATCTTTTGAATTAACTGAGAGACTACCCTGCCCCAGGTTTAAATTAAAGGTTTCAATTTGTGTTTAAAACAAAAAACTCCTACTTCTTTGGCTCGAAGGGGTTGACTAGGGATTATCTTCCTTATAACTCCAGTGTTTAGGATTTGAATGAAACGCCTGTACATCGTCAGCAAGGTCTGTCCAAAAGCATACTGTATGAGATTATGGCATTGTTTCGTCATCCTCTCTCTAAAGGCTTGTAACTTTTAGCAAGAGTTGAATGTCATAAAGAGAGTAAAAAGCATAGTTTAAATGTAATGAAAGGATGAATTCAAGACAAACATATGCAATGCATTAATGAAATAGAGTTTGAAATTAATAGATAATTGTTTGAATAACCAAAGAGAAATTACAACTTGAAAATTCAAAATGAACAGAAGCCTATTTGTCTGAACTTGTCACTTTAGGTGGTGAGCCTTTGGCAGAAGAATTCAGTCTGGCCATCTTGTGTGAACTCCAGCATTCCTTCGTCGATCAGGTTTTGAATCTTGTACTTCAACGCCCAACAATTGTTTGTATCAGGTCCAGGACTATCAGAATGATAGGCACACCTGGCATCTGGATTGTAGCTGGGAGAAAAAGTTTTGGGATTTGGATGAGGTCTTATTGGTGTAATCAGATTCATCCTCAGCATGTGTTGCAAAGCTTGGGACAGTGGTATGTTGATGTTGGTAAACTGTCTTTTGGGCTGGCTTTGCCTTTGCTGATTTTCCGGTTGTTGTTGACGAAGTCGTTGTTGGGCTCGTGACGTGGAAGCAAAGTGAGAAGGTCTTCTTTCCCTTAAACCAGCTTCTTGTATCATGGGAGGCTGAATGATGACTTGATCCCCAATTTTATATGTTTGCCCCATTTTGTTACATCCATCTTGATGAAGCTTATTGATGAGAACCCTCAGCTCCTCTTGTCCTTGTGCCAAATTTTGGATAAGAGCCATCTGGCTCACCAGTTGCCCTATCATTTGGACCTTCATTTGTAGCCACTCCAACTGGTCATCTCTGTTGTCCCCAGGATTTCCCATGATCATGCCCCTGGTGAGGAGCGCCTTGACCTCTTTTTGTCCCTTGGATAGGTTCAAGAACATCTCTTGAAGTTGAGAGTTTTGAGCCTGGATGTCCTTGATAGTCTGCTCTAGAGCCATCTCTACTGAAATAAACAATAGGAAGATAAGGAGACCTGTGTGGGAGAAACATGTCATGATATGATGCATGATATGTGGATGCATGTTTTCAAGGATCTCGCGGGGTAAACACAAGAAAATGTTAGAGGTTGAACCTCGATCAACATCTTTGATTGGAGAACTTTGTATCAGTTGATGTCTTTCCATGAGAATCAAGCTCACCATGTCGAGTGGGTCATAGCCCCTGATTCAAGTTGTTACACTTGATCTTTGACGGTGTTCGTTTAGAGGAAAATTAATCCTCTTGCCCTTTGGTAGAGGTCTGGTTCAACGTGACCCTGCATGAAAGACTCTCGAGATCCTTGAAATGGTTTTTGAAAATGCTATGGTATGATGTTATGATGTTATGTACATGTATGAAAAAGTAAGCAAGTGTGTATACAGACAATCATATTCACACAGAGCAAACAAGTCCTTAGGTTTAGGCTTGCATGGGGTTTGTAGGTAAGTACCCTCTTGAAGTTAGTTGGCTTAACCTGTCCTAAAATAGAAACCGGGTTCTAAGGAGCTCAATATCACTGGATTATTTTCTATGTTCATTGTTTTGGTTTAGCCACTTAACTGGCGACCAAAATATTCCAAGGAAACAATCCTCAATGAGTGTAGTATCGAGTATCTACCAACTTCAGACTGCACCAAAGTCGGTCATCTCACTACCCCTAAAAAGGCCAAGATGGTCAAGTAAGGTTCTAAGAGTTCGTTAGTGCTTCGTGACATCACTCAGCGGCCCCGTATTCTCCTTGACTACTCAAGGGCTACCGGTACCCACAAATATGTCATACTAACATAGCTACTGCTTCAACCATGTCGGTATACCCCGCACAGTTCCCTCACAGTTTATTGCTATTTACCTAAAAAGGTGCCCCCAAATCCGGGTGTAGGATTTACAACAAACCCAAACAAGGAACCCAAAAAGTAAAGCAATCAAAGCAATCAAAGCAAGCATGTAAAGGTGATCTAAAACCCTAAGGTAACCCCACTTTTAGAAATGTCCCCAGCAGAGTCGCCAGTTCTGTGATACGGTGGGAGAACTGACTTGGGATTTTGCGTTTGTGTTCGCAAATGTTCGGTTTAGCAAGATTCGCCACTGACTTTTCATTTTATCCTAACGAAAGGTCAAAAAGCACAGGAAATACCTTTGAGATGTTTTCGTGGGTTCGGGGGGTAGATTATGAAAAGGGAAGGTGATAGCACCCTTTTCATCCATGGTTATCCATGGGCTCTTAGTTACTTGTTTTAGATCACTTGCCTTTGCTTTTCAATTGTTTGAAAATGATGCTTTGTGTGTGTGGTTTTGAAAATGTTTTGAAAAAGATGCCTTGTCTAGGCAACCTTTGTAATGATTCTGGTTTAAATGTATACAAAGGTGTATGTCTTTTTGAAAGGTTTTCAATGTTTTGAAAGTTGTTTTGAAATTGTGTTCTGGAGTGTGTTTTGAAAAATAGCAAGGATGTTTTGCAAGATTTTTGATCAAGTAACTAAGAGTTGTCTACCCTATTTTACTCAAAGATCTTTCTTATGTTTTTAACCCTTTTAACAGTGTTGTTTCACCATTGTATTTGGTGAACAACCTTGTGTTAGGATGTTAACGGGACAGGCGCGGGTCATTGTATGACCATGATAGCAATGTTGTGAAATGACTTATCACTTTTCTGTAGGGACTAAGATCATTTTGAAAGGCAACTTTGATAGTGTCATCGAGGGACTATGATCTTTTTTCAATTCGTTTGTGCTAAGACATCCCACATGCATAACATGACCATTTTTATAAGGCAACAAGTGGAATTACCCTAAGGGTGCATGTGTGCAAGTGTGTTTGATTGCATGCATTTTGTCTTTGATTTTTGGGTTGTCTACTTGTTGATTTTATCTTTCCATACACATCTAATTACTAGTATTTGTATAAAGCAATAAAAATGCAGGAAATAAATATCCTACACTATTACAACCATATTGAATGGCAAGAAAATGTAAAGGCAAAAACAAAATAAAAGAAAGGAAAATGAGCTCTTCGACCCAGGCAGGAACACCCTTCGATTTGCATTCTGTTGGCCTCCTTCGACTGGGGGCTGGCATCAGCAAGGTCCTGTCCTTCGATTGGGAACTAGTTCTAGTGAGGTCATGGCCTTCGATTGGGCTTTGGCACCAGTCAGGTCATGTACTTCGATTGGAGGCTGGAACCAGCATGGGAGTGCCTTTCGTCTGAGCCTGGACTTAGTGCAAGTGTGGCTTTGGCTGGGCCTTTCTTCCCTGTTGCCTTCTTCGATTGGGCCTGGAATCTGTGCAAGATGCAATCTGCCTTTCTATCTCCTTCGATTGGGTCTGGAGTCAGTGAGGAAGCCTGGGGCTTCGTTTCATACTCCTGTCTTTTGTTTATTTCGTTTGAGATATTAAATAGCAACATGGCCCAAGGCCATGCTATCATTACCTCAGGGACAGGTTAGATCTTAGGGCATTTGTAACGAACCAAAGAACAAAACCAAAAGGAGAGACAATAAAAACAAACTAAAAGAGTGGAAACGAAAAGGTAACAAACACTATGTACATGTTTGAAACGAAAAGGAAGCTTATTTACATGTTACGCTAGAAATAAAGGGTTCAAGGTTAAGAATGACTTACCTTGCTTGAGGCTGGAATGTGTGCTGGGCCTTTAAGTGGTTTCCTTGAATGCTTCTGGATTCGAAGGGAGGAACCAGGAGTTATGTCTTTGATACTGGATAAGTGTGAGGTTCTTCCTACTGGATTCAAAGGGTAACAAGGTATAGGGATGTTTCGGATTCTAAGGGCATAAGTGTTTGCTCTTTGGTTTGATACAGGAAGGTTTGAGTTTTTGTTAGTTTTGATACAGGCAGGTATGAGTTTTTGTTAGTTTTGACACAGGCTTGCTTGCAGTTGCAGTTTGACTGACTTTAGGCAGGTTTATTTGCAGTTGCAGTTGAACTGGCTTGAGTTTTCTGGCTTTGGTAAGGAAGGCAGGTTTTGAGGTTATGTAGGCCTCAAGGCTCGTTGTGCCTTAGGCTTGTATTTGTAACACAGGTTTGATGTTCTGGTGTTAGGCAGGTGGATGCAGTTTTAGATTTATTGTTTGGATTCTGGGTATGTTCTCACAAGTGTTGAAGGGACTTGAGAGATTTGTTGTGTTTGAGAAAATTTGGGAGATTTGTTCTTCTGATCCCAAGATCTTCTCTTAGCTTTGCAATAATTCCTCTATTTATAGAGAAAAAGAATTGACATGTTGTCCAAAGCCAGCCTTGCAAATAAATGATAGAATAATGTAACGTGACAGTACATGTGGGGGGCCTGTTGGCAGTTGCGGTGCAGAAAATAATAAAATAAGGCCCAACTGGATGGTAAATGCCCACTTGTGCCACAAAAGCAAGATGAATGGTTCAGATGGGGTTGCTTCCTTCTGAAGGAAAATAGGCGCAAGGCTCAAGACATACTTTTCTAAAAGGTAGTACTGTGCTATTAAGTGCAAGTGGTCTTAGACAACAAATGGGTACAGGCCTAAAAAGGGAAGACACGTGGCCTAGCCTATGGGTATGAATGTTCAAATTGATCTTTTGAGTCGAACCCTCCATCTTTCTACACCTTTCGACCAGACTAGGACAACATGGCATTCGTTTTCACCAGCTGTGTGTCCTTCGAATGGATTTTTTATGTACCCTTCAAATGGGCCTTCTTTGCCAGCTTCAAAGTCCAATTCGAATCTATTTAGAACATTCCCTATTAGACAACTTCGACCAGCCCTTGGCCTTGTGATGAGTCTAAGTTCTGATTCGAAGTGTCAGAACTTCCTTCATCATAACATCTTAGATTAAGAGAAACTCTGCACTGAAATGCCATTCAAAGGTCATTTCATTCTGATGTTCATATTAAGGGAAACTCTGAAGTTCCAGTCGAAGGACACTCTGAAGTTCCAGTCCAAGGACCTTTTGAAATTCCAATTGAAGGGTATTTGTCTATATACCAATCAAAGGGTACTTGTTAAAATTCCAATCGAAAGGCTTTTTAAATAGGCCAATCGAAAGGTGTTGTTCATGCTAATCGAAGGACATGGTTAACATGTCTGTCGAAGCTGCCTTGACACAATGCTAAATTGAAGGATCCTGTGTGTTGTACCCCAAAATTTGCCCTCCCATATTCTTCAAGAATTGCAAAATCAAACTTCAAAATCTCCCCAAGGGTTGCACAGTGTAAGAGCCTCCTAAACAGTCAAAATTAGGGTTTTGGTTCTGATCAAGAAAATGAAGTTTCCAAAGGTCCAAACAAGTCTCACATGCCTACAAATATGGTCAAGCATCCTCATACCAAGTTTCAAGACTTTCAGCACAAAATTGCACAGTCAAAACCCTAATTGCACTACAGTCAACTGTAGGGGCAAAATGGTCATTTGACAGTCAAAAGTTCAAATTTTTGGTCAACATCTCATTTTGAAGCCACAAACATCATTTGATCAATGCTTGATCATGATTCTCAAAGCTTGGCTCAAAAATCATCAAGTTGCAAAAGTTTCCTTATTTGGACAGCTGAAAAAGTCAACTGTAAATTGACCAGGGCATAACTTTCACATGGATTATCAGAAAAATTCCATCCAAAGCTCATTTTGAATAGAAAGACATTTCCTACAACTCATCTTCATACTCCAAGTCCAAGAAATGCTCTCACAAAAAGTTATCAATTTCAACATTATAGGTCATTTTCAAAAGTCAACAAAAAGGGACTTTAAGTCAAAGGCCATAACTTGAGATTGGTAAATCAAAATGACATGGGACAAAAGGCATTGGTTAGAGGACTCACAGACCTTTGCAAAATGTCCAAGAACATGAGCAAATCTTAAAAAATGAGCAAGTTATGCCTTGTGGAAGTTGGGAAATTTTTGGATATTTTGAAAAGTCAACATTGATTCAAATGACCTAAAATTGCTAATGGGCCTACTTTTCTTCCACAATTCATCATCCAAGGCATGTGCACGACCACTTGTCCCAAAGGGAAGTTTTTCTTCATTTTTTATTTATTTATTTGAATTTTTATTAATAATAATTCATTTAAATCAATTAAATACATGAAAAATACAAAACTAATGAAATAAAATCTTTTTGTGCATGAAATATACTCAATAATTCGTGCATGATCAGATATGGAAGAATTGGAATTGATTGGATATGATTTGTACAAAAAGTGCATGAAAAAGATTGAAAAACTAATGCTTGAAAATAAAATCTTCCAAACCATCAATGCATGGATTTTGATCAAATTTCTTGACCTAATTCACTCATACATAAGTTCAGAATGCAACCCTAGTAAGAAGAACAAAAAAGCTGCGCTAGAGACCAAGAACAAAACTTGACTTTTTGGTTGAAAAACAAAATTCTGAAAACCTAGTTCTAGGGCGATTCAAGGCAAGATTTTAATCTCATTAGCTTGCTAAGGCTTCATAGAAGGAATTTGGATCAAAAACCACAAGGTCTCGTGCCCAGAAACGTGAGAACGATCTCACCTGTTCAAAGAAAATTTCTCATTCGTGCATCTCAATTCATGCATTTTTTGTGAATTTCAACGCTTGATTCATGTTTATCGTTTAATTCTAATGCTAACCCAATGGTTTAATTTTGTTTTCGTGCCCCATATGAAGATTCACCATTAGTGACATCTAGGGTTCTCAGGTTTTCAATTTGGGCATTTTCCATCCCTGTAAAATTGAGACACATCAATGCCATGAACAAAACCATCTCGCTTAGACGAAAAGAATGGCATGCTCGTGCTTAATTTATATGCCAAGGGGGCCTAATCGCTATTATCCAAATAAGCATGTTTTGAGGGGGTTCAAAACCCCCGTTAAATGTTTGTTATTTTTTTCAGGAAAACAGATCAACGAGGAAGAGGACTCGGTGGCATAAGCTGATTGGTTAATTCAAAATTTTGCGCGGAAAACCAAGCATTAACGCGTTTTGTTTTATTATATTTATTCGTTATATTACTTACAGATAAGCAAGACAGCATGGTTGGCAAGCGCGTTGGCTGGTAATCTCTAGGACCTGGGTTCGAGCCCCAGGTCCTCACCCCCTTTCATATTATTTTCCATTTAATACTTCTATGCAGTTTCAACGCTGGATACCACCGTGCGCCTTCAAAATCTAACCGTCCACACGTTCAGTTTCATGAATTCAAAGGCACAGATGTGAGGAACATGATAAGTCCTAGTCAACGCGTATACACGCGTCCTGAAAAGTCAAAGAGGCCAGAAATTCAAATGGGCCAGATTTCTAAAGACTAACCTCCACTTTAGGGGGCAGACCCCCTTTTGGTTTGCAAATTTTCCTTACTTTCTTTATTTTTCATAATTATTATTTTCTTTTAATTCTTGCTTTATTAATTAATTTAGTGTTTGCATAATATATAAAAAAACATTAAAAAAAATCAGAAAAGAGAAAAAATAATAAATATTTTTTATTTTAATATTTCTTGTAAATAAATTCATAAATTAATTAGTTTTAAATTAGGTTTTAATTTTAACTCTTTTAATAAAAATCTAAAAAATATAGAATTAGGGTTTATGGTAATTTTTATTCCTTTTTATTTTTCTTCCATAATAATTAAATATTTACTATTATTTATTTTTGTAATTAAATTGCAATAAAATAATTAGGGTTAATTTTAGGATTAAAATTTTAATATGTTTTCTTAACAAATAAAAATTGTAGAATTAGGTTTAGTTTTAATTAATTCTTTTTTCATAAAAATCATAAAATACAAGAATACCAAAAAAAAAAACAATTTCTTTCTTTTTTTAGTTAATTAATTTCATTGTTTAGTTTAATTTCATAAAAAAGGGGCCAACGCCCTCGTTTCGATTTAAATTTCAATTCGCATGTTTATTTCTTCTTTCGTATAATATTTATGTATCTCTCCCAAGGCCATGTAACATTTTAATTTTCTCGCACTTTTTAATTCTTTATTTTTCTGTCAAATCGGGTCTTGGACTTTAATTTTGGCGATGTGGACCCGCGCCTTTTGTAATAGCTTAGAATCTTTTACTTCCCGCAATTTTTAACTGTAAATAAATGCATGCAAGAATGAATGACAAAATAAAAACAAACGCGTAGATCACCAATAACATGACAAAAGACAAAAATAACTGAAAACGACACACAAATCACACACCACCCCTAGGGTACGCCTCACTGTTGCCTTGCCTCGAAAGGTGATCGTCGAGTAGAGGATGTCTTAGTAAGTCCTCATGATCCGGGAACCTGGCATGAGGGTAGCTTCTAAGGTGTCTTCCCATTGCTCTGGTGATCACCATGTCCCGAACCTCGAATTGACCCGAACACCTCCAACGGTGGTGCTACCTACCTCTCAATGGTGGGATGGCACTACTTTAAAGGACATCTACACAGACGAATTCCTTAGGGTAGGTAGACGACTCTAGATACTTGCTCTAATTTCAAAACCATTCAAAAATACTTTTCACACCAACACATTTTCAAAAAGCTTTCGAAAGCAATTTTTCAAACACTCTTGAGGACCGATACAAGAGTCGAACTGGAATTTTCAAAGAAACTTTTTAAAACCCACAGTTGAAAAGCAAACAAACCATTTTTGAAAACACAAGTGAGCAAGTATCTAAGAGCCCATGGATAACCATGGATAGAAAGGGTGCTAACACCTTCCCTTTCTATAACCTACCTCCCGAACCGAGAGCGATCTCTATAAGGAATTTTTCTGTGCTTTTGTCCTTTCCATTTGGAGAAAATAAAAGACGGTGGCGACTCTTGCTTCCGCGACATTTCGCGAACCAGCGTTAAACAGACAGTTCCAGATCCACCGATCACACTATGGCATGCCAATTGAAAGGCTTGGCCCAGGGTGCCAAACGAAAAGGTCTTTCAGAATTCCAATCGAAGGCGTTGACACAATGCCAATCGAAGTGCTTGTCCATAATGCCAATTGAAGCATTTTTGGACTGTCAATCGAAGTGCTTGTCCATAATGCCAATCGAAGCATTTTTGGACTATCAATTGAAGTGCTTGTCCATAATACCAATCGAAGAATTATTGGACTGTCAATCGAAGTGCTTGTCCATAATGCCAATCGAAGGGAATTATCCATGCCAATCGAAAGGCTCCTTCAGAATACCAATCGAAGGGTCTTTCAGAATGCCAATCGAAAGGTACTTAAAGCACCACCCAAAAATTTTCTTTTTCCTTAGGCAAGGGTTTCTGGTTAACCATGCAGGGGGAAGACTTTGGAAAACATGAGAGGGCAATTTTTGGGGTACAACAATATGTATGCACATGCCATGATGTATGGATATGCAATGCTATTGTGATATTCTCTAGCTGGGGAAAATAAATCCCGGGCTACTGTTGGAAAGTATAAGGAGTTGAGTTCTTCGTTTCCGCTGGGGATAGTGACCGAAGCTGATTAGCTGGGGATTTACATCCATTCTTCTTGAAAACATTCTGCCAGAGGAGACTCTGTCTGAGAATTATCCTGCGGGGGAATGACTCTGTGGGGAAGAGAGATACTCTGTTAGAAGATCTGCTAATTTGGGGAAATAAACTCAGCCGGGGATGAACTTCCATTGCTAGAGAGAAGAGCTTTGTTGGAGATTGAGCTTCCACTGTCAGAGAAATAAACTCTGCTCGGGAGATGGATTTATAAACTACTCATGGTTATAAAACTCGGCTGGGGAATGCAGATATCAGCTTTCTGAAGGAACTTGCTCGGGAAGGAATTCCTGCTTGGGGATACGGAGGTCGGACCTTGGTTGTCTCGGCTCTATGGGGAATATAAGTATCACTGGCTTGTATGTGATAGTGACTTTGCTTCCAACTGTCTCCACCCCTTGTACCATGATGGAAAAAGTACAAGTGGAGATTTTGTCCATGGATCTAAGTTGTGATTGTACTTGAACATGTATTTAATGAGTGTCAGGATGACATCCTTCTCCGGATCATATCTGAACTGTACTTGAAACATGTGTCGAATGAGTATTAGAATGACATCCGTCTCTGGATCGTATCTGAACTGTACTTGAAACATGTGTCGAATGAGTGTCAGAATGACATCCGTCTCTGGATCGTATCTGAACTGTACTTGAAACATGTGTCGAATGAGTGTCAGAATGACATCCATCTCTGGATCGTATCTGAATTGTATTTAGAGGAGAAGTATGGAATAAGTACCAGGATAACATTCGTGTCTGGATCGTACCTGAAACGTTTCTCAATGAATGAAAATCTTGAATAAGTAGAAGAATGACATCCGTATCTGGATCGTATCTGAACTGTTTCTCGATGTATGAAAATCTTGAATAAGTAGCAGAATGACATCCGTATCTTGGTCGTATCTGAACCGTTTCTCGATGTATGAAAATATTGAATAAGTAACAGAATGACATCCATATCTGGATCGTATCTGAATCGTTTCTCGATGTATGAAAATCTTGAATAAGTAGAAGAATGACATCCATATCTGGATCGTATATAAACCGTATCTCGATGTATGAAAATCTTAAATAAGTAGCAGAATGACATCCGTATCTGGGTCGTATCTGAATCATTTCTAGATGTATGAATATCTTGAATAAGTAGCAGAATGACATCCGTATCTGGATCCTATCTGAACCGTTTCTCGATGAATGCTGATCAAGGTATAAGTCTTCAACTTATAGACAGGTGACGGGACAAATTCGTACGTTTTAAATCCCTAACTTTTTCCTGGACCGCCCTTTTGGGTTTTCAGTCCACTGGGATACCTTTTTTCCCAAGCCACCTTTTCAGGTTTTCGACTTGTCGGGTGTACATATTTTTTTATGTATATCCCTAACTTTTGCCCGAACCCTTTTGGTTCGCCGGGATTCCCTTATTTTTTCCTAGGAGTGTCAACCTAGCGGGTCTTTTTTTCATTCGTAGTATTTTCTGACTATGTCCATGCTTTCAGGATGTAGAGAGTTGTCACTGTCCATAGTGTTGTGTTGTAGTACTGTCAAAAAGGTTTTCTTAATGGCACATGATTCGTTGCTGGAATGTGTGCGTAATGCCCCATGCGATTCAGATGGAGATATGCCCCTGGTTATTTGGAGCTTTTGGAGAGACTTCCCCAGGTGTGTTTAGAAATCATGTCATGCCCCTTGCTTATGGAAGACCTGTTATTGGAAGTGTCTTTCCCGTTGAGGTGGTTCTGTCCATTGAGAGAATGTCTGTTCATTGAATGTCCATTGTGCGGATTTCTCTGCTGTCAAAAAATTAGTCATATGCAAACAATGTCATTTAAAGAATGCAAAACTCATGTCTGTCTTGAAATTTTTTTGAAAATGTGTTTTGTGTAGTAAAACGAAATTTGCAAGAATGTGATATCAACTCAGGATTCGTAACAAAGCCTACAGGAGTCAGGATACCTTTGTAACAGTATGCTCTCAAACTAACCCATGCTTCAGCTAGGACTTTTAAGGGTTATATCGTGTCCTGGTTCACGGTTCAAGAAACGAAGGATAAAGGCTCAAATTTTATTTGTACCTAACCCGCTCTTCGTGATGTTCTTCAGTCCTCAGTTAATTGCACGTTTAGATCCCGGTTGAGTCTGGAATCTTTGCTCTGATACTTGGTGATGATTCATAAATTGAACATTTATTTTGAAAAGGAAGTCATTTTTGTAATCTTCTTTTTGTCGAGGATTTGTAGTAACCTTTTTTTTTTGGTTTTCGTTATCCCTTCTTTTGCCTGAACTATTTCTTTTGTGATTACAGTCAGCGGGATGTCCCAATTTTTCTCTTAAGTCTCATTCATAGGTTTTTACTTAATGGGCTTTTATTTTGAGAGATAATGACTATCTGCCTTGACGATTATACGGAACCATCACCGTCTTCGATGCCATTCATTGTGTACGAAGCGACAGATTGTGACTGAATGCACCTATGAATTAACTGAGAAAACTACCCTACCCAGGTTATGATTAAGGGTTTTAATTTGTGTGAAAAGAAAAACTCCTACTTCTTTGGCTCTAAGGGGTTGAATAGGGATTATCTTCCTTATAACTCCACTATTTAGGATTTGAAACAACGCATGTACATCGTCAGCGGGGTCTGTTCAAAAGCATACTGTAGAGATTGTGGTATCATTTTGTCATCCTCCCTCTAAGGCTTAGAGTTTTTAATCGATATTTGAATATCACGAAAGGAAATAAGAACGCATTTTTGAAATAGTGAATACGAATAAATTGATTCAACACAAACATGTGAAATGCATTGATGAAATAACAAGGTTTGATATGAATAAATGTTCAAACAAATCAAAAGAAAATTACACATTGAAAATTCAAATGAACGAAAAGTCTTCTTGTGAGAACTTGTCACTTCAGATGGTATACCTTGGAGGGATGGCAGAAGAACTCAGCCTAACCGTCTTGTGCGAATTCTAGCACTCCTTCATCAATCATATCTTGAATTTTATTTCTCAACGCCCACCAACTGTTGGTGTCATGTCCAGGACTGTTGGAGTGGTGCGCACATCTTGCATTTGGATTGTACCTTGGGGAGGCTATGTTGGGATTCTGAGGAGGGTCCCTTAATACAACCAACTTGGCCTTCAACATGCGTTGCAATGCTTGAGCCAATGACATGTTGATTTCGGTGAAGCGTCTTTCAGATGTATTCTTCTTACGCTGATTTCCCCGTTGTCATTGGCGAGGTTGTGGTTGGGCTTGTGATGTAGTACCAATCTGTAAAGGTCTGTTCCTGACCAAACCAACCTCTTCTCTCACTGGGGGCTGATTAATGCCTTGATCCCCAATTTTAACTGTTTGTTTCATGGATCTGCATCCATCTTGGTGAAGCTTGTTGAGGAAGGCTCTTAGACCTTCTTGTCCTCGAGCTAAGTTTTGGATAAGAGCCATCTGCCCCAGTATCTGTATTCTCATTGCTTCTACCTCAGCTTGCAGTTGTTCCAATTTTTCATCCTTGTTGTTGTCAAGACATTCCTTGGTCAGATTCCCGGCGAAGAGTGTTTTCAGGACTTCTTGCCCCTTGGATAAATTCAGGATAAATTTCTTGAACTGGGCATCTTGAGCTCGAAGATCTCTGTTGTCTTGTTGGAGAGCCATTGCTAAAATAAACAGCAAGAACATGAGAGACCTGCTTTGAAACCTGCTTATGCAATGATATGTATTATATATGTATGCAATGTTTTCAAGGATCTCGCAGGGTAAACAAGAAAATATTAGAAGTTGAATTTTGCAGCTTCGATTGAAGAACTTTGTATTGTTGAGAGTCCTTCTATGAGAGTCAAGCTCACCATATCAAGTGGGTCATACCCCCTGAATCAAGTTGTTGAGTTTTGATATTCTAACGACATTGGCTAGAGGAAAATAAATCCCCTTGCCCCTTGCTAGACGTCTGATTTATCATAACCTGCATCACAGGTTCTCGAGATCCTTGAAATGGTTAAGGAAATGTTAAGGCATGATGTTTTGATGTGTATGCTATGTTTTTAAGAAAAGGTGCGAAGTGATGTAAGCAAGTAAACCTTGCAATAAATCCAAGTTATTTGATAATAACTGTAAACAAAACCTGCAAGAAACTCATGTTGTCAGGTAATAAAACTCTGCAAGTAGTTCAAGTTGAAAGCACACAAATCACGCAAACAACCTTAGGTTTAGGCTTGCATGGGTTTTAAGGTCATACCCTCTTGAAGCTGGATTAGTTAAACCTGTCCTATAAATAGTAACCGTCTTCTATGGGATCTCAATATCACTGATCTTTCCCCCAAACCTTGTTCAATTGACGATTGGCTCATAATCAAACAAAACTCAGAAGTCAAACCTCAATGAGTGTAGCACCGAGTATCTGTCGACCTTGGGCATACACCAAAGTTGGCCATCTCGCTACGTCCTACTGGCCAAGTTGCGCAATTAAAGGTTCTAAGGTCAGTTGATGCTTTATGACACCACGCGGAGGCCCCGTACATCTCCCTGATTGACTCAAGGGTTACAGGTACCAACCAAAGTGCCACATCAACGTAGCTACTGCTTCAACCGTGTCGGTATACCCCAGCACAGCTCCCTCACAATTTATTGCTACTTACCTAAAAGGTGTTTCCCGATCTAGGTGTAGGATCAAATAACCCAAACAGTTCCCATAAATATAAAGCAAGCAAGACAATCAAGAGAAAGAAATTAAATATGACGTAGATCCTAAGGTTTACCCCACTTTATATTTTAGTCCCCATAAGAGTCGCCAGTTCTGTGATACGGTGGCAGAACCGACTGTTAATACTGGTTTGTGTTTTTTGTTTGCAAATGTCGCGGTAAGCAAGAGTCGCCACCGACTTTTATTTTATCCAACAAAGGAAAAGGGAAAAAGAACAGAAAAAACCTTTTTCGAGATGTTTCTGAGTACGGGGGATAGATTATAAAAAGGGAAGGTGTTAGCACCCTTTCTCTCTGTGGTTTTCCACGGGCTCTTAGGTACTTGCTCATTTTGAAAACTGCTTGTGTATGCTTGTTTTGAAAAGTTTTGTTTTACTTCGCATTAACTCTTGCTTCTGTCCTCAAGAGTGTTACGAAGTTGTTTTTGAAAACTTTGTTTGGGAAAGTGTTGGTGTGGAAAAGTTTTTGTTTGTTTGAGCAAGTACTTAAGAGTTTTCTACCTACTCGAAAAAGGCCTGTTTGTTTTCCTTTTAGACAATGCTATCCCATTATTGAGAAATATGTAGCATCGTCGTTGGAGTTTTTTAGGGACATTCGAAGGGACAAATACGATCACAAAAGCAATGTTAGGAAATGTTTGTAATCATCTTAAAGCCTTAAAGATCTTTTCTCGAGGCAACATCCAAATGGGTCATTTTAGATCTTTCGGGGCTAGAGGACAACCACTAACAAACTCTATACTTCATGACCTTTTACCAAAGGTAACCGGAGTGGGGTAAATCCTAGGAGTGAGCATGTGCGAGTGTAATCTTCTAATAATTTATCTTTTCACATTTAGGGTTTTCTACTGTTTTAATTTTCAGTTAAAGTCCTAGCTATTATAGGGCTTTTGCAAATACATAATTATTTTGGACTGGAAATAAAAATGCGGAATTAAAAACCCTAATTACTATTACAAACTTGGAGCAGTTACAATAATAATAAAAAGAAAACTAAAAGCGCGCGGCGAATTAAATGCGAGAATAATTAGCAAAACCTAAAAAATCTAATTGAAAAATATTTAGGTTATTTTTGGAGAAAAATTAGATTATGTACAAAATTAAACCCTAATTCTAATTATTTTTATTTATGAAAAGAATTAAATTTCCCTAATTTTAATTAAACTGATTAATTAAAGAAATATAATATTTTTATGAAAATAAATGATTTTTAATGTTTTTATGATTTTTTTGATTAAATAAATGATTTTTTGTTTTATTTGTGTAAAAGAAGTAATTAATAAATAATTAAAAAATAAATAAAGAAAAGAGAAAAAGAACTTGGGCCTGTGATGAAAGCTGAATGGGAGGTGTGACGCCTGAATTTCATTGAGCCCAACGTTTGGATCCAGTGCTGGCCACGTTTGAGGGTTCACCATGGTCTGCATGTGTTGAGTGTTAGATCTGGATATGATGAGATCCTGTGGTATGGTGATGGAAGTGCATGAGGAGCGCGCATGGACCTAGAGCATTGGATCTGAAGACACAAATTAGTGAAAATTAACTTTGCAAAAGGGCTGGATCGAACCCACCCCCTTTTGGACTAAAGCCTTATCATGCCATGCCTTGCCAACTGAACCAAGCGTGTTAGTTGTTAACAAAATAATACAAAATACATATAAGGCAAATAAAGATCTATGGCCACATGTCAAAATCGCGCGTCGTGGGTTCCCAATGGTTTGAATGGACGAATCAGTGAGCACCACACCATCACCTTCTTCAGGGATCCGTCATTTTAGATAGGGAACTTTTACCTACATCATTTTTCTGTCACTATAGGTTGTAGTGACGGATTTTGTTCGTAAATAAAAACCTGCAAAATTCAAAAATGCAGCACAAGCAGAATAAATTCAAACCAAAGGCATGAATCAATTACAAATCATCTTCTGAGCATGATAGTACCCCTAATTTTGTCCAATTTTGCCTTTATATAGAATTCCCAATTTGGGACCTCAAAACCCTAACAATGGCATTGTGCCATTCCTACACTTAAACTTCAATTAAACCAATAAAAAACATTCCAAATATGATAGCAAGCATGGATATATGATCAAAACATGTTTATGATAGGTAAATCATTGAAAATGAATCTTGAAAAAAGATGCAAACCGTGGCACTGTGAGGCGTGATTTCTGAAGGTTTTAAGACTTGAGGATGATTAGAATGGCTTCAGAAGATGTCCAGGAACGGATTGCTGGCCTTGGAATTGCTTGAAACGGCCTGTAGAATCGAAACCGACCTGCACTTTTTTGACAAAAAATTGAGACTTGTCCTCCTTCTTTCACGACCCCAATCCTTTTTTTTTCCTTGAGAATGTTATGTCCTTATATTGGAATGAATTAGGTCAATAAAAACTAATCATATCTTTGCAAATTATGGAGATTTGATTTCATTCTTTGTCTTGTATGATTTGTTTCCAAAATAGACCAAATTAAGATCTTTTCCAATCAATTGGCTATTGCACGAATTTTTTTATTTGCTAGCTGTCCATGGACTCATAATATGCTCATAAAATCAAATCTTTGATTTTATTTGATTATCATACTATTTAAATTGATTTATTTTACTTTAAATGAATAAAAAATAAAAATAAATAATAAAAATAATAAAATAATAGGTGGATAAGATCAGGGGTTGTGGGCCATCTTTGGAACAAGTTTCAAACAAGAAAACATGGGCCCATTTAGAAATAAAGTCATTTTGATCAATGTTGACTTCATGCACATTTCCAAAAATTGGTAATTTTTGAAAATACATATCTCCCTCAATTTTAACCCTAGAGAGGTGTTCTTGGACTTTTTAGAAATCTTAGGATGTACCCTAAACAACCCTTTTAGTTTCATATCAATTAAGTCTTCCATGTTCATGTAAGAAGCTTTGACCCAAAAGGTGTTTTTGTTGACTTTTCAAAAGGACCTATAATGTAGAAATTCATATCTTTTGATCAGTGCATATTTTGAACTTGGGGGGCTAAGATGAATTGTAGGGAATTGCATCCTCTTCAAAATGATCCTTGGATGGAAAATTTCTGATAAAGTATGAAGAAGTTATGCTTGGTAAAAGTTTGGTTGACTTTTCCTATGAAACCCTAATTTAGCAACTTTTCGGTTTTGATGAATTTGGGGGAATTCCTTGAGGAATCATGATCAACCCTTGATCAAATGATGGATATCACTTCAAAATGTTTATGTTGACAAAAAATCTTGAAGTTTGACTGTATGTGGGCCACATTTGACTTTTGACCTAATACAGTTGATTTTCAAGCATCTGAGCAGTTGACAGAGCAAACTTCTTATACAAGGATTGAAATTTGACATGGAGGGTCTTGAGAACATATTGGGACCATGTAAAGAATTTGGGACCCTTGGACTTCAACCATCTTGATGAGGAGTGAAACCCTAGTTTGAAGCTTGTTGCCTTAGGAGGAGGATTTGTTTGGTCAATCCTTAGTCATCCTTGAGCAATTGAGGACCTCTAGAGGCATGTCTTGAGTGAAATTAGAGGAAAAATTTTGGGCTACAACAGACTTAGACAAGCTTCAAGAGGTTGAAATAAGAATATAGATAGTTTCCAAAGGGTAAGGAATTTGTGAAGTGCATAATTGAGCTTGTAGTATATGTCTGAAGATGTAGGGTGAACTGCTTATACTATGTCTTTAAGTCGATGACTTCATAACAGGTAACTGCAAGAAAGAGATAGAAGACTTCAAAGGTGATCTTAGCAAGGAGTTCAAAATGTCTGACCTGGACAATATTTCATACTTCCTTGATATTGAATCGTACAAGAGTAGTAGAGGGCTGATGATGCATCAAAGAAGATATGCAAGTGAAATAATCAATATTTGAGATGGAAGACTACGATGCAACTTCGACACCTATTGAACCAAGACTGAAACTACTGAAAGATTCAGATGGAGATGATGATGATCTAACTCGATATAGAAGACTTATTAGATAGTTAAGATACCTTTGTCACACAAAGTCTAATCTAGCATACATTGTGTGTATGGTGCGTAGATTCATGCATAAACCAAAGGTATCACACCTTGAAGCCACTAAGAGTATACTAAGGTATCTCAAAGGAACTATCGACTATGGTGTTGCACCCCAATATTTACCCTACTGATTTAGGCTTATGTTTTATCATAATCATCATATTATATTGCATTCATGCATTGTGACAGGATCAAGGTGTTCTTATCTTCCTGGCCCTCTTCAAGCAACATAATTTGTTCGTGTCATCAATCAGTCCAAGATGGATCTCATGTTCTCATTCTTCTATTTACTCAAGCTATTAAGGTTTCTCACGTGCTGTGTTGTCTCAATTTGACTCTTTGTTTTATCAGAGAATTGAAAATGGCAAAGTTATGATGAGATCATTTTGGGCTTATCATAGGGTTTTCAACCTTTGTTTTAGATGAGATCAATTTAAAAGGGCCATTAATATTTTCTACTTGGGATAACTTACATTCTTCTCAAATTGTTAGGGTCAAGTTCAAATTCAAGGTTTACGTTTGATCTCAAGTCATAATTTTTATTCAAATTTCAAGGGTTCTACATGGTATTCTAGAGCCAAAGTTAATTCAATATTTCAATGGAAGATACAAGTTTCGATCTTATTCATTCAATCTCATCCCGTACTTATTATTTGAATTCAAAGTTCAAGTTCATTTGCCATTTAACTTTATTCATCATTCAAGGTCATATTGTTCTAAGTTTTGTTATCAAGAATTAACACATATTTAACCCATCTATAAAAGCTCCAGAAATGTTTCAAGTTTGTTTACAAAATTCTTTATAATACCATCAAATTCAAAGTTTAAAAAAATGTTACAATAGTATTCAAATCCGTAAGTCCTAAATTTTCTAATGACGTCTTCATCTTCATTTCTTCAAGTTCCCTCCAAGACTCATTATTCTTCAATTCTTCAAGATCTTCATAGCCTTTCCACTTGCCAATTTGTGATCAATCATTGTGTTCGTGAAACAATGACAAGAAAATGTTAGAACACAATCAAATGTGAAGATAAACAAGAACTATCAAAGTGTGTTATTCATGAATTCATCACTAGGGTTTATGTAGGAATCAAAATTTTATCATAGGCTTACTCAACCAATTGCAAATCACAAAAAGTTTTTTTTTGGTTCACAAAAGGAAGTTAAAACGTAGCAAAAGTCAGCAACAAAGTTCACATCTTAAAAAATTAATAAATCAAGTCTCGTCCCAGTATAGCATCATAATTCATAACAAAAATAAGCAACAAAAGCATATCAGAAATCAGAAAAATCATCACAAGACAGAAACAAGTCCAACCCAACATCTAAAGTTCTTACAACAGAAACTACAACATTCAGTAAAAATAAATGAAATGATGACAACTCAGAAAATAAAAAGAAACAGAAAGACAGAAGACCTAATTTTGTATCATCATTTCCCCTCACTCAAAAACCCTTCAGAATACAGAGAAAGAGAAGAGGAAAATAAGCTCTCGGAAAGTCAGAAAGATATTACCGGGAGAGGACTTGATCGACTAGAAAATTCATAAATCTTTCATCGCTACCTCATCATCATCGTCGTTCTTTTTTCCCTCAAGATCAGTAACCAGTTCAGAAAAAAAAAAGTTTCTAGCTCACAAAATCAGGAAAAGAGGATAAGAGAAAAATTAAGAAGAATGAAAGAATGAAACCATGAAAAATATATCAAGCCATACAAAAATATCAGAAAATTATTTGACAGCTCAACAAAGTAACAAACTTCAAGATCAAGCCTCAAAATCAGAATCAATCTAATCCATCGAGTTTTATAACAAACTTCCAGATCCTGGGGCAGAAAATCATTTTCTTGTAACTGACTTTTCCTAACAAACTAACAGAATAAAACAAAAAAAAAACTTATAACAGAACACAAGAAAGAAAAGAGAGGGATACAATTGATATACTAGAAAAGTAAGAGGAAAACTCACCATCACTTCATTCTTCATCTCCATACATCATCACCTTCTCAATTCTTCTAGAAGAATCACCATAGACACCTTCAATTTTCTCCTCACTCTCTGAAAAATCCCTCTGCACTCTCTCATATCTATGTATATTCATCATCATCTTCATTTGTATCAACTGACTCTAACCGTCATCATCCTCTCATCTCTCACTACTTCATCGTGTTCATCATCACCATCGTTCATCAATCTGAACAACATCAATGTCGCGCTCATCAATCATCGACAAATCTACTGCTACTTTGGTATGTACACAAGAAATGAACAACGATACAAAACTTTGTGAATCACACTGCAGCGACAACGAACTCAGTGCAACAATCGCGACATAGAAGTTCAGAAAAGGAAATCGAACGAAAAAGGAGTGGATACAAGAAAAACTCACAAGGGAATTCAAGGAAACTCTTCGGGACTTCTCTCTCTGAATCTCCATCGATCTTCATCAACATATGAATTTCAAGCTTCGGCATCATCTTGATTTCACAACAACAATTCCACCACTTCAATTTTCTTTTCTATGCTCTCTGTCAATCTTCATCAACACTTGAAGAGTGGAGTTTTCAGTCGATAATCGGAGCCAAACGAGAAGGTTGAGCTGCACTGAGGAGTATAGCGGAATGAAATCATGAAGCGGCATCAGAATCAGAGACGGAAGGTTACGGAGGTGCACTAAATCATTGTCCGTTGAGAAGAAGAAGGATGAGTTTGCACCATTTGCAGTAGGAGATGTTTCATGAATCCAAAGAAAACCCTTACACTATGTTTTGTGCACTTTGTTATTCTTCGATTGTTTTTTTTAGTTTTACAATAATAATTGATAAAGGATGAAAAATGAATATGGGTATGGAACAGAGAGAAAGGGCTGGACCGGAGTTTCTTTCCCTTCAATCCCATCATCACATTTTTGGAAGCCTGGATTGCATGTTACAAAAAAACTGCTTATGGATTTCTTTTAGATTGGGCTTAGTGCTTCAATTTGCTTGCTACATAGCACTACTACCCACCGTTGCACCTCCTTACTGCCTTGATTTTATTATTCTTGTATAATTATCGTGATTGATTTTTAATTGATCAGGTAATATTTATTGGAACGTTTCAAGGATTTTTGGAGCTAGCTAAGAGCTTAATTTTCATCAAGAGAATTCTAGGAAGCTTCTGTAGAGTTTTATTATCGCTTGCATGGTTTCGAAGAGGCAACATACCTTCTCCATTCGGTATCATCACAACTTCATTTTACTCCTCATTTCCGCACTTTATCGCATTTCTTTACTACTTTTCTAGAGATCATGTGTAGTAGGGGCATTTATCGTGTTCTAGAAATCATGTGAACTAGGAAGCATGAAATAAAGAGCGTGCGCTCAAAGTCGTTATTTAAAGTCCTGTAGCAGGCACCTCTTTCTGTATGCTATTTGTGTTTGTTTAAAATCATACCTTTGAAGTAGGTATTCTACACGTGTGTTTATATTTGTGCCCGACTTATATTATAGGTGATAAGTACTCAAAAGGAGGCGAGCAGGGAGGGTCCGTAATCGACCCCCGCACATTATAGTCTATTTCATCCTTAGCTCACATGGTACGTTGATGCTTCAGAGTCACGTAGATCATATGTATCGAGTCCGTCAAGTGGGGAAGGGTTTTGGAATTAAACCCACACACTCTGTGAGGAGTTTGCACTGGCCAATGCTGACACTATCTGATCATTCATATTGTCTTTTGTCGCTTACCTCGATCTTCTATATCTTGGTTAGGTGTTCAGTCGCTTTGGGCGTCACATTTTTCTTATTTCGTCCATCTCCCACTCGTTTGTTTGGGTGATCCTCTCCTCTTAGCTAAAGGATTTTCTCTTTATACACCCATCCTCTGATTTAATATACCCTGATTGTGTGCTTTTGCCAAAGCAATTATTTTCTCACTTGTTTGGTATTTACCATTCCCCTTAGGACCTCTCGTTTAGGATAGTTCTCGAGCTAGACATTAGGATATTTATCCATGTATGCTCATTTATGTAGACTTTCCTCTTTCATCATCGACATAGGGCCATCGTTGTATGATTACACTAGGACTGTAGATTAGGATAATCTCCCTTAGTTGTTTTCTTTTCTTTGCATATTGCATCTTAAAACGAAAACCTTCTTTTTCTTGGAAAAATCATAAAACCTCTCTAATGAACTTAAATCCTTTTTCAAGGTAAAAAATACAAACCAATCTTAATTGTTTGTGTGCCTTTTGGCTTTTTTTTAAACTTTGTCAAATTGATGTTTTGCCATCCTTGCCGTGACATTTTATTTTCTTTTTTCCAATGTTTTACCATCGCACATGTTTGTTATCCTACTCTGATTCTCAATATCATTGTTAGGTGTGATGTTTTATCATCCAAATTATTGATGTTTCGCCATCTTTTTCATGTTATCTTGCTATCTTTTTGCCGATGTTTCGCCATCACATATGTTTGTTGTCGATGTTTCATTATTGCATATGTTTGTTATCCTACTTTGATCCTCAATATCATTGTTAGGCATGATGTTTTATCATCCGAATTGTTGATGTTTCACCATCTTTGCCATGTTATCTTGCTATCTTTTAGCCGATGTTTCACCATTGCATATGTTTATTATCGATGTTTCACCATCACATGTGTGTGTCATCCTACTTTGATTTTTGATATCATTGTTAGCTGCAATGTTTTATTGTCTTGTTTGATTTTTTGTTATCATATTGACATTTTTTCATCTTATCTGAGTTTGTGCTGTCATGTGATGTATTGTCGTTCCCTTTTGTTGTTTTATCATCATCGTTGATGTTTTGCCGTTTTATTTGATGTTTTTCCATCTTGACTGTTGCTTTTTTCTCTTTAACTAAAAAACACAAACCAACCAAAATATGAGTTGAACTATGGCTGCTCTGATTCCTTAAAAGGGATACATAGGTGGAGGCTTTTGTGGGGCCTAATTGAGCATATCTTTGTAAATATTCCTTTCTTTTCCCCACACTTTCTTTTCCTTTTTCTTTTCATGCATTCCCTTTTCATCTTTAAGCCTTAGACATAGATTCTATACACCCTTAGATTAGAACAATAAGAGTGAATGCCATAGAGTACTACAGACGTGTGGTGTGCTAATACATTCTCTCGCGTAACAAACTTCCTTACCCGATCTCTCGGTCAAAAGACTGTGATTTCAGCCCTTAAGGTTTTCTTGATGTTTACCTTTCCCTTTTGGAAGGATAAAAGATGTTCGATGGTGACTTCATTGATTTATATCTGATGACAGTTCGACTGGTTGTTTCCGCTGGCGACTTCACTTGGGAATATTTGACCAAATGATGGTCCATCTGGGAGTCGATCCTAGCTATTATTTTCTTTTCTTTGGGTGTTTATTTTCTATGCTTTCAATTTATTCATTTATACATATTTATCTGAGCATATGTTTGTATTGAATTTTATTGCTTTCCATATTGGTTATCTATTGTGCTGGATTCTTGTTTTTTAGGTGGGTGGGTTGTTCCATGAGCTAGAAGGCCTCATACCCAGGCTATGAGTGAATTCCATAGGAACTAGGAATAGAGTGGACATGGAAGCAATGAGGCAGATGTCTTGTAGACCAGACCATGAGACCCATGACTTCAGAGGAGGTTCAGATGGGTGCCATCGTATGATGATACCAACATATGAGCTCTTTGACCTTGATATGGCCTTTGATCTTACCGCGACATAGACTACACCCGTGAGTAGGGTGGGAAATTTTTTTCTTATAGGTACAAGTACTAGTGGTGACTAAGTTTTGATGGTGACTATGTTCTGACAGTGACCGTATGTTTCTGTTGGTGACATTGTTTCTGATGGTGATTATGGTTTCTATTGTAGTTATGGTTCTTTTGGTGTATGTTCCAGACCTTTGATCTTATTCCGTCTGATTATTTAGAAGCAATTTCATCAATTATCTTTTATGATGGGGATATTTTGATCCCATATTGTTTCCGATCTTCATGGTACTTGGATCTCTTGTGTTCCGAGTTTGGTTCCGAACCTTTGATCTGGTGATATTACCTAGTTCAACGATAGTGTAGTGGTTATCTGTCATGATGGAAACTGATCATTGAATTTTGATGCACAATCCTATATGTTTCTACTTAGGCATTTCCATGGTTTATTTTGTTTATTTTTATGTTTTAATATGTTTTTTCAATTTAGTTTATTTTTGTTTTAATTTGATTTTCGTACTTTATTTTCAGCATTTGCAGCTTTCGTAGAAACATTCATAATTGGAGCTAAAAGAATCAGATCGAGGCATTTGACCATGCGTTGGAAAGCTAAGAGAAAGGTCTACAACTTTCTAGTTAAGGCCAGAAGCTGATTTGGAATGTAGTAAGGTTGAAAAAGTCGTTGAAGTTGCAGCTTTAGATTTATTTAAGTTTTGGGTCATTTGTTTTGGGACTGAGTTATATTTTTGACCCAGTTGGGTTTTGACCCGAATTCTCTTGTGTGCACGTCTATATAGGAAGTTATACACTGTTGATTGGGACCTTTGGTTATTGAGAAAAATTACTTTTGCCTTTTGTATGAATTTTCATGGAGAACTAATTCATCCTGACAATCTACTGTATTCAGGTTCTGACACCTTCAGGTTATAATAATTCTAATTCATATTTTATTTTGTTCAATATTAATCTATGTTCTTGTATGCTTAATTCAAATTTCATAGAGTATATTGATTTAATTCGATTGATTTTATGATCCTAACCATAGTCACATCAATGTTTGCTTAATTCGTTACTGTGTCCGATTAATTCATGTTTGCTTAATTCATGAGGCTTAATTCTGTTTGCTTATTTCGGATAATAGGATCTTACATCACACTATTCTCATTGCGCTTGTTACTAAGTTTGTACTCGAATAGGAATAAACAATCCGCTTAGGGAATTGGAATTACGATAGCCGATGATAGGTAGAAATCGAATAAGCAGATTGACCTTTCAGCTTATTTTGATAATCACTTATTTCGTGTTATAAATCTATCCTAAAACCAACCCCCATTTGATTTCAATTAGTTAATAATAAAATCAAGAATCCTTGCGATACTACTCGAGCCATTATCGTTATATTGCATTTTAGAAAAATACTCGTTATTGATCTGTGTGCGACAGCTGATCAGAAACCATGATCCCGCATCTTTATATTCATGAGCACTATTAACTTCATTTTAGCATACGTGTTCATTCCTTTTCCAAGGAATCATACCTTTGAGTCCCGTGCATTCCATCCCTTATTTGTTTAAAAGATTAAAGCATGAGGGTTCATTGGAAATGAATGGACATGTTTTTGCATGCATACCATGCACTCCATAGATCTTATGCATAATAGGTGTTTCGATTTGGGTTTTCTTATTTAACTTCAGTATTCTCTTCCGAATTGAAAATGTGACTTCCCCCTGTTACATGACCAGAGTTGGGAATTTCGTATTCATACTTGGTATTCTCTTTAGAATCAGACTTGAACTCTTTTTGTCACATATTCAGAGATTAGTTACGGAACAACTTCGTGGGGTATTGGCCCAGATGAAGAATCAAATATGGTTGTTTGTCGTATACATGCAAGCCTTGGCCCGTGATCGGGAACTCTTCGAGAAGGAAGATAGTCAGTTGAAGACTCAGTGAAGCTGGATCATGGAAGTCTTAGTGATAGTGCCAGTAATCCTACACTAACTGTTGTAACATGAGTTATTCTCTTCTCCTCGTCTTTTGGAATTTCTTTCAAACCATGGGGTACCTTGTGAATTTCATCCACTATCTTGAGTGCGTGGAACATCTTATCAACAGATGGTTCCCATTTACCAAGTGAATTCAAAGAGGTTTGTTTTATCAGCAAGAATAGAGGAAGCCTGGAGAATGGTTTTTGATCCCATCTCAGTGTTTTACTCTCATTTGTTTCCAGTTTGTTTGAGCTTCAAAGGGTTAGGATCCGTACTTCAGTACCATCTACAAATTCCCCTTCTAAATCCTATTTTCAACTCCATATGTGGTTACCACGTCGGGGCACCTGATTATTCAGTCAAGGGCACTCTCCACAATTTTGTGTTCCCTGATCTTCTCATCAGCAGTCAATGCTTATTTCCCAAGTGAATCCATGGGGAAAAGATTTTAAGAAAATATATAAGAAGCCTGAGAAGTATGTTGATACCATCTCAATCCCTTACATCCTGGCACTTCCTCGTCTGTTGGGAATTCAGTTGATTAAGCTTCGTGATTTGGAAACTATTCAGTGATTATTCTCTCTCTCGATGCAAATACTTGGTGTGTCTCTCATTCTGAGGCATTTATCTGTGATTTTGAAGATTTCATGAGGTTTAACCAAAATCTAGCACATGCCTGACGTCTTTCTCAAAGTCCAATTTCTAATGTGGCAGACAGTTTCAAAATTTTCGTTTGGTACAACATTCACTTTCTATTTTAAGAGAATCTTCTGTGAGTATATTCTGGGGGCACTCGGCTATTCAGTTGAAGACGATTTGTCATCCAAAAATAAATTCCAAGCTTGGATCAATTCAGAAGCTTGTGTCCAGATCAACGGGGAATCTCTTATCTAAGAGAGCCTCAAGGTTACTGAAGATCGTTTGAAGCAATCAATCCATACAAATTCTTATCTCCTCGACATGGAAATTTCAATTTTCATTTGCATTTTCATTTACAATCTTAATTGTTTGTTCTGTACTTTCTTGTATGCAAACTTGCTCATATTTTTTAATATTAAATCAGAATGCATTGAATATGTTTGTCTTTAATTAATCTATTCGTTATCACTCTTAATTGTTTTACTATGTTTTTGATATTCAACTCTTGTTAATAAAGTAATGACTCTGGAGGGAGGATGAAGAAAATTTACCTGGAAACTCAAATGGTATGCTTTCGAGTAAAACCTTGTTGACGATGTACATGCCTTGTTTCAATACCTAAACACCAGAGATATAAGGGAGATAGACCCTCGTTAACCCCTCTAAGACTTTGAAGTAGGAGTTTCTTTTCTGTTCGAAAAAAAACCCTTATTTTTAACCCGGGGCAGGGTAGATATTTAGTTAATCTGATCGAGCATTCAAATTTCAGAAGGAGCGTCCTATCTGAGGATCACCATGTTTTATCCTCGCATTATGAGGTCGGGAAAATATCAAAACCAAAATGGTTATTTCCTAACAAAAATCCTGAGGTCATGATTAAATCGATACAACAATGGTTATCCCTCGGCGACCAAGGAATGAGGCAGTCTATTTTCTTCCAAAAAGTTCAAATACTTAGGGTCACACGACTTGTTCAAAAGGGAAAGTATGAATACGAAATAAATAAGAAAGCCCCTCTAAGTCGATACTTGAAAACAAGTCGCTTAGGCAGAAGCTAGGACATCCCGCTGGAATTCCAAATTGAAATTCAAAAGAATTTGTCCAGGAAAAAGTTAGAGAAAGAGAAAATGAATTTGAAAATCCCTAAAGGTAGAAAGGATTATCCAATAAAAATCCTCATCAAAAGAAAAGTCGTGTGATCAAACACCCAAAAACCAAAGGTTAAGTGACTTTCGTGTCCAAGAAATCATTATGGTTCCTCAACCACCATAAAATCTTTTGAGAGATGAGTGCTCATATCGAGTTAACTAAATGTATGATTGGAGAACATCATGGAGAATGGGTGGGCACTAAATAATTTTGAGCCTTAAAAACCTTTTTTCTAAAAACCGTGAACCAGGCCACGTTACAACCCTTAAAAGTCCTAATTGAAGCATGGGTTAATTTGAAAGCAAAACTGTTACGAGAATACGGTAACCTGACTCCTAGGAGACTTGCTAAAAACATTTTGAGTTGGTATCACTCCCTCTTTTATTTTCTTCGTAAAATTTTTTTTTCAATGTTTTGGAATCTTTTCAATAAAAGTTTTCTAACTTCAAGACAAGTATATGATTTGCATTAGATTTATCATTCATAGGATAAAACATTCTTTGCATATGAAAAAGTGCTTAAACATCAAGCGAGCTTTCATAATGAGCATCAGATGAAGAGTTTGATTATCCCAAGGGACAAATTGCTTCAAGGATCTATTGAAAAGAATGATCTTAATCTGAGGCATGCTTTCTAGCTACTCCTTTGAATTGAAGAAGACTAGTTTGAGAGATTGATCAAGAACTATTTGTATGATGATTCTGCAAAAGTTTTGTCTGCCCCCAAATCACTAACTGTACATTATTCATTATATAACACATATCTCTCAACCTCAAACAATCCATAGTAGGATTGAAGCCTAAGTCGCTGTCATTGAAGCCTAGATATAATCCAGATGTTAGATTTGCTACGACATTGTCAAAATGATTCACTGTAATCTCCTTTTCAACATGAGCCGAGCTTAGAATCATCATTAGAGAGTCTCGAAGTGCTTCTGAATTGATAAGCAACAAGAGTATTTAAATTTTGGTCGGGGTTTGGTGTAGTTGATCCACCACCCTATAATCATTTTTCTTGATTATTTTCTAAAATTCTTACGCCTCTTGGTTAGTAAAATTCTTGCTCGAGGGTTATTGTACATGACTTGCCTCCACCACAACTTTTCCTTTGTCCTTAACCATAGTATCATCCTTCTTTTTTTGTCTGGGACCATATATTCGACCACTGCGAGTCATGCCCCATGTCCCTGCTATATTTGTGATTGAAATTTCTTGGCTTGTTGATGGCTGACATTCTTTCTTTAGACCATTAACATAGACAATAGTATCGTAACTCTGTGGTACCGCTTTGTCACTTTCGTAAGGAGTAGAAGATGGCCCCCTAATTACCATTGTAGTTTTCAGAATTACTGGTATCCTCAGATTCTGGCATGATATTGTCATTAGTGCTTTCTTCGTACTTGGATCTCCCCAAGGAATTACAAGAGTTTTCTTAGAAGGACTAGGACCTTGGTAAGAAATTACCAATGTCTTATTTGTCTTTCCATCAATCGCAACTACATATTCTTCTTCAGGGTATTTCCTGAATTGGACTATCCCTAGATCCATACATTTCTGTAACGTCTTCTCAAAAGCTTCATTGTATTCCAAGAGGAAACCATGTTCGAATAGATATTCCTTCAGGAGATCAATCGGAGGTTTTAATCGTCTGGCTGCCCCAAAGTTAGTGACTACCTCAATCACGTTCACAGTTGGCCTACCATGCGGAGGCATGTGATTTGTCTTGGTATTTGGCTTGTCAAAAGTGATATCTTGAGAATCCAACAAAACTTGAACCTTATGTCTGAAGGCCCAACATTTTTCTATGATATGCCCTAGAGAATTGGCATGATATTCACACCTCGCATTAGCATCATATTTTGGCAGGAGTTCCCTAACTGGAGGGGCTAGTGGAATCAACTCCACAAAAGATGCTTTGAGTAAGTGTTGCAGTAATTGACTGTGAGGAATGTGGAGAGGATCGAATCTTTTCAGAGGCCTTTCATACATGTTCTGTTGTTGTTCACGTGGAATTACCAATGGTTGTTATGCTTTCGGATGTGATGCGACAAAATTAATTTCTCCCTCCTTCTTCTTAGAGAAGTTAGGAACATGCTTATTTGAACTATAAGGAGTACTGGATGATGCTCCTTGTATCTTACCACTTTTTATACCCACTTCAATCTTTCACCAATAGTCACCAAATCAAAAAATCCGAAAGATACATTTCCTTCCATTTTGTCATAATATAACTGTTGTACCCAAAAATTTTCCCTCCCATATTTCTCAAGACATGTCAAGAATCATCTCCAAGTTGTTCAAGATGGCTCAAGAGTTGGACAGTCAAATCACCTCCTAAGGCAGTCAATTTAAAATTAGGGTTTTGTGTTGCATCAAGGTCCTTACATCCAAATAACCTCAAATTCTCCCCAATGTCCTAATATGTTATCAAGTTCATCCATGTTAAATTTCAAGCCTTGCAGAGAAAGTTTGGTCAAGTCAATTGCTCAAGAAGCCCAAAAATCGACTGTGCTAGGATAAAAGTCAACTGTGATCTACAAATAGTCAAACCTCAAGATTTTTTTCCAACATTCTCATTTTGAAGGTTAATTCATCATTTGATCAAGGGTTGATCATGATTCATCAAGCATTGCTCAAAATTCATCAAGTTTCAAAAGTTGCTAAATTAGGGTTTTGTAGGAAAAGTCAACTCAACTTTGACCAAGCATAACATTCTCATACTTTATGATAAATGACCCATCCAAATCTCATTTGGAATAGGATTCAATTTCCTACAATCCATCTTCACACCCCAAGATCAAGAAATGCTCTCACAAAAAGTTACAAATTTGGACATTATAGGTCATTTTTGAAAGTCAACAAAAACACCTTTTTTGCCAAAGCTTATAACTTAAGCATGTAATATCAAAATGAGATTAGACCAAAAGGGTTGGTTAGAGGACATCTCAAGGTTTCTAAAAAGTCCAAGAAAACTTCCAAAAGTTCAAAATTGAAGAAGTTATGCATTGTTGAAGTTGGGCATTTTTCCAAAAGTGCAAAAGTCAACTATCCTTAAAACTCCAATTTCTGACAAAAGGGCCCACTTTTTTCCAATTGATATGATCTTGTCACACCACACACGTGTCCTATATTCAATTTCATGACCAATTATTAATTTTTCTATTTTATTTCATTTTTATTGATTTAATTCATTTTAAATCAATATTAATTCAAATAAAATCCAAAAATTGATGGAATAAGATTTTTTGATCATTACAGGTCTTCATTCTCATGATACACATAATCAAATTCGTGCCAAGGCAAATCATGCAAAAATCTTGGATTTGGAAAGAATTTGAAAGCCTTTAATGGAGGAATCAAATCATATCTCAATTCTTCAATGCACATGGATTCAAGCCCAAAGTTTAACCTAAATGCATTCCTTATTACTCACACAAGCTAGGCATATCAAGAACACGGCCTAAAAGTGACTGAAACGGCCAAACCAAATTGGAGAAAAAGCTTGAAAAAGTGGAAACTGAAATCATACTTAGAGCACGATTCAATCCAAAATCTCCATATAGCCTTCTTGCCTGACATCTACTGGAGCTAAAGCGATCATAATCAAGCCCTGGGACATCCCCAAACTCACTGTAAGTCGTCCTAAACATGACCCTGTGCACGAATTCATAACCTCTGAATCTTGCATCTTTTTGCCAAAATCTTGACACTATCATGTTAGTCGATTCATTTAGAGTACTTCGACATTATTTAATTTTGTTTTTGTAGCCTATATCACCTTGCCTGAATCTAGGGTTTTGGATATTTGCATTTGGGGTTTTATTTTGCAGGAATAATTAGGACAAACGACGACCATGGATGTGTTCAGGGAAGAGAGACGAACACGTTGATGTTCTTAGTTTGCATTTACATGACCTGGGAGTGGTTTTAGGATGATCCCACGGATCTTCCTGCGGATAAAAATCCGCAGGTAAGAAAACCAGGTTTTTGGTGAAGAAGACGACTAGGTGTCTTCCTCTGATAGGCCAGTTTAAATCTCGCGCCTTTTTTATTTTTTTATTCTGACATTTATTTGTTTTATATATTATTTGATTTCCAATGTTATATCAATAAAACACGTTGGTTGAGTTGGCAAACAGGTTAGTATATTGGCTAATGGGACCTGGGTTCGAATCCCAGGTACCCCAAAACTTTGTTGCATTTTATTTTCATGCAATTCCATGCAGCATCATAAGCGTGGTCCACCATATTCCTCATCCCATCAAGCGCCAGATGGCTTCAGATCAAGTCCAATAGCCAAGATTGAGTGCCTACCATAAACTCTAGTCAACAGGCGCATATGGAATTAACAAAAGTCAACAAAGGCCAATGCGTTTGGGCCTGGAGATTGCTGATCTCACCTCCTTTCTAGCCCCCCCCCCCCCATTTGGTCAATTTCTTTTCTTTTCATATTTCTTTCTTTATTTAATTGTTTTTAATTATTATTGTTATTTACACTAACCAATTTATTTTTCTTAATAAAACCAGAAAAGAAAAAAATATTATTTTCATTAAAATTAAAATTGACTCTATTTTTGTAAATAAATTAAATTAATTAATTTAGTCTTAAATAGGTTTAACATTTAATATTTTTTACAATAAATTAAAATCAATGTAGAATTAGTTTTTTTAATAATTTTAATCATTTTATTTCATTTCCTTAAATATAGAAAATCCAAAAATATTTTCATTAATTAATTAATTTAATTATTAACTTTGATTTAATTTTTTAATTCAAAATAAGCAAAAATCTTTTCTTTAATAAAAAAAAGGGGTCAAAACCCTAAAAATGCGCCGATTTAATTTTCTCGCACGCGTATCATTTTTATCCAATATTGTAATTGCTTCCAGTATGTAATAGATTTTAATTAGGACTTTAATTATTTATCGCTTTATTTTATTTTCCGCAATTTAAATTAAAGGGTTTGATTTTGGCGATGTATATACCCGACGCCTTGTAATAGTTTAGATTTAATTTCCCGCAATTTAAT
The DNA here is from genome assembly GCA_948472305.1 of Vicia faba. Taxonomy (NCBI): domain Eukaryota; kingdom Viridiplantae; phylum Streptophyta; class Magnoliopsida; order Fabales; family Fabaceae; genus Vicia; species Vicia faba. The sequence continues at coordinate 116,533 of CATIWC010001317.1, read as the reverse complement.
TTCCGCACAATATTAACTGTTAGATGTTTGATAAATAGGCAATGCATGACAAGATCAATCTTTAACCTAAAATCAATATAGCTCACCCATGACATGTACAGAAAAATTAACCGAAGTAACACACTTGCACATGCCACTCTTAGGGTATACCTCACTTGGTTGCCTTTGAACGTGGTCATTGAGTATAGGAAGTTTTAGAGGTCGCCCTCTTGTCCAAAGATCATGAGTTGCCACAAAATGGTTGCCTCGAAAAAAAATGATCTAAGACATTAGGTTTACCGCTAAGGCGTCCTAACGTTGCTTTAGTGACCACACGTCCCTTAATCGAATTGACCTTTAAAACTCCAACGACGATGCTACCTACTCATCAATAGTGGGATAGCATTGTCTAAAGGACATTTGCACAGATTAATTCCTTTTTCGAGTAGGTAGATGGTTCTTAAGTACTTGCTCCTTTTAAAACAAAACAAAACTTTTCGCACTTACACTCCTTTCAAACAAAAAACTTCTTTCAAACCCACAAACACAAAGAAAAGAAACTTTTGAAAACACTTTGAGCAAGTACCTAAGAGCCCGTGGATAACCACAGATATAAAGGGTGCTAACACCTTCCCTTTCTATAATCTACCTCCCGAACCCGAGAAATATCTCAAAAAAGGAATTTTTTTGTGCTTGTGTCCTTGCCTTGTTGGATAAAATAAAAGACGGTGGCGACTCTTGCTTACCGCGACATTTTGCGAAAACAAACGCAAACGCGAACCAATATTCCAAAACAGTCAGTTCTCATTCCCACAGATCACAGACTTGGCGACTCTGCTGAGGAAGCTTATAAAGTGAGGTGTACCTTAGGATTAGATCATTGTGTTTTCAATTGTATGCTTTGTATGCTTTAATTTTGTGGGCTTGTATCGGAGTTTATATAGATTCTAACCCGGATCTGGGGGTACCCTTTAGGTAAGTAGCAATAAACTGTGAGGGAACTGTCCGGCGTAGACCGACACGGATGAAGCAGTAGCTACGTTGGTGTGGCACTTTAGTCTGTACCGATATCCCTTGTGTTGGAACGAGGAGAATATGGGTCTTCTAAGGGGTCATTAAGCACCAACTGACCTTAGAACCTTAAATTGACCAACTTGGCCATAGAACAGTAGCAGTATGCTACACTCATTGAGACTAAACTCTCGTGATGATTCCGGCTGCAAGAAAAGGTTGCTAAACTAGAATTATGACCGATTGAGGGTAGTCAGTGATATTGAGATCCTCTAGAACCCGATTACTATTTTTAGGACAGTTTTAAACCAACTAAACTGAAAGAGGGTAGTACATAAGCTCCATGCCAGCCTGAAATCTAAGGGCTCTCAGTGTGACTTGTGTGCCTTTGCCATGTTTGCTTTTTGTGGATACTTGTGGTGTGCCTTTATCATGACATCATGACATCATAACATTGCATACATCTTGCATAAGACTAACCTATTTCAAAGATATGAGGGTTTCATCTTTGCTCTGTTTTGTAGGTCATCATGATGCCCATGCGTAAGAATACCATCCGGATCAACTTTGTCCAAGTCCCTACCTTGTTTAAAGAGTTGGTTGCCAAGATGCCTGACACTACTTCCTTCATCAGGAGGTATGGTTCTCTTCTCAGTATGGTCACCTCCAAATTGGACGAGCAAATGATGAGTCTCCTGGTCCAGTTCTATGATCCGCTGTACCACTGTTTTACTTTTCAAGACTATCAGCTGGTTCCTACCCTTGAAGAGTTCTCTGAGCTGCTCGATATCTCTATTTTGGAGCAGACTCTGTTTACTGGTTGGGAGAAGACCCTTAGGCCCAAAGAAATTGCTGCAGCCCTTCATTTGAATAAAGAGGAGGTAATGGCTAATTGGGAGTCTAGGAGTGGAGCAAAAGGATTTCTGACTAAGTTCTTGGTGGGCAAGGCTAACTACTTCTGGGATAGCCTAGACTTTAAGGCGTTCGAGGATATTCTGGCTCTTCTGATATATGGCTTGGTACTGTTTCCGAATCCTGACACTTTTATTGATGTGAATGCCATAAAGATCTTCATCTCTCAGAACCCTGTACCCACTCTCTTGGGTGACATTCTTCATCAGCTCTATGCTCGTATGGCCTGAAAGCGGGGAACCTTGATGTGTTGTGCTCCCTTATTGGCAAGGTGGTATATTTTGCACCTTCCCAAGTCAGTGCTGAAGAACAAAGAAGGAATGGGCTGGGCTTATAGGGTGATGTCTCTCTCTCATAATGACATCATTTGGACTCTCAAAGGTATGGACGAGGTGACTATCATTGATCGCTGTGGAGAGTATCCTAATGTTACATTGATAGGAACCCATGGAGGAATTTCTTACAACCCATGCTTAGCTCTCCGTCAGTTTGGAAGATCCAGAAGAGAAGAACCTCATGAGATACTAATGCCTCATATCATCTTTGATTTTCAAGGGGATAGCGACGAGCAGTGTCGCAGATTCATAAGGGCTTAGGATATAGTTCACCAATCTGATCCACATGAGCTGGGCCCAAAGACTTCTCTGCCAATGGAGCCATATCTCATATGGGTCCACATCCGTGCCCAGAATCTAGGTATGCCATATGAAGTCGTTCAGCCTGTCACTCTTGAAGTTGCTAATGAAGAAGGGGTTCTTCCAACCATTCTCCATCCTTATATGCCCACTGACATTGGGTCACTGAAGAGATCTTGGATGCAACTGCGGGAAGAACGAGATTCTTATCGGGAGAAGTTCAACGAGCAAGAGCAGAAGATCCAGAGGTTGACTAGGCAGTTGGAGAACGAGCGGATTCTCAACGACTATGTCCGCACTGATAAGAAGAGACCATGGGAGCATTGATGGACCTTTGATGATTTACTTTCTAGTTTTTTGTTTACTTTTCAGTATTTCCATTCTTGTAACGCCTTAAGGGCAATTTGTTGAACAATTTAAATTTTGAAGTTTAAATCTAATAAAGTGTGTTTCCTTTCTAGTTTACAAATTTGAATCTCGATTGTCTTTGAAATCATAAATCATACGTATTTCATCTCATGCACTTCATAAACAGGTACCCTTTACAGGTCTCTTATCTTCTTCGCTGTTTATTTCAGCAATCATCATGTCTGCTGAACCTTCAACTGAGCAAGCTATCAAGGCCCTCCAGGCCCAGAATGCCCAATTTCAAGAGTTGTTCACGAGTCTAGCTAAGGGTTAGCAGGACCTGAAGACCTTGATTCTGAAAGAGAAGAAGAAGAAGAAGAAGAGGACCATCCTGTTTAACACAGGACACAGGTTTGGGAACAGGCTACAAAATGAAGTTGATCTGACCACCTCATCTGGAGGGAAAGATAGTCCACAAGAAAGGAGGGCTCCTAGCCCCGTGGTCTCTGACAACGAGACGAACTATGATGAAGAAAAGTATCCTCCTGCTAAGGATAAGTACAAACAACTGGAACACCGTTTGAGCGCTATGGAAATTCAAAAGGTGCTCGGTCTGGACTTCAGAGATCTAAGTCTATCATCTGGGGTGGTGATTCCCCATAAATTCAAGGCACCAGCCTTTGCCAAGTATGACGGAGTTTCTTGTCCGAAGCTGCACCTCCAGTCATATGTGAGGAAGATCCAGCCTTACACTGCTGATAAGAACTTATGGATCCATTTCTTTCAAGACAATCTCTCAGGGACTTAGCTTGAGTGGTTCTATCAGTTGGACGAAGCCAGTATCCGCAGTTGGGAAGATTTGGCTACTGCATTCTACAGGCAGTATCAGTACAACTCCGACCTCGCTCCTACGCGGACCCAACTCCAGGGTATGTCAATGGGAACGGGTGAAGGATTTAAAGATTATGCTCAGAAGTGGAGGGACCTCGCCGGAAGAGTACAACCACCCTTAGCTGATCGGGAACTTGTTGATATGTTTCTGGGGACCCTGTCTGGTCCATTTTTCAACCACTTGATTGAAAGCTCTTCATCTGGGTTTACAAATCTTATTTTGACTGGTGAGAGGATTGAGGCTGGTATTTAGGCTGGGAAGATACAGAAGGGTGCTTCATCGAGCACCGAGAAGAAGCCGTTTAAGAAAGAGTCCAGTGTTGTCTACAGTGCAAGAAGACATAATAGACCTGAACACCGCCAAGCTGTCAATGCGGTTGTTATTTCAAAACCTGCTGGTGCTCCTCAGTACAACAATCAACAAAAGGATGAGAGACCTAAGAGGCAATTCACTCGTCTCAGCATGACCTTATCTCAGATTCTGCCACAGTTGCTGAAGACTAATCTTGTGACTCTAAGGGAAGCCCGACAGAATTCAAATACAACGTCATCAAGGTATAACCCTAACGCTCGTTGTGCTTATCACTCCGATAGCTCGGAGCATAGTACAGATGATTGTTAGAGTCTGAAAAATAAGATACAAGACTTAATTGATGCAAAGGAGATCGAGTTCGGAGCGCCAGAGAAGCCGAAACAAGATGCAGGGGTGAATGCTATCACGGATGACGATGATGAAGAATTTGATATCGACAGTTGGATCTACCCGATTGCCAACGGTGGATTAAGCAAATGGACAACGAAGGATTCTATGCCCGTTTCCGTTATCACCCAGTAATGAAAATTTTTGTTTTGAATTTGTAATAGACAATGTTTCAAACTTTATGGCTCGGTGTCTTACCCGGGGCACTGTGACTTCATTTGTGAGGGCTTTTGGGTGTCATTTTCATATATCATTAATAAAATCATTGGACGTTTCTTGCATTTCAAAAATTTGCACTCCTTGTTTTTCTTTATTATATATTGCAAAACATCTATTTTACACACACTCACATATACAGGTCCACATCCACTCTGGATCTCACTGGTAACGACTCTGCTACTGCCAGTTATGACTTCGAAAATCCGATCAACTTAGCCGAAGACGAGGGTGAAGATGATTGCGAAGTGCCTGGTGAACTTGCAAGACTGCTACTCCAGGAAGAGAGGGCTATTCATCCACATGAAGAGCCGGTAGAATCAGTAAATCTGGGTACGGAGACAGATAAGAAGGAAGTCAAGATCGATGCAAATCTGGAGCTTAGTGTGAAACAACGGTTGATTCAGATGCTGCGTGGCTACATTGAGATCTTTTCCTGGTCTTACAAAGATATGCCTGGGTTGGATACTGATATTGTGGTTCATCGCCTGCCTACCAAGGAAGACTGTTCTCTAGTGAAACAGAAGGTTCGCCGTATGCGCCTAGAGATGTCTGAGAAAATCAAGGATGAAGTTATGAAACAGTTTGACGCCGGTTTTCTAGCAGTTACTTCTTACCCTCAATGGGTGGCCAATGTGGTTCCAGTGCCGAAGAAAGATGGTAAGGTCCGAATGTGTGTTGACTACAGGGATTTGATCAGGGCAAGCCCCAAGGATGACTTCCCTCTACCTCATATTGACGTTCTGGTTGACAACACCGCTCATCACAAGGTATTCTCCTTTATGGATGGTTTCTCCGGTTATAACCAGATTAAAATGGCTTCCGAAGACATGGAGAAGACAACTTTTGTTACTCAGTGGGGTACCTTTTGCTACAAGGTCATGCCTTTTGGGTTGAAGAATGCTGGGGCAACATATCAGCGTGCCATGGTTGCTTTGTTTCATGACATGATCCATCATGAGATTGAAGTATACGTCGACGATATGATTGCAAGGTCCCAAACTGAGGAAGAACACCTTGACCATCTGCAGAAGTTGTTTGACAGGCTGAAGTTGTACAAACTGAGGTTGAACCCGAACAAGTGCACCTTCGGGGTGAGGTCTGGTAAGCTACTAGGCTTCGTCGTGAGCGACAAAGGTATTCAAGTGGATCTTGCGAAAGCAAAAGCTATACAAGAGATGCCAGCTCCCAAAATAGAGAAAGAAGTCAGAGGCTTTCTGGGACGACTGAACTACATTGCCCGATTCATCTCGCACCTAACTGCTACTTGTGAGCCAATCTTCAAGCTGCTGAAGAAAGATCAAGTAGTACATTGGAACGATGAATGCCAGGCCGCTTTCGAAAGGATCAAAGAGTATCTCCAGGAGCCACCTATTTTGATGCCACCAATTGAAGGGAGACCTTTGATCTTATACTTGATAGTGCTCGATAACTCAATGGGGTGTGTGCTGGGTTAACATGACGAGTCTGGCCGAAAAGAGCATGCTATTTATTACCTTAGCAAAAAGTTTACCGACTGTGAGACCCGATACTCACTGCTCGAGAAAACTTGCTGCGCTTTGGCATGGGCTGCTCGCCAGCTGAGACAGTATATGTTGACTCACACTACTCTGTTGATATCAAAGATGGATCCAATCAAGTATATCTTCGAGAAGCCTGCCTTGTCCGGAAGAATAGCAAGATGGAAGATGATCTTGACTGAGTACGACATCCAGTATACGACCTAAAAGGCAATTAAGGGAAGTGTATTGGCAGACCATTTGGCACATCAGGCCGTGGATGATTACCAGTCTATGAACTTTGAATTTTCGGACGAGAATATCATGTTAGTAACTGATTGTGAGATACCTGGACCGGATGAAGGACCTGAGGAAGGATCCCAATGGTCTATGTACTTTGATGGAGCTTCGAATGCTTTGGGTAATGGCATTGGCGTTGTGATCATATCTCCTAAAGGCTCTCATACTCCGTTCACCGCCTGACTATGTTTCAACCGCACCAACAACATGGCGGAGTATGAAGCGTGCATCATGGGTCTTCAAGCTGCGATTGACCTAAGGATTAAGTTTCTGAGTGTCTTCGGAGATTCCGCTCTTGTGATCAGTCAGATCAAAGGAGAGTGGGATACGAAACACCCAAATCTTATTCCTTAAAAGGAGTACGTGTTGACATTGCTTCCCCATTTCAAGGAGATGACCTTTGAACACTTCCCTAGAGAGGAGAATCAGTTGGCGGACGCGTTGGCTATGATGTCTTCTATGTTCAAAGTCAATTGGGACAACGAGGCTCCCCGGATTATCATTGAAAGATTGGACGAACCTGCACATTGCTGTGATCTTGAGACTGAAGAAGTAACAGGAAAGCCTTGGTATCATGAGGTGAATAGGTACCTTAAAGCTCAAGAATACCCCGAGGGTGCATCTGCTAATGACAAGAAGTTTCTGAGGAGGTTCGCGGCGAAGTTCTTCATCAGCAATGGCATTCTTTACAAGCGTAACTATGATTCGACCTTACTGTGTTGTATGGATAAGATTGAAGCAGAAAGGATCATGGCAGAGCTTCATGAAGGTACTTTCGGAACTCATTCCAGTGGACATACCATGGCAAAGAAAATCCTCTGGGCAGGATATTACTGGTCCACAATGGAAGCCGACTGTTATCAGCATTCTCGGACATGTCACAAGTGCCACGTCTATGCTGATAAGGTGCACATACCTCCAGTTCCTCTGAATGTTTTGACAACTCCTTGGCCTTTTGCAATGTGGGGCATTGATATGATCGACGAGATCAGACCTACGACATCCAACGGGCATCGTTTCATCCTGGTAGCAATTGATTACTTTATGAAGTGGGTTGAAGCAGCTTCCTTTGCTACCGTAACCAAGAACGTCGTGGCATGGTTCATTTGGCACAATCTGATCTGTCGATACGGTGTACCAGAGAGGATCATTACAGACAATGGCACCAATCTCAACAACAAAATGATCACTGAGCTCTGCGAGCAATTCAAGATACAACATCACAACTCTTCTCCCTACCGGCCAAAGATGAATGGGTTGTAGAAGCAGCTAATAAGAACATTAAGAAGATTGTGCAGAAGATGACAGTGACATACAAAGACTGGAACGAGATGTTACCATTTGCTCTTCATGGGTACCGTACCTCAGCACAGACGTCAACAGGGGCAACACCCTATTCCTTGGTTTATGGCATGGAGGCAGTATTGCCTATTGAAGTTCAGATACCCTCTCTTCGGATCATGAAGGATGCAGGTTTGAGCAAAGACGACTGGATTCAGACCCGGCTTGATCAACTGAACCTAATTGACAAAAAGAGACTTACTGCTATTTGTCATGGTCAGACGTATCAAAAACGGATGATCAAGGCATTTAACAAGAAAGTTAGACGACAAGAGTATCAAGTTGGGGATCTGGTAATCAAGCGCATTATCCTACCTCAAGGGGATCCCAGGGGAAAATGGACCCCTACTTATGAAGGGCCATTTGTGGTTAAGAACATTTTCTCAGGAGGAGTTATGATTCTAACCACCATGGATGGTGACGACCTTCCTCACCCCGTCAATGCAGATATAGTAAAAAGATACTACGCATAATCAAAGACCTGCTAGGTTGACTGGCCTAGGCAAAAATAAGGGCTTCCCGGCGAACCAAAAAGGTTCGGGCAAAAATAAGGGATGAAAATCAAAAATCTGTACACCCAGCAAGTCGAAAACCTGAAAAGGCGGCTTGGGCAAAAATGGGTATCCCGATGGACTGAAAACCCGAAAGGGCGGTCCAGGAAAATGTTAGCGATCAAAGCATAACACTATGTCTCATTGGATCACCCCGCATCCAGACATCGGTATCGACTATCAAGCTCGGGCGGCACTAATCAATCATATTCATCTTCAACTAAGCAGCAAAGTGATGAGATGCTTGAAGATATAAAGGCAATAGCAGAGTTGGAACCCAGTGGGATTATTCACATAGCTGTTTTGTTTCCTTTTCACAAATTGTATAAATTCTATTTGTTCAGCGGCGTTCTCTTACTAGGACGCCAGCCTCTTGTACAAAAACGCCTATTTTCAGGCCAAACTTCAAAATCAATACAAATTCATTTTCAGAAATTTCAAGCTGCTTTTCCTTTATCCGTTTTGTTTTGCAAAGAACGTTCAATGTTCATTTTTGATATATGCATTTGACATTAATTGTTGATCATAAATATTTACATGCGAGACGAAAGATGAATTACTGGTAATAATAGAAACAGGGGCAAATAAGAATTGTATGAACTGTACAAGTTGCTCTGTCCACCAGGTACCAAGGTACACTCAGCTGGAGAATATGGATAAGATACCTTCACTCCCCGCAGAATAAGGAAATAATGGTAGCTCTTCCAGTTGAGACTTGCAGCTATGAACAAATCAGCAATACTCTCCCCAAGCAGAGTTCATCCACCATCAGCGCTAAAAAGGTTTGGTATCCCCAGAAGGTCTTAATATTCCTCAGCGGAGTGTAAAGATATTCCCCAGAAAGTATCAGAGCATCCCCGACAGTCTTAATATTCCTCAACGGAGTATAAGAATGTTCCCCGGCAGCATACAAGATACCCCTAGTAGAGTCAATATTTCCCCAGCGCGGTCTGAAAAAGCTATCCCAACAGATTTAAGGCATCATCCCCAGTAGACTCTGGAAGCTTATTCCCTGTAGAGCATGAATAAATCTCCCCAGTCAAATTTAGAGGGTTGTCCCCGCAAGAGTCTAACAGGATTATCCCTAGCAAGTTGCAACTGAAAGATCATCCTCAGCGAAGTTCTTTCCTTTCACAAGCAGGAATTCAATCCTCAACAGATTTAATATCACCGAAAACGATAATCCATCCCCAGCGGAATTTATCGTTGAAATCCCCAGCGGAGTTTATCATTGAAATCCCCAGCGGAGCTTATCAGCGGAATCCCCAACGGAGTTTATCGTTAAAATCCTCAGTAGAGCATCTCTTCCCCATAGAGTAATTCTCCTCGGAGTAATCTTTTCATAAGTTTATTCCCCAACGGAGTTATACTCTCCCGCAAGTTTATCATCTTCGTTCATCATCCCCAGCGGAAACGAAGAATCCAACTCTATTCTCCAGCAGCTCCAGGATTTATTTTCCCCAGCTAAAACATCATATTTTCATACATCATGATACATGCATATACGCATTATACCATACTATCTCACTTATGTTGAGAACATCATTGCTTGATCCATATCATGCATTGCATATGACTGACCTTTACCTTTCAAGAAAGATGCAGTCAAATTCTCAACTATGTCAATGGAGACAAAATCAGTTAAATCGATTCCTAAAGATTTTTCTGAGGCAAAGCCAGTCAATGGAGACAAAATCAGTTAAATCGATTCCTAAAGATTTTTCTGAGGCAAAGCCAGTCAATGGAGACAAAATCAGTTAAATCGATTCCTAAAGATTTTTCTGAGGCAAAGCCAGTAAATGGAGACAAAATCAGTTAAATCGATTCCTAAAGATTTTTGAGGCAAAGCCAGTCAATGGAGACAAAATCAGTTAAATCGATTCCTAAAGATTTTTCTAAGGCAAAGCCAGTCAATGGAGATAACCCGTCAATGGAGACAACCCGTCAATGGAGATAACCCGTCAATGGAGATAACCCGTCAATGGAGACAACCCGTCAATGGAGACAACCCGTCAATGAAGACAACCCGTTAATGGAGATAACCTGTCAATGGAGACAACCCGTCAATGGAGACAACCCGTCAATGGAGATAACCCGTCAATGGAGACAACCCGTCAATGGAGACAACCTGTCAATGGAGACAACTTGTCAATGGAGACAACCTGTCAATGGAGACAACCCGTCAATGGAGACAACCCGTCAATAGAGACAACCCATCAATAGAGACAACCCGTCAATGGAGACAAACAGTCAATGGAGACAACCCGTCAATGGAGACAACCCGTCAATAGAGATAACCCGTCAATGGAGACAACCCGTCAATGGAGACAACCCGTCAATAGAGGTAACCCATCAATGGAGACAACCCGTCAATGGAGACAACCCGTCAATGGAGACAACCCGTCAATAGAGACAACCTGTCAATGGAGACCACCCATCAATGGAGACAACCCATTAATAGAGACAACTCGTCAAAGGAGACACCCCGTCAACAAAGACAAAACCACCTACCAACAATCTCCAAATGGCATCTATAAGCCCATTCCCGACATCACAATGCTGATGCTACTTCATACGAGTGCAAATTTCTAGGCACTCTAGTGTTCAATCATCTTCCTCCTTCGGATCACGAAAGGCCCGAACGCCAATCTATATCCTCAGGTTTAAGAAGATTGAACAGGGGAAACTGTTGTACCCCAAAATTTTCCCTCCCATATTTCTCAAGACATGTCAAGAATCATTTCCAAGTTGTTCAAGATGGCTCAAGAGTTGGACAATCAAATCACCTCCTAAGGCAATCAATTCAAAATTAGGGTTTTGTGTTACATCAACGTCCTTACATCCAAATGGCCTCAAATTCTCCCAAATTTCCTAATATGTTCTCAAGTTCATCCATGACAAATTTCAAGCCTTGCAGAGAAAGTTTGGTCAGTCAATTGCTCAAGAAGCCAAAAAATCGACTATGCTAGGACAAAAGTCAACTGTGACCTACAAATAGTCAAACCTCAAGATTTTTTCCCAAAATTATCATTTTGAAGGTTAATTCATGATTTGATCAAGGGTTGATCATGATTCATCAAGGATTTCTCAAAATTCATCAAGATTCAAAAGTTGCTAAATTTGGGTTTTGAAGGAAAAGTCAACTCAACTTTGACCAAGCATAACTTTCTCATACTTTATGAGAAATGACCCATCCAAAGCTCATTTTGAAGAGGATTAAATTTCCTACAATCCATCTTCACACCCCAAGATCAAGAAATGCTCTCACGAAAAGTTACAAATTTGGACATTATAGGTCATTTTTGAAAGTCAACAAAAACACCTTTTATGCCAAAGCTTATAACTTTAGCATGGAATATCAAAATGAGATGAGACCAAAAGGGTTGGTTACAGGACATCTCAAGGTTTCTAAAAGGTCCAAGAACACTTCCAAAAGTTCAAAATTGAAGAAGTTATGCATTGTTAAAGTTGGGCATTTTTCCAAAAGTGCCAAAAGTCAACTATCCTAAAAACTCCAATTTCTGACAAAAGGGCCCACTTTTTTCCACTTTATATGATCTTGTCACACCACACACGTGTCCTATGTTCAATTTCATGACAAATTATTAATTTTTCTATTTTATTTAATTTTTATTGATTTAATTCATTTTAAATCAATATTAATTCAAATAAAATCCAAAAATTGATGGAATAAGATTTTTTGATCATTATAGGTCTTCATTATCATGATACACATAATCAAATTCATGCCAAGGCAAATCATGCACAAAATCTTGGATTTGGAAAGAATTTGAAAGCCTTTAATGGAGGAATCAAATCATATCTCAATTCTTCAATGCACATGGATTCAAGCCTAAAGTTTAACCTAAATGCATTCCTTATTACTCACACAAGCTAGGCATATCAAGAACACGACCTAAAAGTGACTGAAACGGCCAAACCAAATTGGAGAAAAAGCTTGAAAAAGTGGAAACTAAAATCATACTTAGAGCACGATTCAATCCAAAATCTCCACATAGCCTTCTTGCCTGACATCTACTGGAGCTAAAGCGATCATAATCAAGCCCTGAGACAGCCCCAAACTCACTGTAAGTCATCCTAAACACGACCTTGTGCATGAATTCATAACCTCTGAATCTTGCATCTTTTTGCCAAAATCTTGACACTATCATGTTAGTCGATTCATTTAGAGTACTTCGGCATTATTTAATTTTGTTTTTGTAGCCTATATCACCTTGCCTGAATCTAGGGTTTTGGAGATTTACATTTGGGGTTTTATTTTGCAGGAATAATTAGGACAAACGACGACCATGGATGTGTTCAGGGAAGAGAGACGAACACGTTGATGTTCTTAGTTTGCGTTTACATGACCTGAAAGTGGTTTTAGGATGATCCCACGGATCTTCCTGCGGATAAAAATCCGCAGGTAAGAAAACCAGGTTTTTGGTGAAGAAGACGACTAAGTGTCTTCCTCTGATAGGCCAATTTAAATCTCGCGCCTTTTTTATTTTTTATTCTGACATTTATTTGTTTGTTTTGTATATTATTTGATTTCCAATGTTATATCAATAAAACGCGTTGGTTGAGTTGGCAAGCAGGTTAGTATATTGGCTAATGGATCCCAGGTCCCCCAAAACTTTGCTGCATTTTATTTTCAGGCAATTCCATGCAGCATCATAAGCGTGGTCCACCATATTCCTCATCCCATCAAGCGCCAGATGGCTTCAGATCAAGTCCAATAGCCAAGATTGAGTGCCTACCATAAACTCTAGTCAACAGGCGCATATGGAATTAACAGAAGTCAACAAAGGCCAATGCGTTTGGGCCTGGAGATTGCTGATCTCACCTCCTTTCTAGGCCCCCCCCATTTGGTCAATTTCTTTTCTTTTCATATTTCTTTCTTTATTTAATTGTTTTTAATTATTATTGTTATTTACACTAACCAATTTATTTTTCTTATAAAACCAGAAAAAAAATAATATTATTTTCATTAAAATTAAAATTGACTCTATTTTTGTAAATAAATTAAATTAATTAATTTAGTCTTAAATAGGTTTAACATTTAATATTTTTTGCAATAAATTAAAATCAATGTAGAATTAGTTTTTTTAATAATTTTAATCATTTTATTTCATTTCCTTAAATATAAAAAATCCAAAAATATTTTCATTAATTAATTAATTAAATTATTAACTTTGATTTAATTTTTTAATTCAAAATAAGCAAAAATCTTTTCTTTAATAAAAAAAGGGGTCAAAACCCTAAAAATGCGTCGATTTAATTTTCTCGCACGCGTATCATTTTTATCCAATATTGTAATTGCTTCCAGTATGTAATAGATTTTAATTAGGACTTTAATTATTTATCGCTTTATTTTATTTTCCGCAATTTAAATTAAAGGGTTTGTTTTTGGCGATGTAAATACCCGACGCCTTGTAATAGTTTAGATTTAATTTCCCGCAATTTAATTTCCGCACAATATTAACTGTTAGATGTTTGATAAATAGGCAATGCATGACAAGATCAATCTTTAACCTAAAATCAATATAGCTCACCCATGACATGTACAAAAAAATTAACCGAAGTAACACACTTGCACATGCCACTCTTAGGGTATACCTCACTTGGTTGCCTTTGAACGTGGTCATTGAGTATAGGAAGTTTTAGAGGTCTCCCTCTTGTCTAAAGATCATAAGTTGCCTCAAAACGGTTGCCTCGGAAAAAATGATCTAAGACATTAGGTTTACCGCTAAGGCGTCCTAACGTTGCTTTAGTGACCACACGTCCCTTAATCGAATTGACCCTTAATACTCCAACGACGATGCTACCTACTCATCAATAGTGGGATAGCATTGTCTAAAGGACATTTGCACAGATTAATTCCTTTTTCGAGTAGGTAGATGGTTCTTAAGTACTTTCTCCTTTTAAAACAAAACAAAACTTTTTGCACTTACACTCCTTTCAAACAAAAAACTTCTTTCAAACCCACAAACACAAAGAAAAGCAACTTTTGAAAACACTTTGAGCAAGTACCTAAGAGCCCGTGGATAACCACGGATAGAAAGGGTGCTAACACCTTCCCTTTCTATAATCTACCTCCCGAACCCGAGAAATATCTCAAAAAGGAATTTTTCTGTGCTTTTGTCCTTTCCTTGTTGGATAAAATAAAAGACGGTGGCGACTCTTGCTTACCGCGACATTTTGCGAAAACAAACGCAAACTCGAACCAGCATTCCAAAACAGTCAGTTCTCATTCCCACCGGTCACAATACCATTTGAAGGGTACCCATGAACACGTTGACCAATTCTTTCTCCATGAGCGATGGTTGCGCACGGGCTTCCATTTCTCTCCAATGTTGAGCATACTCTTTAAACAACTCATATTTCTCTTAAGATAAGTTCTAGAGTTGCATATGGTTAGGAGCCATGTCCAAGTTGTACTTATATTGTCTTAAGAAAGCGTTGGCAAGATCTTCCCATGTTTGGATATGAACTCGCTCCAATTGCATATACCAATCTAGAGATTCCTCACTCAAACTATCTTGGAAATAATGGATCATCAACTTCTGATCTTGAGCATATGCATACATTTTTTGGCAGTACATGCATAGATGGTTCTTTGGGCATGTGAGTCCCTTATATTTTCCAAAGTCAAGGACTTTAAATTTTGGAGGGATAACAAAATCTGGAACTAAGGCCATTTCGAGAGCATCAACATCGAAAGCGTCATAACCCTCCACAACCTTCAACCTTCTTCAAGAGCTTTAAATTGAGTAAATGCCATGGGATTTTCAACAACATTGGTACATGAACTCCTTTGAGGCACCTAGTCGATGTCTTCTAAGTCATGATCTCCATACTACAAGTCTATGTAATTATCCATGTTGTGTGGATTGTTGACTAGAATTTGCAAGATATGAGACGCCTCTACGTTCGATGAAGGTGGGACAATACCTTCAGTATCATCTTGCTTAACCTCTTGTTGAGCCAGAATTGACTTTAGAGTTCCTGACTTTGGTTCTCTTCTTGGTTGGTGACCGCTCGATGCACCAATAGTCTGGGCTACTTCTTAAAAGGTTGCCCTAGGAATTTGTTCTTGTCTTTCGATGATGTTCTTCAAGGATAGAAGAACATGGCTCATATCTCCTTCCATGGAGTTGATATTTCTTTTCACTTGCTCCAAATCTTCTAGGAAGACGACTTGATTCTGCTCAATTGGTTCCATCACTTTCTTTTGATGAGCTCTGGTTTGATATGGAGGTTGTAAAGGCAATGCTTTCTTACCAATGATCTAATAGGAGAATGATTTTGGAACCGTGTAAGCTTTTTTGTGCGTGAAATGTGCTAAATGCAATGCTTATGTATGAATGCGTATAAATATGCTAAAAAATTTTTAACCTTTGTCTTATTCACATTGGACTCATTTATATTTATTTTTTATAGGTGTTGCTTTTTTATTAGCGAGTATCTTAAAATAAATACACAATTCTAAATATGGAAACAAAGAGTGACTTTATTTAAATAACAATCATCCTCGAAAGGGAATACAATTCAGATACTGAAAAAATATTTGAACCAAAAACAACTACTAGAAGAAATAATATCTTCATGGCTCTTCCGGGCGGTTTCTCCTTGATGATTATTATTTTCTTCATATCTGGCTTGATGGCGCTAACATAGACAAGTTGTTTCCCTTTGGCATCCATTTTTAGGATACTCACCAAAAACCTTTGATTTTATTTCTTAGGAATCCCTGAATAAGATAACAAAAGAAATGCAAGAACAATGAATATGTGAAATGCAAAATGCATGAATGCATGGTGGTGAGATTTTTGAGAGGTATCCTTAGTTGGCAGGTTCCTAATTTGGCCTATGGATATTCTACCCTCCCCATAAGGTGGCTTCCTTAAGGTATCATGGCTAACAATAGAGGGAAAGGCACAAGGGCCTCCCTTAAGCCGTGCCTCATTGAAGACCAAAGCTTTCGTCTCTAAGGTCGTACAAGGTCTCACCATGAGATTTTGGTTAAGGTTTATACAAAGAGTCATAGATTTCATTCCAAAGTTCTATCCCCAAAAGTCTAGCTCTTGAGACATATTCCTTTTTCGGAATTCCACTGACTCTAGGAGAAGTCCTCACAAAAACTCATAGGGATGATATATCCCCTTGGCCAATAGATGAACCTTCTTTCTAAGGTTTTGAAAATTTGTTCGAAATTAAAAATTCCACCACAAATATAATAAAATAACAAAATAATAACAATAAATAAATAAACAAAATAAATAAATAAATAAGACAAATATGGAAAGCAAAAAATAACAAACACCTTATCCAAAAACCCTAAACCTAAAAGAGATGAGAAACTACGCCCTAAGGTTGAAGTCCCCAGCAGAGTCGCCAGCTGTTGTAACCGACAAAAAATAACGATTCACCACCACTACTTTTTGTCCTAACGATGGGTGAATAATGGAATAACCCTAAATTCATACAGAGATTCTATGTTCTTGATCGCTTTAGAAGAAGGGAAGGTATTAGGCACCCTTCACCTACCTTGTTCACAAGGATACTAAGGTTTAAGCTTAAAGGTTTAAGAATGGACTTTTAATTTTTTTATTAGGGGACTGCCACGTTTTTTAAGCTGCACGCCTATATATCCTCTTATGAGGAATTAAAGTTACAATTCGTAGTTCGTAGTGTTTGGTTGTATTTTTATGGATTGTGGAAATATTTTAAATTAATCCTTGAACTAAGTCTGGATTTGAAAACAGTGGAATCGTAGACACAATTCGCAGTTAATAAAAGAGGTCTCCACAATCCTTTTTGAAAATATATTGATTTTTTAGGTTAGTATAAAAATGTTAGTGTATGAGATAATAAATTTAAATGAGAAAATATATTTAATGCAAAAAAAATATGATTAGTGTTTGAAGAAAATAATTTGATTATTAAATAACTATTTCTTAATTTAATAAAAAAATATTAAATATACTTTTAATAAAAAATATCATGATTATTTATTAATTATGCAAAAATAATTTAACGCAAATATTACATAATATGATATGTATAATAAAATAGAAAATGGAAAATAAGTAAATTAAAATAAATTAAATAAATTATATAAAATTAATTAATTGAAGCTATGAGGGTGTAAAACGAAATACTAGGAGTGTTAAATTTAAGGGACCCAAGTTCATATGTTGAACTGGGCCCAAACGCAGGGGGGTAGGAATCATAGTTGGAAAATAGTAAAAGAAAGAACGCAGGGTGCTAATAGAGATGGGCCTAGCACAAAAGCGAATATAAGGGGAGTCCATTTGGTTCATGTGGGAAAACGTCTATGTGGCTACGGTGAGGGCTATGGGAAAACGTTCATTTGGTTAATATCCTCATAAGATTTCTACTGAGCCAAAACTGCATAAGGTTTGATGAGCTCAAATTTCCATGGATCATATTGGATTTCCAAGAATCAGGTCAAGGAGGAAACTATTGAAAGAGCAAAGCAGATAAATTTAACTATTTCTGACAAAATTGAAGAAAAATGATTTTGCTTCAATTGGTGCTTAACTTTGACTGAACTTTCTCCTCCATGTTAGCTTCGACTAGGTTTGGTTTCCCTTTGAAACAATTTCCTTCGATTCAAAAGGAAATGGCCTTTTACTAGTTTCCTTCAATTCTGAAGGAAATGACCTTCTGAAAGCTTCCTTCGATTCAGAAGGCAATGGCCTTCTGGAGGTTTCATTTGATTCACCAAGTAGGGACTTCCTGCATGCAAGCCTCGTTTGGGCATTTAGGTTCCCTGCATACATCCTTCGATTGCACCATTGGCCTTACATGTTTGTTTGATTCACAATGCAATGGCTATCTGCATGCAACCTTCGATTGAGCAATGGCGTATTTCTTGCATGCTTCGATTCACAAAGCAAGAGGCTCCCACCATGCTAGCGTACACATGAAAAAATCCTCCCATTGCCTTCTTCGATTCAAAGGGGAAGGGCCTCATGTTGGTGTCCTTCGATTCAGAAGTTGGTGGCTTCCTACTGGCCTCCTTCGATTCAGAAGACAAATGCCTTCTATACGCTTTCCTCTAATTCATAAGGCAAGAACTTCCTTCATGCCAGCAGGAACATGGAAATGGCTTCCTGCAGCTTTCCTTCGACTCAGAAGCCAATAGTCTTGCACGTGTGCCAAATTCACAAGGCCGAAATTTCCTGCATGCTTCAATTCACAAAGCAAGGGACCTCCTGCATACAAGCTTGATTCCTGCTTCGACTGGGCAGTATCTCCCTTAGAAAGTTTGTTTCGACACGCATAGTTTCTACACTATAATGGCACATTTGAAGGACATGCAAGACATACCTGGATGTCCCATTCGAAGGACATATTTTGTTGTCCCCTTCGAAGGATGCACAAAAAGGGCCCGTTCGTAAGACACATATTGTTTGGAAACAAATATTATTGTCTAAAGAGAGGACCTGGTCAAAGGTTGGACTTATGAAATCAAAACAAAAGGTTGAAATATCCAAAGATGTTTGCGGGCCAGAGTCCTATCTTCTGCCAAGTTCAATCATGTTGCACTGGCCACAACACTCCAAAACTGCTACAAAGCAGCCCTGCTACGCTGCTCCCATACTTGCACCAAATTGGCATACCCAATTAACAGCATACCTAATTAATTCAAATTTCTTTTGTTTTCTTTTGTTATCAAATTCTCAAAACTCTCATACACTCTCAAACATTCTTAAACATTCTCAAACATTCAAACTCTAAAACTCTTAGATCCCTTCATGCATTAGTAAACCCTTTGATTCACACCCCAGTTGCCAGATAACCAACCTTCGATTCATTCCATAACTGTAACATAATAGTATTTTGATTCACTTCCTAGACTGATTATATAATAACCTTCGATTCACTCACCACTATCACACACTCTCCTTTGATTCAATGACTTCCAAATAAAGCAGTAACTGAACTAGTTTCAGGAAGGTCCCAACGAAGCTCCATCCACCACCAAGGAAGTCACCTACTGCTCCTTTGATTAATCACCTCAAGAGGTGAGTTTCCTCTAAACTTGGAACTTTTTTTCATTTAAATACCATTTGTACATATAAATAAAAGGAAAATGTAGATATCCCATCCAGGAAGTTTGACCATGCCCTAACTTTCGATCCTCACTGCCTGTATGTTGAAAATCTCAACCCTGACTAGTTAGGATTTGGATTTTGGTGCCAAATAATATTATACTAACCTCTGGCTTGTAGCTTTCGAAAGTTACATATGTTAGTTTCATCTTCAAAGTTTTAGACAGGTTTTCTGTATCCTTCGATTGGCTAAACATTGAAGCCTTTCAAATCTCAACTTGGGAGCTTTGCCTCCCTGCAATCGAAGGAGGCAGCAAAGAGTTTGAAACAAAGAGTGTACACTCAGACTGACTTCCAGGAAAATCGAAAGAAGTAGAAAAAGGACGCAGTCAAAAGGCATGTAAATACTAATTCCAGGCCTAATCGAAATAAACATCCAGAAGGAAGAATCGAAGGCTGTATCTCACGCTGAATGTTAGACCCAAATAGAAAGAAGCCAAGAAGAGCAGAACCGAAGGGTGCATTCTTCTTGGTTCGAAAAACTTATGTTCCCTTCTTTATTTGTTTTGTCTTTATATTTTCTTGCTATTCAATATGTTTGTAATAGTGTAGGATATTTATTTTCTGCATTTTTATTGCTTTATACCAATGTTAGTAATTAGGATGTATGGAAAGATAAAACTAACAAGTAGACAACCCCAATCAAAGACTAAAGGCATGCAATCAAACACACATTGAACACATGCACCTCTAGGGTAATCTCACTTGTTGCCTCGGAAAAAGTCTTGTCCCTCGAATATGGGCATTTTAACAAAGACCCTCGATAAAAGGATCGTAGTCCCTCGATGTCCCTCGATGTTGCCTTCTGTAAACGATCTAGTCCCTAAACAAAATTTGCTAAAACATCACATAGGTTGCCTTCTATGACTATATAAACGACCCACGCCCGTCCCTTCACATCCAACGATGGGGCTTCTTATCAATCAATGGTAAGATAGCAACATCTAAAGGAGGAGGAAAAGAACAAAGACCTTCTGTGTAGTTAGGATGCTCATAGTTGCTTGCTTTCTCACAAACTAAAAAACCATTTTCACACCAACACCTTCAATTGAAACATTTTCTAAAGTCAAAGCTCTTTGTACGCATTCTTATAGAGATGATAATCATTACAAAGGCACTTTTCAAAATCACTTTCAAAAACACTTCCACAAACAAACACCTCTTTGAACTATTTTCAAAACCAACACTTTGTACGCATTCTTATAGAGACGAGAATCATTAAAAAGACGTTTTCAAAATATTTTCAAACCCACACCACAAGCACATTTTCAAACAAAAGCAAGTGATCTAGCAAGCAACTAAGATCCTGTAGAAAACTACGGATGGAAAGGGTACTAACACCTTCCCTTTCCATAATCCACCCCGTTACTCAGAAAACTCTCGAAAGGTCTTTTATGTTATTTTCACCCTTTTATTTGTTGGATAAAAGAAAAGTCGGTGGAGACTCTTGCTTACCGTAATATTTGAGGACACAAACACAATACCAGTATAACAGTCAATTCTGCCACCGTATCACAGAACTGGTGACTCTGCTGGGGAATTACTTAAAAGTGGGGTTACCTTAAGGTTAGATCACCTTTACTTTCTTTCTTTGTTTGACTTGCTTTCTTTACATTATGGTTCCTTGTTTGGGTTTGCTTTGATCCTCTACCCAGATCTGGGGAACCTTTTAGGTAAGTAGCAATAAGTTGTGGAAACTGTGCGGGGTATACCGACATGGTCAAAGAAATATCTGTGTTAGTGTGACACATTTGTTGGTACTGGTAGCCCTTGAGTAGTCAAGGAGAATATGGGGCCGCTGTGTGGTGTCATGAAGTAGTAACTGACCTTAGAACCTTAATTGAAAAACTTGTCCATTAGGAAGTAGTGAGGTAGCCGGCTTTGGTGCAGTCCGAAGTTGGTTGATACTCGATACTATGCTAATTGAGATTGGACTTTCGGGATATTTCGGTCGCCAATAAAGAGGCTTGCAATGAAACAATGCCCGATGAAGAAAGATCAATGATATTGAGATCCCATAGAACCCGTTTACTTTCTAGGACAAGTTAAACCAACTAAACTTCAAGAGGGTACTTACCTATGAACCTCATGCAAGCCTAAAACTAAGGACTTGTTTGATTTTCTTGTGTATATACTTGTACATAACATCATGACATCATACCATAACATTTTACACTAACCATTTCAAGGATATTGAGATTCATCTTTGTTTTGTTTTGTAGGACATGACTCCCACTCGCAGGAATACGATCCAAGTAAATCTCGTACGAGTACCTTTTCAGCTCAAAGAATTAGCATCAAGGATTCCTGAGAATTCTCCGTTCACCAAAAGACATGGACGACTTCTCAACATGGTTACCTCAAGCTTTGATGAAGACATGATGAAAGTGCTTTTCCAAATCTTCAACCCTTTGCACCATTGCTTTACCTTCCCCAATTACCAATGTGTGCCTAATATGGAAGAATTCTCTCAACTCTTGGGAATTACTATTCTTGATCAATTACCTTTCAACGGTATGGAAAGAGACCTGAGCCCAGAAGAAATTGCTCGAGCTTTACATTTGCAACAATCCTACGTCATGACTAACTAGGAAACAAGAAGTGGTGTCAAAGGGTTTCTAGCCAAGTTCTTATTGGAAAAGGCTTAAAACTGTTGGGATACTCTGAATTTACAAGCCTTTGAATAAGTTTTGGCCCTTCTCATCTATGGGATGGTAATATTTTCTAATCCGGACCAACCTGTAGATGTGAACGCAGTCAAAATTTTTATATCTCACAATATGGTACCTACTTTGATGGGAGACATCTTGCATTCTCTTCACTCTCGCACCATGAATATAAGGGGGGCCCTCATGTGTTACACTCCTTTGTTGGTTAGGTGGTTTATTTCGCACCTGCCCCGATATGTTGTGAAGAACGAGCAAGGCTTGAGATGGTCCAATAGGTTGATATCACTCAGACATTCGGATATTCACTGGTGTTCTCGATCCTTGGAGGATATTACTATCATCAAATGTTATGGGGAGTTCCCTAATGTCCATCTTCTTGGCATCAGGGGAGGTATTACTTATAACCCTTGCTTGGCTTTACGACAGTTTGGGTATGCACGAAGAGATGGTCCTCGTGATGCGCTCATCCAAGGTGTGGTATTCGACTACGAGAGCGATGACCAAGGCTATCTTTAAAGGTTTATACGAGCTTGTAGAATGGTAAAAAAAGTGGATAGTAAGACATTGAGACACAAAAATTCTATTCCCCTTGAGCCTTACCTTAAGTGGGTACGAACTCGTCTTCAGAGTCTCGTAATGCCTTACCCCTCAATCCTACCTATCATCATGGAGCCTGTTGCTGAAGGAGATGTGCCATATACTGTCCTTTATCCTAACATGCCTACCTCTCTTGAAGATTTTCAAAAGGATTGGATTCAGCTAAAGGAACAACGAGACACCTTCGAAGCCCAGTTCCACCAGAGTGAGAAGAAAGTTTTGGAGCTTACGAGATAGCTTCATGAAGTGAGAAGTTTGAACGCCTACATTGCATCAAAAAGTATGCACTCGACCTTTTTGTCTTAGGAGTTCATTTTGTGTTTATTTCCTCCATTGTAAGCCCCAAGAGGCATGATGTAATCAACTTGGATTTATTAATACAATGTGTGTTTCCTTTTGTCTAAGCAAATTTAAATCTCCTATTTTCCTTGAAATCATTTGCATATGCATTTTCATTCATCATAACACAAACATGTTTTTTACAACAGGTCTCCTTATCTTTCTACTGTTTATTTCAGTGAGATGGATATTGAACAAACAGTAAAGGATCTTCAAGCACAAAATGCTCAATTCCAATAGATGTTCCTGGCTCTGGCTAAAGGACAAGAGGACCTGAAAGCCCTCATGATCAAAGACAAGAAGAAGAATACAAAGAAAACAGTGGGTGTCCGAAACATGGGAAGGAGGTTCAGAGAACCAGCAAAGCGAGCTCAAGAATTTGCAACTACATCAAATGTGGGAGACAGTCAAGAAGAGAAGGAAAAGGAAATAGATCACAATCTGAGGTCTAATCAAGAGGAGACTGACTATGATGAAGAAAAATATCCTCCTGCTGACGACAAATTTAAACACCTAGAGGATCATCCAAATGCTATGGAAATTCAAAGAGTGCCTGGTCTGGATTTTAAAGAACTGGGTTTGGTTCCTGGGGTGGTCATTCCACCAAAGTTCAAAGTTCCCACATTTTCTAAATATGATGGTGTCTCCTATCCTAAGATACACTTAAAGTCGTACGTCAGGAAGATACCACCCCATATTGCTGATAGGAACCTATGAGTACATTTCTTCGAACAAAGTTTGTCAGGGACACAGTTGGATTGGTTCTATCAGTTGGAAGGAACCAACATTCACAATTAGGAAGATCTGGCTGCTGATTTTTATAAGCATTACCAGTATAACGCTGACCTCGCTCTAACTCGTACACAATTGCAAAGTATGTCTATGGGTTATGTCAAAGGTTTCAAAAATTATGTATAGAAATGGAGGGATCTTGCGGTAAGAGTCCAACCCTCTCTATCTGATAGAAACCTGGTAGATATATTCTTGGGCACGTTGTCTGGTCCATTCTTCAACCATCTGATTAGAGACTCTTCAGCCGGGTTTACTGAGCTGAACTTAACTGGTGAACGGGTAGAAGATGGTATTAAGAGTGGCAAGATTCAGAGGGATGCATCCTCAAGCACGACAAAGAAAACCTTCACTAGAAATAATGAAGTCAGTGCTGCTTATGGCCAGAGAAATCAAAACAAAACTGAACGTCGTCTGATGGTAGGGGATGTTATGATCTCCAATCTTGTATCAAATCAACAATGAAACCATCAACGTAGGCTGAATGCGCCCATAAGACAATTCACTCGGATCAACATGACCTTGTCCCAGGTTTTGCCGTATCTGTTGAAGTCCAATCTAGTGACTCTAAAGGAAGCTCCCAAGAACCCCAATACTGCTTCTCCCTGCTACAACCTAAATGCTCGAGGTGCCTATCATTCTGAAAGTCCAGGGCATGATACAAACGATTGTTAGGCTCTGAAAAATAAGGTGCAAGGCCTTATCGAGGCGAAAGAGGTTGAGTTTGACCTTCCAGAGACACCTAATGTAATAACCGCGCCAATTCCCAAACATGGCCAAGGTGTCAATGCCGTGGAAGATGACCTATTTGTTTCCTCTGTGGATGAATTAGCCACTCATCTTCTGATCGTTAAAGAGAATCTGTTATGAGTCAGTTTATTTCTGGGTTGTGGTGAAGGTTTCCACTCATGTATGTCTCTACCAGATAGTTTCCTGATGTTAAAGACGGGCGTCCATCGCCTAATGGTTAGTAAAGAAATTTTGTTCGAGAAAGTTCCCCTTACAAGAAGTTTGTTTAAAGATGTCTCGATAATTACCATTTCTGACAATCCTCCAAGGGTCTCCACCAAAAGACGCACCAGGATGACGTATGTTCCCAAGTTTTCTCCCTTGATCATTACTCTCCCGGGGCCAATACCATATTCCTCAGATAATGCTATTCCCTGGAATATGGCGCTGGCGTCTACTACCATGGCGTCAAGCAAGACCTATTGGATGTTGAAGATAAAGTTGCTGAATGTACTGATCCTAACATAGACAACATTCTCGGGACCAGTAAAATTACAAGAAGCGAAAGAGTTTTCTCTCCCGAGATCTCTCCAAAGACTATTGCTACTCCCGTGATCATTTCTGCTATTAATCCTGTCAGTATTCTCATTGCTACTCCTACTATTAGCCTTGATGTCATCCCTGTTACTGAGTCGGCCGAGACTCGGGGAAAAGGGGTAGTGGTTGAGCCTGTCCAGATGAAGGTACACAAAGAAGTCATTCCCGAGGCTTCTAAAAGGGAAATTAAAAAGATATTAAAGATAATCAAGAAAAGTGGTTATAATGTCATGGAGTAGTTGGGGCATACCCCTTCAAAAATCTCAATGCTAGCCTTACTTTTATACTCTGAAGCCCATGCTAAGGCTTTAGTAAAATTCCTGAAGTCTTCCCTCGTGCCTCAAGAGACCTCTGCTGATTAATTTGAGAATTGCGTGGCCAGCCTAACTGCTGATAATGGACTGATTTTTTCTAACACTGATTTAACTCCCAAGGGAAAGAAACACAATGATTCCTTTCATGTCTCCATTGAGTGCAGGGGCACCACCCTAGATCATGTTCTAGTGGATACAGGTTCGTCGTTGAATGTCTTGCCCAAGAAAGCTCTAGACAAGTTAGATTGCAAAGGACTCACATTGAAGCCCAGGAACATTGTGGTAAGGGCCTTCAATGGTTCTAAAAGAATGGTGCACGGGGAAGTGGACATCACTATCAAAGTTGGTACTCAGACTTTTGACTCAACCTTCTATGTGATGGATATCCGCCCATCTTATTCCTATTTATTGGGTCATCCCTGGATCCATAGGGCTGGTGCTGTTACTTCTACCCTACATCAGATGTTGAAGTACCCAGTCAATATAAATATTATCACAGTCCATGGTGAGGAGGAATACATGGTGAGCCACTTGAAATCTTTCAGGTATGTCAAAATGGACGACGAGTTCATTGAGACCCCCTGTCAGAACTTTGAGGAGGTTCCACAGACAGTTTCTACAACCAAGACTACTACTAAGGTTCTGAAGGTTACCAGACCTCCATTGAAAATGGCTTATTTGAAGGATGCTATAGCAGTAGTTGAAGAGGTTGGATGTACCATTTGGGGCCAAATTCCGGATATTCCCTACAAATCTGGCAAGTTTGGTTTGGGTTTTACTTCAGAGGCCTAAAGAGCTGTTCGTCGTGCTCGCGCTGGGAAACTA
Organism: Vicia faba; assembly: GCA_948472305.1. NCBI lineage: Eukaryota > Viridiplantae > Streptophyta > Magnoliopsida > Fabales > Fabaceae > Vicia > Vicia faba. Next base: position 90,147 of record CATIWC010001317.1, on the reverse strand, counting down.
CCACTATGCATCAGCAACCATGGTGTCAATGCGGTGGAGGACAGTGATAGCGAATGTGACATGGACAAGTGGATCTCCCCAACTATCAGCGGTGGACTCAAAAGTTGGGAGGCCAAATATTGTATTCCTATTAATTTTATTCAAGAGTAATTGTCTTTTAATTTTTGGATATGTTTTTTGGATATGTAATATTTAAACAATTGAAACTCTAAAACCTTGTGTCTTACCCGAGGCACAATGGTCTATCTATGAGGGTTATCACTTCATCTTCACATGTCATTAGTAAATCATTGGACGTTTTTCATGTAAATTTACGCTCCTTGTTTTTCTTTTCTACTTTTTACTTTATCAAAAATAGCTATGCTCTTACACACACTCACATATCAAAATGCAGATCCACATCCACTCTGGATCCCATTGCTAACAGATCTTCTATTGCCAATTATGACTTTGGAAATCCGATCTACCAAGCCGAGGACAAAAGTGAGGAATATTGTGAAGTACCAGGGTAACTTGCCAGATTGTTACAACAGGAAGAAAGGGCAATACAGCCCCATGAAGAGCCAGTTGAGACAATAAACTTGGGTACTGAAGAGGACAAGAAGGAAGTAAAGATAGGTGCCAATATGGAGCATAGTGTCAAGGAGCGTTTAATTCAGATACTACATGACTATGTTAAGGTCTTTTCCTGGTCATACAAAGACATGCCAGGACTTGACACTGATATCGTAATCCATCATCTGCCAACAAAAGCAGATTGGCCTCCAGTGAAACAAAAGGTTCGTCGTATGTGGCCAGGGATGTTAGAAGAGATCAAGGTTGAGGTCATGTAGCAGTTTAATGCCGGTTTCTTAGCTGTTACCTCTTATCCCCAATGGGTTTCTAATGTTGTTCCGATTCCTAAGAAGGACGATAAGGTACATATGTGTGTGGATTACAGAGACCTGAATAGGGCAAGCCCCAAGGATCACTTTCCGCTTCCCCATATTGATGTTCTGGTTGACAACACCGCACAACACAAGTTATTCTCCTTCATGGATGGTTTCTCTGTGTATAATCAGATCAAAATGGCACCTAAGGACATGGAGAAAATTACCTTCGTCACGCAGTGGGGAACTTTCTACTACAAAGTTATGCCATTTGGGTTAAAGAATGTTGGGGCAACCTATCAGAGAGATAGATTTCTACGTGGATGATATGATAGCCAGATATCAAACTGAAGAGGAACACCTTGACCACCTGCAGAAGCTATTTGAAAGGCTGAAGAAATACAAACTAAGGTTGAACCCAAATAAATGCACCTTTGGAGTAAGATCCGGTAAGCTCTTAGGCTCCATTGTCAGTGGCAAAGGTATTGAAGTAGACCCTTCCTAGGTAAAAGCCATACAAGAAATGCCAACCACTCGCACTGAGAAGGAGGTTAGGGTATTCTTGGGATGCCTAAATTACATTGACAGATTTATTTTACATATAAACGTTACTTGTGATCCAATCTTCAAATTACTGAAGAAAGATCAAGTGGTGAAGTGGAATGATGACTGCCAGGCTGCCTTTGACAGAATCAAGGAGTACCTTTAAGAGCCTCCAATTTTAATGCAGCCAGTTGAAGGGAGACCTCTTATCATGTACGTAATGGTATTAGAAAATTCAACAGTGTGTGTGATGGGGAAGCATGACGAGTCTGGACGAAAAGAGCACGCAATATACTACCTAAGCAAAAAGTTTACCGACTGTGAAACTAGATATTCACTGCTCAAGAAAACTTGCTACGCTCTGGCATGGGCTGCTCGCCGGCTACGACTGTATATGCTTACTTACACTACATTATTGATATCTAAGATGGATCCTATTAAATACATATTCGAGAAGCCCGCTCTCTCTGGAAGAATAGCAAGATGGCAAATGGTCCTAGACGAATACGACATTCAATACACTACCCAAAACGCAATAAAAGGAAGTGTACTGGATAACCATTTGGCTCATCAGGCTGTGGATAACTATCAATCCATGAATTTTGAATTCCCGGACAAGGACATCATGTTAGTGAATGATTGTGAAGAATTTAGACCGTACGACGGACCTGAATAAGGATCCCGATGGACTATAGTTTTTTACGGAGCTTCCAACACACTCGGCAATGGAATCAGTGTTGTGATCATATCTCCCGAAGGCTGTCATACTCCTTTGACTTCCAGGTTGTGTTTCAATTGTACCAACAATATGGCTGAATACGAAGTATGCATTATGGGTCTCAAAGTTGCTATAGATTTGGGGATCAAATCCTTAAGTGTATTTTAAATTCGGCCTTAGTAATCAGTCAAATCAAAGGAGAATGGGACATGAAGCATCCTAATCTCACCCCTTATAAAGAGCATGTGTTGACATTGATCCCACATTTTAAAGGAATTACCTTTGAGCATTTCCACGAGAGGAAAATCAACTAGTGGACGCGCTAGCTACTATGTCATCCATGTTCAAAATCAGGTGGGATAATGAGGCTCCTCAGATCACTATTGAGAGGATGGACGAACCAGCATACTATCATGAGATTGATACTGAATAAGTAGTGGACAAACCTTGGTTCCATGAAGTTAAAGGATACCTCGAAGCCCAAGAATATCCTGAGGGAGCTTCAGTTAATGATAAGAAGTTCCTGAGAAGGTTCTCTACCAAGTTCTTCCTTAATAACAGAATCCTCTACAAGCGTAACCACGACTCTACCTTGCTTCAGTGTGTAGACAAGAGTAAGGCAGAAAAGATTATGGATGATTTGCACGAAGGTACCTTTGGCACCCATTCTAGACGGCACACAATGGCTAAAAATATTCTACAGGCAGGATACTACTGGTCCACTATGGAAGCAAACTGTTATTAAGATTCACGAACTTGTCACAAATTCCAGATATATCCTGATAAAGTGCATGTGCCTACGGTTCCTCTAAACGTCTTAACTGCTCCTTGGCCATTCACAATGTGGGGCATCAATATGATTGGGGAGATCAGACCTATAACTTCTAATGGACACCATTTCATCCTCGTCGCTATCGATTACTTCACAAAATGGGTTGAGGCGACTTCATTTGCTTTTGTCACCAAGAACGTTGTGGCCCAATTCATCAGACATAACCTTATCTGTTGGTATGGTATTCCAGAAAGAATCAATAAAAATAATGGTACCAATCTCAATAATACTATGATCACTGGACTATGCGCGCAATTCAAAATCCAGCATCATAACTCTTCTCCTTACTGACCGAAGATGACTGGCGCTGTAGAGGCCGCTAATAAAAACATCAAAAAGATCATACAGAAGATGACAGTGACCTACAAAGACTGGCATGAGATGTTACCATTTTCTCCTCACGGTTACCGTACCACGATGCGCACGTCAATAAGGGCAACTCCTTTCTCTTTGGTGTACGGTATGGAAGTTGTCATACCTATTGAAGTCCAGATACCTTTATTGAGAATCATGAAAGATGCGGGTTTGAATGAAGACGAATGGATTCAGAATCGAATTGACCATTTGAACTTGATTGATGAGAAAAGGATTGCGGCTATCTGCCTTGGTCAGATATACCAAAAATGTATTATTAAAGCTTTTGACAAGAAGGTCAGACGTCAGGTATATCAGGCTGGTGACTTAGTAATCAAGCGCATCATACTGTCGCAAGGTGATCCTAGGGGAAAATTGACTCCTACGTACGAAGGGCCATTTATGATCAAGAACATATTTTCTTGTGGAGCCATGATCTTGACCATTATGGATGGTGACGATCTTCCGCACCGAGTAAACGCGGACATAGTTAAAAGATACTACACATGAAAAAAGACCCGCTAGGTCGACTGGCCTGGGAAAAAATTAGGGCATCCCGACGAACCAAAAGGGTTCGGGCAAAATTAGGGATATGCATAAAAAAATCCATACACCTGGCAAGTCGAAAACCTGAAAAGGTGGCTTGGGCAAAAAAGGGTATCCCGGTGGACTGAAAACCCGAAAGGCCGGTCTAGGAATTTTTTTTGGATTTAAAGCGTATAACTATGTCCCATTGGATCACCTTAAAGCCAATCTTCAGTATCAACTATCAAACTCAAATGGTACTAATCAATCCAATCAACTTCGGACAAGCAGCAAAGGGATGAGATACTCAAAGACATAAAAGCAATAGAAGAACGGGAACCCAATGGGATTATTCTACATAGCTGTTTTCTTTGTATGATATTTTGTAAAGTTTTATTCTTACGACGACATTCTCTTATTGGGATGTTCGTCTCCTTGTACAAAAAACTCTTATTCAAGTTAATACAAAACTATTCCTTTGAAAGTGTAAAACTATTTGTTTTTATTTTCCTGTTTTGTTTGCAAAAACGTCGAGTGATTATTTTTGAACATATGAATTTGAATATGATTACTGCTTATAAATATACGCATAAAAAACAGAAAGACAATTACTAATGGCTTTAAGAAATAGGATAATGTCTAAAGGCCATCTGCAAAATCCCCGCAGATATTTCCTCCAGTAGGTACCTTCTCCAGTAGGTACAGAGGCAGAGACATCCTGTTATAAGATCACTGCCATTTTCTCAATATGCAGCCTAATGGTGTCAAGTATTCTCATATCCTCGACAAGCAAATTTTCCTATTACTGCTCCAAAGATTCCTCAGTGAAGTCGTCAAGCTTCTCAAGATTCCCCATCAGGATTTCACAAAATACACAAACAATGTACAAAGTTTCCCTCCCCCAACAAAGTTTATTTCTCTAATAATGGAAACCCGTCTATCAATACTTCGACTTCAACAAAATATGAAGAGTCACACTCCTCATGCCCAACAACAGTCATTGATTTATTTTCCCCAGTCCAGCAACACCGCATCAGAACAACTGATATGTTCATACATTTAATTCATACATCATAGCATCGACAAAACAAATTCATATATCACAACCTCATTTATTTTGAGAACATCATTACTCGATACATCTCATGCATCATGACACTACACATAACTGACTCATTACCTTTTTCAGGAAAGTTAGCAAGCAAACAAATATCATTACCAATTTTAATTAATTCTAGATTAATACCTAAAACAGGACGAGATGACTCTCTACATGACGAACACTTCATTCAAGACCTCTTATGGTTAAGTTTAAATCGCTCAATGGTTTATCCTGATTCCGTTCCGGTGGACACTTTCTCTGGTTCAAATAAATTGTTCTAAAGATTTATTCTGATTCTTTTCCAGTTAAAGATTATTCAAGACCTCTGCTGGTTCAATTTAAATTGATCAATGGTTTATCCTGATTCTGTTCCGTTGGACACTTTTTCTGGTTCAAATAAATCACTCCAAAGATTTATTCTGATTCTTTTCCAGTTAAAGATTATTCAAGATCTCTGTTGGTTTAGTTTAAATTGATCAATGGTTTATCCTGATTCCGTTCTGGTGGACACTTTCTCTGGTTTAAATAAATCACTCCAAATATTTATTCTGATTCTTTTCCAGTTAAAGATTATTCAAGACCTCTTCTGGTTCAGTTTAAATCGATCAATGGTTTATCCTGATTCCGCTCCGATGGATACTTTCTCTGGTTCAAATAAATCGCTCCAAATATTTATTCTAATTCTTTTCTAGTTAAAGATTACTCAAAACCTCTGCTGGTTAATTTTAAAATCGATCAATGGTTTATCCTGATTCCGTTTTGGTAGAAACTTTCTATGGTTCAAATAAATCGCTCCAAAGAATTATTCTAATTCTTTTCCAATTAAAGATTATTAAGACCTCTGGTGGTTTAGTTTAAATCAATCAATGGTTTATTATGATTCCGTTCCGGTAGACACTTTCTCTGGTTCAAATAAATCTCTCCAAAGATTTATTCTGATTCTTTTCCAGTTAAAGATTATTCAGACCTCAGCTGGTTCAGTTTAAATCGACCAATGGTTTATTCTGATTCCGTTCAGGTAGACACTTTCTGTGGTTCAAATAAATCGCTCAAAAGATTTATTCTGATTCTTTTCTAGTTAAAGATTATTCAAGACCTCTGCTGGTTCAGTTTAAATCAATCAATGGTTTATCCTGATCCCATTCCGGTGGACACTTTTTCGGGTTCAAATAAATCGCTCCAAAGATTTATTCTGATTCCTTCCCAATTGAAATCAAGCTTAGACTTAGTCTAATTTCTATCGACAATCACCTTTGGATGGCATCTATAAGCCCATCTCTAACAACTCTCCATCATCTTTCCAAATGGCATCTTTAAGCCCATTCCCTACACAATCAACCACCACATCATCGAGTGCAAATTTCCGGGCACTCTAGTGTTCAATCATCTTCCACCTTCAAGTCACGAATGGCGGACTGGCCAGTCTAACTCTTCAGGTTTAATAAGATTGAACATGGGCAGTTGTTGTACCCCAAATTTGCACTCTCAGTTTTTCAAGAATGTCCTCACAAGATTTCTACTGGGGCAAAACTGCATAAGGTTTGATCATCTCAAATTTCCATGGATGATATTGGATTTCTAAGCATCAAGTCAAGGAGGAAACTATTGAAAGATAAAAGCAGACAAATTTGACTCTTTCTGACAAAATTAAATAAAAATGAGGTTGCTTTGATTGGTGCTTAACTTCAACTGAACTTTCTCCTCCATGTTAGCTTTGAATGGGGTTGGTTTCCCTTTGCAACAGTTTCCTTCGATTCAAAAGGAAATGACCTTTTACTAGTTTCCTTCAATTCAGAAGGAAATGACCTTCTAAAAGCTTCCTTCAATTCATAAGGCGATGGCCTTCTGGAGGTTTCCTTTGATTCACCAAGTAGGGACTTCGTGCATGCAAGCCTTGTTTTGGAATTTAGGTTATGTGCATACATCCTTAGGATGCACCATTGGCCTTACTTGTTTGTTTGATTCACAATACAATGGCTATCTGCATGCAACCTTCGATTGAGCAATGGCCTCTTTATTGCATGCTTCGATTCACAAAGCAAGGGGCTCCCACCATGATAGCGTACACATGGAGAAATCCTCCTGTAGCCTCCTTCAATTCAAAGGGGAAGGGCCTCCTTTTGGTGTCCTTCGATTCAGAAGTTGGTGGCTTCCTAATGGCCTCGTTCGATTCAAAAGACAAATGCCTTGTATACGCTTGCCTCTAATTCACAAGGAAGGAACTTCCTTCATGCCAGCAGGCACAAGGCAATGGCTTCCTACAACTTTCCTTCGACTCAGAAGCCAATAGTATTGCATGTGTGCCAAATTCACAAGGCAAAAATTTCCTGCATGCTTCGATCCACAAAGCAAGGGACCTCCTGCATACAAGCTTGTTTCCTGCTTCAATTGGGCAGTATCTCCCTTGGAAAGTTTGTTTTGACACACATAGTTTCTACACTATGGTGGCACATTCGAAGGACATGAAATACATACCTGGATGTCCCATTCGAAGGACATATTTTGTTGGCCCCTTCAAAGGATGCACAAAAAGGGCCCATTCGAAAGACACATACTGTTTAGAAACAAATATTGTTGTCTAAAGAGAGGACCTGGTCGAAGGTTGGACTTATGAAGTCAAAATGAAAGGTTAAAATATTCAAAGATGTTTGTTGGCCAGAATCCTATGTGCTGCCAAGTACAATCCTGCTGCATTGGCCACAACACTCCAAAACTACTACAAAGCAGCCCTGCCACGCTGCTCCCATACTTGCACCAAATTGGCATACAAAAAATGCACCTCGAATACTACAAGAACAATATACCTAATTTATTCAAATTTCTTTTGTTTTCCCTCCCAAACCTCAGCCAAACTCATCTATAAATAAGAGCTTCAATCACACATCTTAGGGGCCTTTTGGTAGCTGAGAAAACTCTTGTGATGAGAAAATTATAAAATTCTCAAAACTCCCAAACACTCTCAAACATTCCTAAACATTCTCAAACATTAAAACTCTAAAACTCTTAGATCCCTTCATGCATTAGTGAACCCTTCAATTCACACCCCAATTGTCAGATAACCAACCTTCGATTCATTCCCTAACAGTAACATAATAGTCTTTTGATTAACTTCCTAGACGGATTATATAATAAACTTCCATTCACTCACCACTATCACACACTTTCCTTCGATTCAGTGATTCCCAAACAAAGCATCAATTGAACTAGTTTCAGGAAGGTCTTAGCGAAGCTCCATCCACCACCAAGGAAGTCACTTACAACTTCTTTGATTAATCACCTCAATAGGTAATTTTCCTCTAAACTTGGAACTTTTTTTCATTTAAATATCATTTGTACATATTAATAAAAGGAAAATGTAGATATCCCATCTAGGAAGTTTGACCATGCCCTTACTTTCGATCCTCACTGCCTGTATATTGAAAATCTCAACCCTGACTAGTTAGACTTTGGATTTTGGTGCCCAATAATTTTATACTAACCCCTGGGTTGTAGCTTTCGAAAGTTGAATATGTTAGTTTCATCTTCAAGTTTTAGATAGGTTTTCTGTATCCTTCGATTGGCTAAACATTAAAGCCTTTCGAATCTCAACTTGGGAGCTTTGCATCCATGCAATCGAAGGAGGCAACAAAGAGTTTGAAACAAAGAGTGTACACTCACGCTGACTTCCAGGACAATCTAAAGAAGCAAAAAAAGGACGTAGTCGGAAGGCATGTAAATACTGATTCTAGGCCCAAACGAAAGAAACAACCAGAAGGATGAATCGAAGGCTGCATCTCACGTTGACTGCTAGACCCAAATCGAAAGAAGCCAAGAAGAGCAGAATCGAAGGGTGCATTCTTCTTGGGTCGAAAAACTTATGTTCCCTTCTTTATTTTGTTTTGTCTTTATATTTTATTTCTATTCAATATGGTTGTAATAGTGTAGGATATTTATTTTCTACATTTTTATTGCTTTATACCAATGTTAGTAATTAGGATGTATGGAAAGATAAAACTAACAAGTAGACAACCCGTATCAAAGACTAACGGCATGAAATCAAACACACTTTGCACACATGCACCTCTAGGGTAATCTCACTTTTTGCTTCGGAAAAAGTCACATCCCTCGAATATGAGTGTTTTAGCAAAGACCCTCGATAAAAAGATCGTAGTCCCTCGATGTAACTCGATGTTTCCTTCGATAAACGATCTAGTCCCTAAACAAAAATTACTAAAACGTCCCATAGGTTTCCTTCTAGGACTATATAAATGACCCACACCCGTCCCTTCACATCCAACAATGAGGCTTCTTATCAATCAATAGTAAGATAGCAACATCTAAAGGAGGAGGAAAAGAACAAAGACCTTATGAGTAGGTAGGATGCTCATAGTTGCTTGCTTGCTCACAAACTAAAAAACCATTTTCACACCAACACCTTCAATTGAAACATTTTCAAAAGTCAAAGCTCTTTGTATGCATTCTTATAGAGACGAGAATCACTACAAAGGCACTTTTCAAAATCACTTTCATAAACATGTTCCACTTTCATTACAAATACGTTTTCAAAATATTTTCAAACCCACAATACAAGCACATTTTCAAACAAAAGCAAGTGATCTAGCAAGCAACTAAGAGCCCGTAGAAAACTACGGATGGAAAGGGTGCTAACACCTTCCCATTCCATAATCTACCCATTACTCAGAAAACTCTCGAAAGGTAATTTTTTGTTCTTTTCACCCTTTCCTTTGTTGGATAAAAGAAAACTCAGTGGAGACTCTTGCTTACCGCAACATTTGCAAACACAAACTCAAAACAAGTATAACAGTCGGTTCTACCACCATATCACACAACCCAACAACAACAACACCACCATCAAAACCCAGAACAAGCCCTTAAAAGGCGGCTCTAACCCTCGACAACCCTAACCCTTGCTTCAATATTACAATACAATCATATCAACAAAATAAAAAAGTTGAGTGTTACCTTGTCGTGAAATTGCTCGTCAGTTCCTATGTCTCTCTTTGGTCTGATGTTGATCTTGTTCTTCTTCTTTGATTCACAGGTAACGGAGATGACGAATACAACGTCAATGATGGATTGAAGGAAATGACGGCGTAATACAAATCTAGGGTTTCAGAAATTAAAACCCAGATCTCTCTTCTTCTACTCCTTCTTTTGCTTCCATATTTTTCGTTAATTCTCCCTCCTATTCTTGTAGAAATTAGGGCTATTTATATTGTTTTAGTTAGAATTATTTTAGGGATTTTTGTAAGATTTGTCATTACAATGTTAGAGATTGAAGAAATAGGTTAGAAATTGTAAATTAGTTGAAACTGAATTTGATTTTATGTAATTCGAATTCGATATTTGATTTTGATTTTGTATAATTTTGTAAATATTTGCTTTTGTTTGGGTTTGAATGTGTTTTTGATTTCGCGTTTATGCGTTTCTTTTCAATTTCTCGGCTTTTGCGTTTCTGGGCAAGATGAAGATGAACATGGTTGATGAATTAGGGCCCGCAACCGTGAGATCGAAAATTAGGGTTGAAGGTGATGATGAACAGTTGACGGCTAAAGATTGGGGTGAAATTAGGGTTTCAATTCCCAATCTCATTTTGACTTTAGTCAAGGTAAATAACAATAATAATTAATGATAATAATAATATTAATAATGATAATAATATTAATAATAATAATAATAATCATAGTAGTGATAATAATAATAACGATAATAATTTATAGCAATAATTTTCACATAATAACAATTATATTATTAATAACAATAATTAATATTTGAATAATCAGAAGTCAGAAATTGACTTCTAGTTACACAAACAAATGTTGGGCCAAAAAACCTTTTTTATAGGCAAAAAATGCACCAACTTAAAAATGGTCCTGATGAATTTAAATAAATTCGCACCCCTCCATGTTATCATAAATGGACTCCTAAAATACTTTAATGGGGTATCAGATTATGATGGTCCATTAAGGCAATACACCCCTTTTATTAATACTTAAACCCCCATTAGCAAAAGACTTAAAAACAAGCAAATATTCACAATAAGATTTTTGATTTAGCAACATAGTAATAATATGATCATTGAAATTGAATGAGGAAAAATTAGGGTATGAAAAACACAAGAGTTATTGCTCATATTGTGTTACAATTCGAATCTCTTCATGTAAATTGTTTTAACACTAGAGTTGCTCGAAAATGTGTTAAACAATATGTGCTTAAATCTTTTGTTTAATCTGCTTAGAAGAAGCAAACATGTAAACCTCATTAACTGTTGTTGATTGATTCCTTGAGAGACAGAGTGAAGGTATGATCTTAATAGAAGATAGCGGATGCTGGTCAATGTGGGAAATCCTGATAGATCATCTTGAGAGATTTGATTATATTGGGTCAATAATTGTTATATTTATTAAATCAGATCACTGAACAGATCATTGAAAGGTTCCTTGAGAGACTGAGTTGAGGTGTGATCTCAAGAAGACAATGGCTGCTGGTTGTTGTGATGGAATCCTGATAGAAGACCTTGAGGGATCATATTCTGTCGGGTCAATGGTGGTCATATCTCTTAGGGGGCCGATGAAGGTCAGAATTATTAAGAGATCATTGATGGATATCATTGTGAGAAATCCTAGTAGGTGATCTTGAGGGATCTGGTTCGATTGGGTCAATGAATGTTATATCCGGCTGGATCACTAAATGTGTCATTGTGTGTTAGTCACCGACCGTTGCCCGTCCATTTGTAAACATTTTGGTAATAGTGGATTAAGTCCCTAGATAAGGAGAAATCATGCTTGAGGGGGTGGACAAGAGTAGCCTAGTTAATGGTGAACCCGAATAAGTCACTTATGTCCTTTACTCTTTATTGTCTTTATCTCTATTACCATTTGAGTGCTCAGAATTTCTAAAGGGAAATGTTTTTCTATAAACCCAATTCAACCCTCCCCCCTTTATTGGGTTTTCTCTACCTTCAAATAGGACCTCGTAGCATAGCAGCATACCCTGGCCAGTTCTGAATTTCAAAGCACATGTTGATGAAACCGTCATCAATCATGCTATTAGGACATTTTTCATGAATTACCTCCAAAAGGTATTCATCTCCATGAAACGTCTTGCTGACCATTTGGCACAAGAGTTTTAGGAAGGACTGAAAGTTTGTGAAAAAAGAACAATGACTGAAACATTAGGAGAGACTGAAGATGATGGATGATATAAAAGGACAAGAGGATATGAAAGGATTGAGAAGATTAAATTACTTCAGAGTAATTAATGTTGAGACATGCAAGAAATTTAATACCTGATTTGGAAGGCAGAAAAATAAACGACTTCACAACTTCCAATGAAAAAGTTATGGAAAGATAGGATACATATTAGGGTAGTGTTGTAACTGGTTTGAAATTGAGAGTCACCACCCTTAATTTTCATCTTTAAGAAGGGAATATAAAGGATAACCCTAATTTGGCCAGAGATTCTAAGTTGTTGGACTCGTTCTTAGATGAAGGGAAGGTGTTAGGCACCATTCATCTACCTTGTTCACAAGGATACTAGGCCTTAGACATATGCCTCAGAATTAGGGTTTTAATTTTTGTTAGAGGAACTCGCCACTATTTTAGTCGTATGCCTACGTATCCTCTTATGAGGAATCAGAGTCCCAATTCGTAGTTTGTAGTTGGTTGGTGTTTTTAATGGATTACGAAGATATTTCGAATTCTCCTTGAACCAAGTCTAGGTGTGTGAATAAAAGAATTATTAGACGAAGTTCACAGTTGATTAAAAGTATCTCCATAACCCTTTTTTGAAAATAATCCTCGATTTAATTAAGTTTATAAAAATTTGGTGTTGGTTAAATATTTTTCAAATATACTAATATATAAAAAATCTTTTTAATACATGAGGAAAAATAATTTTAATGCAATTTATAAAAGTAATTAAAGAATGAGTTAGTGGAAAAAATATTTAAATTTTATAATAATAAAATAATTTCAGAATTTATAAATACATAAATTTTAAAATAATAATAATATAAATAATAAAAAATAAAATAATTTTAAAAAAATGCAAGGAGTGTATTTTGTTTCGGTTAAGTAAAACAACGGGTGTAGAAAGTAGGGCCCTGAATTCATATATTGAATTCAGGCCCAGATCACAAGTGGAGGTGTTGTTTGCACACAGAAACGAAAACATGGGGGTTTGGTTTAGCAAGGGGCCCAAGTTCAGATATTTAACTGGGCCCGTTTTCATAGGGGGTATAGTTTGAAGGGAGGAAGTAATCTGGGGTGTATGTTTAGCACTGGGCTTGGCCGAGATAGCATTTTTGGTCTGTTGGTAATTTGTAGGGAGCTTAGAGACTTATGATGCACTGAGCGTTTGTGGATCGTTTGATCTAGATCGCGTGGCCATGCATGCGTGAATCCTAGGCCTTGGATCCAAATTAGTGCAATCGTATGGTTGGAATTAAGGTTGACTAGGAAGTATGCTATGCATGGAACACAGAGGGTTCGGGAGGTCTATATATTCATTTCCCCTCAATCTTTCTCATTTTTTCGCCCCTCTCTCTCTCTCTAGTCCTAAATGACAAAACCTTTTTATATTTCTAGAGAGAGAGACTCTGACCTCTCTCTAGAAACACATTGCATTGTAGATCACCCGGCCCAGAGCGCCACCGGCCAGAAATCACTTCCACTGGTGGCTGAATCTGGGCACCATCGCCTGCCTTTAAACATTCATCCCCAACGACAGTGAATCTTTATCTAGGTTCTTATGAAACCTAAGAACCATAAGGGTTCAAGATGAACCCTGACCTCAAAAACCCAGTAAATTCAAAAACGATGAACCTTAACCCTAGTCTTAAGATCCCTAACCCTAGTCTGATGAACCCTAACCCTAACCTAACCCTAATTTGACCCCAGAAACCCCAAATTAAACCCCAATAATGTAGTTAAACATCAATAATCATGCAATCAAAACCCTAAAAGCTAAGTGGTTTCAGGTTTACCTCTCCTTGTCGTGATTCTTAATTTTTGGTTTTCTGATTCTCCCCTCTAATTTCTTCCTTTCTTGTTTCACAGGTGACGGCGGCAGATGGAAGTGTAGCGGCGGCGAGGCGAAGAACCTAAGGGTTTCAGATGTTGAAGCTCTAAACTTCTCTTCTTCTTCTTTCTACTTCCCAAATTTTCTCTCCATAAAATTATTCGTCCAAATTTCTCCCCCTATCTAATTTTTTCATCCCTCTAGGTCTTAGATTATAGGGTTTATATAATGTAGATTATAGAAAAAATTAGAAAGTTTTTGTTGGATTATTGTTACAAATTGTTGATTGAAGGTTGATTAGGAATTTTTTATATTTGTAATTGATTTGAATCGTGTAATTTTTTGGACAATTTGTATTATAATGGAGAGAATTTGATATGATTAGATTATATTTGATTTAGTTGTAATTTTATTCGATTCTGCCTTTTTTTAGAAAGATTTGATTTTGATTTTAAAAGTGTGTTTTTCTTTCTGGATCTGTACAATGTTTGTTCTTTTGGATTTTGGGCTTGTTGAAGAACATGGTCGCTGACTAAGACTCGTTAGGGTTTCAAAACCCATTTTTCTTTAATTTTGACTTTTAGTCAACATGTATCAAAAAGGAAAACATCTGATGATTTTTTTTATAGAATAAATAATTTGATAAACACAATTTTATGTTAATAATAATAATAATAATAATAATAATAATAATATGATAATATTAATTATAATAATATAAATGTAATTAACACTAATTAAAATAAATAATACTATTTAGTATATTAATAATAATTTTTACTAATAATAAGAACCAGTTTGACTTTGGCATAAATCACGGGCCTCTAAAAGAATGGGTTCTCCGCAAAAATATAAAGCTTCCCTTTCTTCCTATTTATCAAGTTGAACAACAATTTTTAATGGGCCTTAACCTTAATGGGCTTCTGATTAAAAAAAAACCTTATACTTAACAATACACCCCTCTTTTTATTTATTCACTAAATTCTAAATGGGCTGAAATATATCCAACAATTAAACCTCTCTTCTTAATTGTAAGAACCAACTTAATGGGCCATCAGATTTTGATTGTCCATCCTGAAATAATCCGCCCCCTTTATAAACTTAAACCCCACAATAATTTGACAACAACCTAAACCTTTATAAAAGTGATAACTTTAATAGGGAATAAATTGTTAGGAATCTATATGCAAATTTGAGGTATGACAGTTGCCTCTATTTAATTACCTTCTGATTGGATAGTGCGAGAATACGCAGGTCTCACACATTTGAATCAGAGGTTTATTAAATAATGTAAGACCCCATAATTTATCCGAAAGATTATGAAGAATACATTATACATTGTTCCCATAAGTAATGAAACAAATAGGCATAGATGATGATGTATCATCTTACCAGAGTTTGAATAGAAAATCTTTGATTTGACATAGATATGACGATGCAGATAACTCGTCAATATCTAAAAGATATCGTGGGTCTTTGCGTATTTACCATAACCTAGGAGGTAAATAAGACAAGTTTTAAAATTGACGTACTAATACTTCAAGACTAATATAGTATGTTTATAATGAAGATTTTGTCTATTTATCACAACCTAGGGGATGAATAAAATAGATCTTGATAACACATTTCCGCATGGAGACTGACACAATGAATCATACCGCAAATTTCATTATGTTTACTAAAACCTAGGGAGTAAACAATACGAGGGTGAGCCTGTGCATTCATCACGACCTAGAGGATAAACCACATAGGGATATGCTTATGTATTCTTCATGGCCTATAGGATGAATAGTATAACCCTGAAAATTTGCATACTTATCACAACCTAGGGGATAAATATTTGAAAAATCTATGCGTTTACCACGACCTAGAGGATAAACGACACATGTGTAGTCTTACGTACTTATCAAGACCTAGAGGATAAATAACGTAATCCTGAAAATTCGCATATCTACCACAACATAGGGAATAAATACTTGAAGAATATTTTCGGTAATCGAATCTTAGATAACTAGACCCAAGATAAGACCAAAGTTCACCGGTTGTGTCTGTTCTCAACCAAGGTGTTTGTTTGTTTTGTGGACCAGATAATCCAATGATGGGTCCCAAGAAGGTTCGTAGTTTAACCAAAATGTATTTGAAGCATGCCATACTTGATGCCCTAAGATGATATGGAACCTAAAAATGTATATGCACAGAGTATTCTGTATATGCCCCAAGTGTTTATATATGCACCAAATGTTTGTATATACCCCCAATGTTGGTATACACACCAAAATTTGTTGTAAATGTTTTAATATTCTCTCCTTTTAAACCACTGGTTTCGTGTCACCGACTCCACCAAGATTGTATGTTGCATTATCGTGGCATCTTCGAGTTAATTTGATCAAGATGAATAAGTGTCAATTGAATTTTGATATTTGTATGCATGCGCAGGCATTTTTTGGATGCAGGCATGGATATAGACATAGACGTGGACGTAGGCGTGTATTTCCTTTTGATGTGTTTCTAACCATAATGCATTTTTATGTTATATCAAATGCTTTTATTTGTCAAATCCCCAAAATAATTTCAATGCAGTATTCACAAAAAATAATCATAGTATTTTGCAAACAAGTCCGAAAAGGAAAAACACAATTGAAAGATTTGAAAAAGTAAATGTTTTAATAATAACTATGCCTCTAAATAGGCGAGAGTACATGATGCAATTCCTTGAAAGAGGTAATTACATAAAGTTTAACAAAAAATGAAGATGGCAACAAAAATGATAATTTCTACTACTGTTCCTCTAATATCCTTTTGATAGCTCCAATATCATATGCTTCTAAGTTAAATGATTTAGATCAATACCTCTCCTTCATGGTCATAGTCGTGGTTCTTGGATCACATGTTTTTTTTCTTTATTTTTGAATAAGATCCCTAACTTTTGCTTGGATCGCCCTTTCGGGTTTTCAATCCACCGAGATTTTTTTTTGCGTATGTCCATTATTTTTCCCTAGATTTCCCTTTAGAGTTTTCAATCCACTGGGACGCTCCTTTTTGCTTAAGTCTCCCGTATAGGTTTCAAACTTAGCGAGCCTTTTATACATAGTATTTTTTGATTGCGTATGAATTTTTCAGATGTGGTAGTTCTTCCCCGTCCACTGTTGTGAGGATAAGGCCACAACCAGAGAATGTTGTTTTTACTACATATGGACCTTCATAGTTGGGTTTCTAGTTACCACGCGAATCAAGGCGAAGTAGAAGAATCTTCTTGAGCACCAAATCCACTTCTTTGAACACTCGAGGACGAACATTCTTGTCAAATGCTTTCTTTATCCGTTTTTGGTACAACTGACCGTGGCACAAAGCTGTCATGCATTTTTCTTCAATGAGGTTAAGCTTATCAAGTGGCGTCTGAACCCACTCAGCTTATTCAAGATTTTTTCCATTAGAACTCGAAGTGACGAAATCTCTACTTCAACCGAGAGCATTATCTCCATGCCATATACTAGAGAGAAAGGGGTTGTACCTGTTGATGTATGTACGGAAGTACGATAGCCATGCAAAGCAAAGGGAAGTATTCATGCCAATATTCGTATGCCTTCACCATCTTTTAAATGATTTTCTTAATATTCTTATTGACAGCTTCAACGGCTCCGTTTATCTTAGGTCGATATAGTGAGGAATTGTAATGCTCGATCTTGAATCGTCACATAACTCCTTCATCATTTTTTTGTTTAAATTGGACCCGTTGTCTGTAATGATTCTTCTTGGAACCCTATATCTGAATATGAGATTCTTCTTAATGAATCAAGTAACCACTTGTCTTATCACATTTGCGTAGGATGCAGCTTCCACACATTTGGTGAAGTAATCAATGACAACTAGTATGAACCGGTGTCCGTTAGAGGCTTTCAGTTCGATCATGCCTCTCATATTGATTCCCTACATCGAAAATGGCCAAGGAGAACTCGGGACATTTAGAGGAGGTTGTGGCACATGTATTTTATCGGTGTAGATTTGGCATTTGTGACATGTCTTTGTATAATTATAGTAATCAGCTTCCATCGTCAACTAATAATTACCTACTCATAGGATCTTTCTATCCATAGCATGTCCCTTCGCATGTGTTCCAAAAGTACCTTTATGGATTTCTCTCATAAGTGTATATGCTTCCTATTTCTCCATGCACCTGAGTAATACCACATTGTAGTTTCTTTTGTATAACACATCACTATTTAAAAAAGAATTTGAGGCTAGCTTCCGTAGAGTTCATTTGTCCATGATAGAGGCATTTTCTGGATACTCCTACTTCTCGAGGTACCTTTTGATGTCGTAGAACCAAGGCTTGTTATCTGGTCCTTCTTCAATGGCAAGCAATGTGCAGGTTCTTCAAAATGTATGATCGTAATGTGTGGTTCGTGATTTGGCCAAGTCACTTTGAATATGGCTGATAAAGTTGCTAAGGCATCTGCCATCTGATTTTCTTCTCGCGAAATATGGCTGAACATAATCTCGATAAATTCCATAGATAGCTTTAAAACATGATCCTAATATGGAATCAACCTGGGATGTTTAGTGTCCCATTCGTTGTTGACTTGGTATACGACTAACGCTGAGTCTCCAATCACTTCGAGATGTTTGATTCCTAGATCAATAGCAGCTTCTAGACCCAAGATACAAGCTTTGTATTGAGTGATATTGTTGGTGAAGTCAAAAGATAATTTTGCACTATAAGGCTTGTGAAAATTCTCTGAAGAAGTCAAGACATCCCCAATGTTATGCCCCAGTGCATTTTAAAACAACCGGTCGAACTGTCATTGGATATACAATCAATGAAGTCGCCATCGAACGTTTTTTATCCCACAGGAATAGAAAGCTGAACATCGAGTAAACTTGAAGGGGTGAAATCACGGTCTTGCGACCATAGAGATCGGGTAAGGGAGTCTGTTACGCGAGGGGAAGGTATTAGCATCCCTCATGTTCATAGTAATCTGCAGTATCCACTCATGTTCATTCTACTCTAAGGGTGGGTAAAATCTTGTCTAAAGCTTAAAAGCTAAAAAGAAAGCTACAAAGAGGGAATGCACGCAAAAGAGAATACACGGGGAAAAGAAGGAAATAATTACAAAGTTTTCTCGGCTGAGCCCCGTGACCAGATGCCTATGTATCCCTTTTAAGGAATCAAAGTGTTGTAGTTTGGCTCACATATTTAGGTTTGTTGGTGTTTTTTAGTTAAAAAGACAAAAGGGACACTCAAGAGGGCAAGACATCAGATAAAATGATGAAACATCACCAACAATGATAAAACATCAAAACAAGGATGACAAGATATCACATGGAAACACATACTCAGATAAGATGATAACATATCAGCATGATAGCGACATATCAAATAAGAAGATAAAACATCACACGAAACAATGATATTGAAAATCAAAGTAGGATAACAAACATACGAGATGGCGAAGTATCAGTAAAAAATAGTAAAATATCATGGCAAAGATGAAAATACATCAAAAATTAGATGATAAAACATTACACCTAACTATGATATTGAAAATCAAAGTAGGATAACAAACATATGTGATGGTGAAGCATTAGAAAAAGATAGAAAAGCACCATGGCAGGGATGGAGACACATCAATTTAGATGATAAAAACATCACACCTAACGATGATATTAAAAATCAAAGTAGGAGAACAAACATAAGCGATGGTGAAGCATCGGCACAAAGATAGTAAAGTATCATGGTAAGAGCGGTAAGATGTCAACTTATCAAAGTTTAAAACAAAGCCAAAAGGCACACAAACAATTAAGATTGGTTTATATTTTTTACTTTGAAGAAGGATTTAAGTTCATTATAGATGTTTTATGATTTTCCAAGAAAAATAAATTTTTTGTTTTAAGACGAAATATGCAAAGAAAAGAAAACAACTAAGAGAGACTATCTTAATTTCTAGCCCTAGTGTAATCATATAATGATAGACCTACGTCAAGGAAGAAAGGGAATTATCTACCTAAATGAACATATATGGATAAATATCCTAATATCTAGCTCGAGGACTAACTCTACACGAGCAACCCTAAGGGAGCATGGCATATTATGATACGGTGGGAGAACTGACTTGGTTGTTTTGCGTTTGATTGCAATTATTGCGGATAGCAAGAGTCGCCACCGGCTTTTCTTTTATCCAAAAAGGAAAGGCTTAAAAGAACAGGAAAGACCTTTGAGATTGTTTCTTGAGTTCATGGGGTAAATTATGAAAAGGGAAGGTGTTAGGACCCTTTTCATCCATAGTTATCTACGGGCTCTTAGTTGCTTACTAGATCACTTTACTTTGTTTGAAAATGTGCTTTATGTGGTTTTTGAAAGTATTTTGAAAAGGTGCCATCGTTTAGGCAAACTTTGTAACAGTTCTCGTTTGTAAGAATGTATACAAAGTTTTGAGCTTTTGAAAATGTTCCAAGTTTGGAAAATGTTTTGAAAGTGTTTTTGAAAGTGTTGGTGTTGGTTTTGAAAATAAGCAAGAGTGTTTGATTTGAAATTGAGCAAGCAACTAGGAACAATCTACCTACTCAAAAGTCTTAGTTCATTTCTGCCTTTCATTTGACATTTTTATCTCACCATTGATTGGTAAGAAGCCTTATCTTTGGATGTATAGGGACGGGCGTGGGTCATCGTATAGCCATGATAGAAATGTTGTGAAATATCTTAGAAATTCTCTTTGAGGGACTAAAATAATTTTGAAAGGCAACATTTGATAGCGTCGTCCAGGGACTATGATCTTGTATTTTTTATTGCTTTTTGCTAACATATCCCACATGCATAACATGACCACTTTTGTAAGGAAACAATGTGGAATTACCCTAAGGATGCAAGTGGGAAAATGTGTTGATTTACATGCATTGTTTTATCTTGAATTAGGGTTTTCTAACTTGTTGATTTTATCTTTCCATACAAACCCTAATTTACTAGCATTTATATAAAGCGATAAATTGCGGAAAGTAAAAATACTAAGCTATTACATCATTAAGGGAGGGGGTATACAAATTTACAAATGGGGATTTTGCAAGAAAATTAAAACTAATTAACTATTACAACCATATTGAATATTGTACAAAATTGAAAATAAAATGCAAGAATGTACATGGAAAAAGAAATGATTTTGTTTGATTTTTAGAAAGGGTTTTAACCTAAACCTAATTAATAAAATAATTAATGAAAACAAAACAAAATTTAAACCTAAATTAATTAAGAAAATAAAATAAGTTAAAATGTTTTTTAGGGTTTTTTATGAAAAGGTTTTAAATTAACAATAATAATGTGAAAATTTAATAATTAAAATAAACCTAAATTCTAAGTTAATTTTTATTTATAATAAAATAATATAATAATTAAACATAATTATCTAAATATTAATTATTTAAGAAAAGAAATTAATTTATTAGAAAATGCTTTTTAGTCTTTTTGTTATTTACAAATAAAAATAAATAAGTGTATAAATAATAATAATAATAATAATATTTTTGGATTTTTATTAATAAAAATAATATTACTACTAATAATAATAATAAAAATAATAAAGAAAATATAAAATGAAAGTAGAATAAAATAGAAAATGAAATAAATAAAAAAAGAAATAAAGTTGGGCCAGGTGCAAAAGCAAAATAGGGGGTTAGAGAAAGCAAAAAAAGGGGGAAGGCCCAAGGGGGGGAGGCCTAGGCGCCTGGATGCAAAAAATGAAACAAGAAAATATGAAAAATAGCCAAAAGGGTACCACTGGGGCTCGAACCCAGGTCCCAAAGGTGACAGACACGCACTTTAACCACTAGGGTGGTGATATATCCGTTAACTTAAACAAAACACTAAATATGTAACATAAGTTTTGTCCTGACTGAACTTCATCTTCAACGTCCAGCCAAAGAACCTGTAACTCATTCATTTCTCATCCATTCACAAAACTTCCAACTCAAACTTTTTAGAAATTTCCTCATGATTCTGAATTTGTAAATAACTTAAGCTAACTCTCAAAGATGAGCATGAATTTCCAACAGTACCAAATTCTGACCTAAATATTTTCAGAGGTTCAAACTCAAAATTATTCCTACTCAAGCAACATAAATGAAATCTATGGACATGTATAGTTTCATGACAATGATGTCTAAATTTTATCTTCACAAATGCAAGCCTAACAATGCCTAAATATGAAGATAGAAGTTCAAGAAAAATACCTAAAAACAAGAAATCGTGAAATGAGTTTGAACTTGATTCAAGGTGTTGCAATGATCAGGTTAGCTTCCTTGAGTCTCTAGGAAGCTAATGCAATGCTTAGCTTGAGTTGAGAGTGGCTGAAATGGCATGGAGAAGTAAAACTACAATGCTCTGTTTTTGAGCTTGAACAGTGGTGAAAATGGTGTTACAGTTTAGGAACAGGGATTGGGATGAGTTATATTTGAAGTAAGGAAGCTTTTGAGATGATTTGGAGAGGAAACGCACGAGTGGTTTGACGGATGGGGGTTTTTGGTCAGGTTCTGCACAACAATGGAGTTTTTTGTGCAATATGAGTTTTCAAGGAGCCCGGGAGTGTTTCCAATCATGTGTTAGCTTGCAAATAACTTGTATAGTTATATGAAAAAGTTTCGAGCATTGGAGGTTGACAGAACTGTGAGACATAGAGTTATGGCTATGTTACTTGATTTTGAAGAAAGGTGGAACACATAGTTTCAAGGCATAGTACAAGCATGGCCTGAGTTTATGGGAGGCTCTAGACATGTTGCTTTTGACTTTGACATTGCTTGTGTTTAGATGAAACAAGTTAGGAGCTCTATGCATTGACTTTGTGATTAAAGTGACTTTTCCAAAATGGAAGTGTGAATTTTGTTCCATTAATGGAATAATCACTTAGACAATGACTCAAACACTTGGATCATAGCTCAAATAGTTATGTAATCTTCTGATAATGGATAGATTTGGAGGTTAAAAGCCTGTAAAGTAAGATTCATGCAACATGGGGGTGGATTGGATCAAATGGTCATCATGAAAATGACTTGAAAAACAAGTTTGAAACCTAACTTCTTGACTTTGATTCTCTTAGATCAAGCAATTTATTAATGAGTTCTTGGAAATTTTTGAAAGCTTGTAACATCCTATACAACCTCTATGTTGGACATTTTTGAAGATTCATCTTGGAACTATGTGAAAAATTGCCATGAAGTTAGGTTAAAATCCTGCCTAAACAAGGGCAAAATTTCACTAAGTTTCCAAGTTTCATGAACATGTATTCAGAAAATAATAACTTGAAATCCATTTTTAGGAGAAGTTGTGTTTTACAATGTTTTAGATCTGATTGAGATCTACAACTTTCATGTTGGAAGTTTCCTTTGAATCATCTTGCATCAGGGTGAAAATTTTGTTCAAAGTCATGAAAAAATATGAAATTTTCAACACTTGGAAAAACTTCTAAGTTTAGAAATTTTGAGTTTTCAAAATGAAATCTTGACTTTTTGATTTATTGATGAACAAGTTTCATATTTTAACATGTTTTGATGAGTTGTAATCTTTGACACTTGATTTTGACCAAAAAGTCAAAGTTTGACTTTTCAGTGGATAGTTGACTTTTGATCGGTTGACAGAAAATAAACTATCAATTGATCTTGAGGAAAGTTTTGAGCTATGGCATTAGGTCAAAATGATGCATTTAAACCCTTGAGATCAAGCCTTGAATAAATAAATCATCAAATTCTAGGTCAAAAA
This sequence comes from Vicia faba, assembly GCA_948472305.1. Taxonomy (NCBI): domain Eukaryota; kingdom Viridiplantae; phylum Streptophyta; class Magnoliopsida; order Fabales; family Fabaceae; genus Vicia; species Vicia faba. The sequence goes on along the minus strand of CATIWC010001317.1, from coordinate 66,444 downwards.
AAAAATAAAAAATTGCATCTTTTCACTCAAAACCCTAATTTTGACCATTTTGCCTTTTTGATGATCTAATCAAATTTCTTGAGGAATTGTGATCCAAACATAATCAAATGACATATATGAGTTTATAATGTTGATATGGACCAAAAATTATTAATTTTGACTGTAAATTGACCACAATTGACATTTTTCCCAATACATCTGACTTTTAGGTCAACTGATCAATTGACTGAGTAAAAATATGATCCAAGACTTTAAACTTGACATGAGCAATCTTGACAGTCCAAAATGATCCATGAAAGTCATATGGGGAATTAAAAGTCCATTTGTCCTTGTGCAATCTCAAAACATTGGGTTGTTTGTGTATTTTGTGTGCAGGTTATTGTGATTACATTATTTGTTTGTAATATGGAATTCACCCGTATGCAACCGTTACTCTGCACAATTTTTTATGAAGACTTAATAAACTTGAAGTTTGGTTCTCACAAGAGGTCTAGTATCTTTGCTTGCTTGGTTTCAATCCAAAGAATGGGAATTCTATCTTGGCTCATAATGTATAGTATTGGCTTTTGTCATTTAGATGGTTCTTATCCCTAGCTTTTACCTTGTGCTTTAGGATAGTCTCTTCTTCTCCTCCAAACTTATTTAATTTCAAACATCCTCTTCCTCCTTTTGAAAACTCTTCTTGTTTTTTAACTTGAACCACTTTCATAATAAACTTGGACTTAGGTCCATGCAATTTCAAAAACATTTTCATAAATAAACTCCAATCAACTTAATAATACCTTGACATTTTTGTGAGAAGACTAAAAGTCAATCAATCTCATCCAAACCATTTTTCCATTTTGGCTCTTATCTTTAAAAATTTTCTCAAAAAATTAGACTCTTGCCAATCCTTGTAGTGATGTAAACAATTATACTTCTACAATATGTAGTAAAGAGGGATATTTTCCACTTGGGTGTTAAGTGAGGCATTGTTTATTTTAAAATCCAAGCCATATCCTCCACTTTGAGATGATGCAAATTATTCTTTCTCATGATTGTGGGTAGTAAGTATGTTTTCCACACGGACAATGACAATGATGTCTTATCTCATAAAATTAACCAACACACTTTTGTTTTAAAATTTTTAAAGAGGAACTACGTGTACCCTGATCCCCTATTGCACGAAAGGTGGTTTATAGGCACTAAAGGTTCGTAACTGCGGCGGGTGCAAAAATCATTAAAAAAATATTTCTTTTCTCCCCACCACCATCTATTTTTATACAACATTTTTATAGCCAAAATATACAGATTTTACAAAGAGGTTCCTGCGGAGTACCGTAGATGTTTAGGGTGCTAATACCTTCCCTTTTCATAACCAACCCCCCTTACCTTGAATCTTTCCACCTTTTTTTGGGTTATTCGCTCTTTTCCCATTCCTTTGGAAACAATAAAGCGCGATGGCGATTTTTATTTTGATCTGTAAAAGTCTAGTCAATCCAATGGCTTAGTCTTAACATTTCTACCGCTACAGAAAAATGGAGACTTCACTGGGGAAAGATTGACCTCTTGCTGGTCCATACCTAAGTGGGTTGAGCCTATCTTTGTTTATATCTGTGTATATGCTAATTTGTTTATGTGTTATATGTTGTGTATATGTTTTCCTGGATTTTCCTGGTTTTCAGGGTGCTTGGTGATTACTCATAAGTCCTATACCCAGACTTGGAAAAACTTTAAGATAAGATGGGCGATATAGTCATGTTAACTTTGAGGGAGTAATCCCTAAAAAGGTGGCATGGGATCCCCCACTCAGTGGAGTCCCCTGTTGAAGCTGAGGACCGTAGAATACCTAACCCATCTTGGCCTTTTAGGTGTAGTGCGGAAGCTAAGACGGAGTAACCCATGAATAGTTATCACGCGATACTATGCTCGGACGAGTTTTTCTTGAGAATATTACTAATTATCAAGTTAATCGAGAAGTTGGTAATATGCGAAGGAAGGATGTTGACTCTGGGAACCTCTAGAACCTTGTTCGGCAGGTGATAACTTTTAGATCAATGCCTTATGGGTAGTACCTTCAACCTCATGCTTGTGACATTGAACCTATGAACCCTATATGTTTGTGATCTTGTTTGTGATTGTTGCTTCATGCATACATGCACTCATAATCATCTTTTGAAGAAATCGTATTTCAAGGGATTTAAAAGTTGACCATTTATGAATGTCTGAGGTAACCATGGATTCCTGGAAAAGAAAGATCGGGAAATACAGTTTCAAGGATCCCAAGATAGATGAGTTAATCAGTCTAGTTCCAGAGATCGAGTGTTCTGCAGATTTTCGGAAGAAGTATGGATCCATCATTCCTCTCATGAAGCTTAGGATGAAGGAGGGTTTCCTCTCTACCTTGGTCCAGTTCTATAATCCGATGTATCATTGCATTACTTTTCTCGACTATCAGTTGATGCCTACACTGGAGGAGTATTCTTATCTGTTGGATTTACCTGTTACCGGCCGTGTTCCTTTTACTAGCTTGAAGGATGAGCCAAAATCACCTGAGATTGCTTCTTTGATCCATCTGGGGAAGTTTGAGGTTGAAGCCCATATGACTACCAAAGGAGGGATTAGAGGATTACCAGCTCAGTTCTTATTGGAGAAAGCTCGTTACTTTGCAAGGATGAATAGTATAGTCGCTTTTAAGGCCATCTTTGCTCTACTTGCTTACGAGTTGTTCTTATTTCCTATTCTGGACAGGTTTGTTGACATTAATGCTATCAGGATCTTCATGATTGGAAACCCAGTTCCTACATTATTGGGTGATTCTTATTACTCTATTCATCTTCGGAATTCTTATCATGGAGGGATGATTATATTTTGCACGCCTTTGTTATACCGGTGGTTTATCTATCATATGCCTCAGTCTTATGCATTTTGGGATATCAAGAAGGAACCTTGTTGGGCTCATAAGATCATGGCACTTACTCACTCAGATATTGATTGGTATCATCGAGCTTACCAGGATATAGAGATTGTTGACAGTTGTGGTAGTTTCCCCAATGTACCTCTTCTTGGTACAAAGGGAGGAATTAACTATAACCTTGTTCTTGCACGACGACATCTTGGTTATCCGATGAGGGATAAACCAAATAGTATTCATTTGAGTAGTTTCTTTCTGAAGGAGTGAGAATACCTTATGGAAGCTAGGGAGCAGATTGTGAAGGCCTGGCGTCACATTCATAAGAAGAGTAGGAAAGACTTGGGACCTACGGGTGCTGTTTCGTTGGAGCCATATCTTCAGTGGATCCAAACGAGAGCTATTCAGTTGAAGTTTCCATATTCCCAGGAAACACCTATGCCTGATTTCTTTGTGAAGACCACTCCTCCCCTATTAGAAGATCTAGAAGAGCTGCAACTTTCTTTGGTCAGGATGCAACAAGAAAAGGAGGCTTGGAAGAATAAGTGCCAAACTCTAGAGATTTCATATAGAGCAAATTTGAAGGAGAAAGACGACTTGATTGAGATCCTTGAGAGTCGGGCTGTAGAGACCATGGATAGGCAAGGGGATTTATTTTCTCCTAAGCCTCAGTCAGATTCTATTTGCTAATTCCCTGATTCAGGTGATTGGAAGGAGGTTGCCACCAGATATGCAGAAGAAAACCAAAGGTTGAAGGCTCTGATTGCCATGATCACAGGTAAGCTCCAGCGTATAGAGTGATATCCATCAGCTTCGCTTTTCAGGGTTTTAGATTTTATTTTCATCTTGTACTTGGGATCATTAAAACTTGTAATCCATTTTGAAGTTGTTATAATAAAATTTTTAGTATTTTTAAATGCGCTATTACTTTGATATTTGAAATATGTCTATAAATTTTAAATGCCTTAAAATATTAAATAATAAAATAAAATCATGTGCATTGAACATCATGCATCATATTGCACATATTTCATGTATTTGTTATGCATATTCAGGTGTCTTACCAAGCTTCTTTACTTCGTTCAGCAAGCTGACTCATCACTACAACACTCGGGCTAATCTCAAAAAGAAGATGGATAACTTAGAACAAGAGAATTACGAGTTGCGCGAGGAGGTTTCTGCCTTGAAGGCCGGCATGTCCAATCTTACTGCTCTGATGGAATCCCTGGTGGCTGCTCAGAATCAACCACCGAGTGTTCAACCTCAACCAACAAGGGTTACTACTAAAGCTCCGACTGTTCCTACGTCTGCTACTCCACCTGTTATTCAGAATCGCATGCCTCAAGGTTACCCATGGGGAATGCCAGAGAATTTTGTGCCTGAAGGTTTCAACCTTGGTCCTCAAGATACTCTAGCTGTTGACACTATTGTTACTCATGCACCTCATGTGGTGCATGCTGCTCCTGCTTCACCTCCTTCGATGGATATGGTTTTGTTTGTTAATGATGATGTGTGTCGTTCTTTCCCTCCACCAAGTGAAGACTTGGGTCTTTATGACAGAATGGATGATTTCCAAGAGCAGTTTGACAAGATGCAGAGAGAGATGAAGGCCCTCAGGGGAAAAGAGTTATTTGGGCAGAATGTGAATGAATTATGCTTGGTCCCGAATGTTAAGATACCTGCGAAGTTTAATGTCCCGGAGATTGAGAAATACAAGGGAAATACTTACCCTCGTGCTCATCTTGTGATGTATGTAAGGAGAATGTCTACCCATACTGATGATCAACGTCTGCTGAGTCACTTTTTTCAGGATAGTTTGACCGGTGTTGTGCTGAAGTGGTATATGAGTTTGGACAGCGTCAACATCCATACTTTCAATGACTTGGGAGAAGCGTTTATCAGGAAATACGAGTACAATGTGGATATGGCATCTGACGTGATCAACTCAGGGCCATGGTTCAGAAAGACAGGGAATCATTCAAAGAATATGCACAGAGATGGCGTGAGGTAGCCACCCAAGTGATTCCTCATATGGAAGAGAAGGAGATGACTAAAATTTTCTTGAAGACTCTGGGTTCTTTATACTATGAGAGGATGGTAGCGAGTGCGCCAAGTGACTTTACTAAAATGGTAGGCATATGTATCCGCTTAGAAGAGGCTGTAAGAGAGGGCCGTTTAACAAAGAGTTAAGGATATGGAGGTGTGAAGAAGCCATCTTATGGGTTTACCAAGAAGAAGGAATGGGATGCAAATGCTGTCATGCAAGATAGGAGGGTTAACACTCCTAGAAGGAATTCTTAGCGTCATCAGCAAGTCGCCTTAGTTACTCTAGTTGTGGGTGTAGCTCCAACCACCGTTGCTTATCAGAGACCATCGCAGCAGGGGAATCAAGGGTATAATCAGAGAAGGTAGAGTTATTACCCTATTCCTATGAGCTATACGGAATTACTATCGGTATTGATTCAGAAGAAGTTGGTTCAGACTCGAACACCTCCCGCTGTACCATCATCGTTGTCGTGGTATTACAAGGCAGACCAAACATGCGATTTTCATCAGGGAGCACCAGGGCATAATGTTGAGAATTGTTATCCTTTAAAGATTGAGGTGCAGAAATTAGTGAAGTCTGGTATTCTATCATTCAAGGATGTGGGACCTAATGTGAAAGATAATCCTCTACCCAAGCATGGAGGAGTAAATGCTGTGAATATGGTGGCCAGTTGTCCAGGCGACTTCCGGATTTTTGACATTCATCTAGTTAGATGAGATTTGGTGAAAATGCATGCAAACCTCTGAATTTAGCTACTATACGCATGACCATTCCGGTTGTGCTATTTGGAGTACAGACATACAAGGTTACGATAAGATAAAGGCTGATTTGCAGGAGATGATGGATTAGGGCCTCATCCACATAATCAGGCCTAGGGAAGAGTATGAAAAAGAAGTAAACATGGTTTCTGGATGTCCTGGAGAGTTCAGAATCTTTGATGTGGAACATATTAATGAGGATCTTGTACAATTGCATGCTACTTTCAGCCACTTGGCTGGTCAGGTGGAACACTAGTATGGATCTTACCGAATTTTCTGTCGAGATTCCCGAGGATGTTCAATCGTGAAGAAAGTGTTCAGTTGTTGTTAGACAATGGAACCATAAAGATTATAGGTCAAAGGGATGATTACCATGAAGTTAATATGGTTGAGGTTTGTTTGGCTGAAGAAGAGTAGGATGAAGAGTATGCCTATGCAGATGAGTATTTCTCCTCATATGAGGATTTGTTTTCCATAAATGACTCAATAATGACTGATTATGTTGAAGAAGGGGTAAAAGTCATTGTACCATGTTTTAGTGCGCCCGCCCATTTTGAAGTTGAATATTATAGCAAGCCAGTTGTTACCCCATTGATGATTAGTTTGTCGGGTCTTGTTCCCTATGATTCAGATAAGGCTGTACCCTACAAATACAATGCTACAATCTTAGAGGATGGAGTGGAAGTTCCCATCCAGCCGATGCCTGATGATGGAAATATTGCTGAGAATAGTAGACTGACCCGCAGCGGTCGTGTGTTTGCACCAGTTGTTCGAGGAGATGTTAGTGCTGGAAAGAAAATTACTAAGAACGTTGAACCCAAGAAGGATATGATTGAATCTAGTGGAGCTATATTAGAGAAAGAAGTGGATGATATTTTGAAGATAATTAAGATGAGCGACTACAGAATTCAGGATCAGCTACTACAGACTCCTTCAAAAAGATGGCTTGATAAGGGTATTGGACCAAGCTTTTGTGGAGAGTGATATACCAGTAGACCAATTCAACAGTGTAGTAGGGAACATTACGTTATGTAATAACTTGAGTTTCTGCGATGATGAATTTCAAGATGAAGGAAGGAATCATAACCTATCCCTCCAGATCTCTATGAATTGCAAGAATGATTCACTATCCAATGTGCTGATTGATAATGGGTCTGCTTTGAACTTTATACCAAGGAGCACTCTTATGAAGTTGAAATATCAAGGAATGCCTATGCACCCGAGTGGCATCATTGTGAAAGCGTTTGATGGATCAAGGAAATCTATTATTGGTGAATTGGACTTGCCTATTCATATAGGACCACATTTGTTTCAGATTACTTTCCAGGTCATGGACATTATACCCGCTCATAGTTGTTTGTTGGGACGTCCTTGGATACATGAGGTAGGGGCTGTCACTTCGACTTTAAACCAAAATATGAAGTTTGTACGTGAAGGAAAAGTGGTGATTATAAATGGAGAATATGCATTATCGATATCTCATTTGTCCTCTTTCAGCATTGTGGAGGTAGATGAAGCTGTTGTTGGAACCCAGTTCCAAGCTTTATCTATTGACAACATAAGAGGAAATGATAATTCCATGGTTTTGCTTAAGGATGCACAATAGGTTGTGCGTAAGGGTCATAGTGAAGAATGGGGAAAGATTGTGGATCCACCTGTAAACAAGAACAAAGCCGGCTTGGGGTTTTCTTTGAGGAATGATAAAGGTAAGGCATGAAGCCAAAGTCTGCTGAAGGCAAGTATCAAGACATTTTCCATAGCGGGGGTTATCTTCATCTAACTGTTTTTGGGATTAATGCCATTGTGGAAGATGAAGCAGAGCAGGAAATGCCAAATTACGTGACGCACAAAGTTAGGGTTCAGAACTGGATCACCATTGATGTTCCCTCTTGCATACATATTTCAAATTAATTTGATTTGTTAATCTTTTTAAAAAGCTTTCACTCTTCCCAAGGTGGAAGTATTAATGTTGTAGGGCTTATCTGTTTGTTGTGACTTCTAAATTCAATAATAAAAGTTGTCTTTGTTTCCCAACATTGTGTCTTTATTTTCTGCTTTTTATTGGAAAATGGTAATAAAAAAACCTTTCAAAATAACCTTAGAAAAACAATATGCACAATCACTTGTTATATGTGTCAGTTTCTAAATACAATCATAAATCATATGTGCAGATTAATTAAAAAATCCGTTGAACGCAATGAACCTGCATCCTTTCCCAACTTTGAATGTCCTGTGTATGGGGCCGAAGAAGAAGACTATGATGAGATTCCATAATAGGTCTCACAGTTTCTTGAGCACAAGGAAAATTCCATTCAGCCATATAAAGAGCCTTTGAAAGTAATTAATTTGGGTTCAGAAGAAGATCCGAAAGAGGTCAAGATCGGAGCATTGTTGCATCCTGATGTGAAGAGATGGTTGATTGAGTTGTTGAAAGAGTATGTGGAAATCTTCACTTGGTATTATCAAGATATGCTTGGTCTAGATACAGATATTGTAGAGCACCATTTACCGTTGAAGCCAGAGTGTCCGCCAATCAAACAAAAGTTGAGAAGAACTCACCCAGATATAGCAGTGAAGATCAAATAGGAGGTTCTAAATCAGATTAATGCCGGTTTTCTTGTGACGTCAGTGTATCCTCAATGGATTGCTAATATTGTCCCAGTACCGAAAAAATATGGAAAAGTTCGCATGTGCGTAGATCACAGAGATCTAAATAAAGCTAGCCCGAAAGATGATTTTCCATTGCCACACATTGATATGTTAGTGGATAGGACAACAAAATTCAAATTTCTCTCGTTCATGGATGAATTTTCTGGTTATAATCAAATAAGAATGGCTCCATAGGACATGGAAAAAACAACGTTCATCACACCCTGGGGAACATTCTGTTACAGAATGATGCTCTTCAGGTTGAAGAACGCTGGTGCGACGTACCAGAGGGATATGACAACCCTATTCCATGTTCTGATGCACAAGGAAATTGAATTATATGTTGATTATATGATTGCTAAATCCCAGACTGAAGAAGGGCATGTAGAAGATTTGTTGAAGTAGTTTCAGCGTTTGAGGAAGTATCGTCTCCGCTTGAATCCAAATAAATGCACCTTCGGTGTTTGATCAGGAAAATTGTTGGGTTTCATTATTAGCCAGAAAGGAATTGAAGTTGACCCTGATAAAGTCAAAGCAATTCAAGAGATTCCAGCACCAAGAACTGAAAAGCAAGTCAGACGTTTCCTCGGGCGTTTGAATTATATTTCCAGATTCATTTCCCACATGACTACAACATGTGAACCGATCTTTAAGTTGTTAAAGATATATCAAGGTTGTGTGTAGACGAATGACTTCCAAATGGATTTGAAAGTATTAAAGAATATCTGCTTGAACCTCCTATCTTGCTCCCTCCTGTCGAAGGAAGACCGTTGATTATGTATCTGACAGTGTTAGATAATTTCATGGGTTGTATTTTGGGACAACAAGATGAAACAAGGAAGAAAGAGTATGCCATTTTTTATCTCAGTAAAAAGTTTACTGATTGTGAGTCACGGTATTCCATGCTGGAAAAGACATGTTGTGCTCTGGCCTTGGAGGAAAAACGTTTGCGGCAGTATATGTTGAATCATACCACTTGGTTGATATCCAAAATGGATCCAATCAAGTACATTTTTGAAAAGCCTTCTCTTACCGAGAGAATTTCCCGCTGGCAGATGTTGTTATCTGAATATGACATTGATTACCACACTCAAAAAGCTATTAAAAGTAGCATGTTGGGAGATTATCTTGCTCACCAACCAATTGAGGATCATCAGTCTGTGGAGTATGATTTCCCTAATGAGGATGTGATGTTCTTGAAAGTGAAAGATTGTGATAAACCATTTTCTGAGGAAGGTCCTGACCCTAAATCTTGTTGGAGTATGATATTTGATGGAGCTGTGAATGCTTACTGTAAAGGAATTGGTGTTGTGATCATCACTCCACATGGATCAAACATTCCTTTTACTGCGAGGTTAACATTTGATTGTACTAATAATATGGAAGAATATGAGGCTTGCATCATGGGTCTCGAGGAAGCTATTGATCTCAAAATTAAAATTCTTGATGTGTATGATGTTTCAGCTTTGGTAATAAATCAGATTAAAGGAGAATGGGATACTCGTCACCCCGGCTTGATCCCTTACAAAGATTATGCTAGAAGATTGTTACCCTTCTTTAATAAAGTTGAATTTCATCACATTCCTAGAGATGAAAATCAAATGGCGGACACTCTGGCAACTCTTACTTCTATGTATCAAGTGAATACTTGGAATGATATACCTCAAATTGTAGTTCAACGACTGGATAGGCCCGCTCATGTGTTTACAATAGAAGAAGTAGTAGATGAGAAACCTTAGTATTATGATATCAAGCATTTTCTCCAGACTCGGGAATACCCGATTGGTGCTTCGAAGAAAGATAGAAAGACATTGAGAAGATTGGCTGGAAGTTTCTTCCTCAGTGAAAATGTGATGTACAAGAGAAACTATGACATGGTTCTGCTCAGTTGCGTGGATAGATATGAAGCAGGCAAGTTGATGCATGAGATTCATGAAGGTTTATTTGGCACTCATGCCAGAGGATATTCAATGGCTAAAAAGATGCTAAGGGCAGGTTACTATTGGCTGACAATGGAATCTGATTATTACAAATTTGCAAAGAAGTGTCATAAGTGCCAGATTTATGCGGATAAGGTTCATGTGCCTCTGACACTTCTCAATGTTATTTCTTCCCCGTGTCCTTTCTCTATGTGTGGTATTGACACGATTGGGATGATAGAACCCAAAGCTTCGAATGGACACCATTTCATCTTGGTAACAATTAATTACTTCACCAAATAGGAGGAAGCTGCTTCATATGCTAATGTTACTAAGCAGGTGGTTGTGCCCTTCATTAAGAATAATCTTATATGTCGGTATGGTGTGTCTAGCATAATTATCACCGACAATGGCTCTGATGTAAATAAAAAGATGATGACAGAACTGTATGAAGAATTCATGATTGTCCATCACAACTCATCTTCGTACATTCCAAAGATGAATGGGGTTGTTGAAGCTGCTAATAAGAGTATCAAGAAGATTATCCAGAAATTGGTTGTTACTTATAAGGGTTGGCATGAAATGCTCCCTTTTGCTTTGCATGGATATCGAACACCTGTCCGCACTTCAACAGGAGCAACACCGTTCTCCCTTGTGTATGGAATGGAAGTTGTACTCCTAGTCGAGGTTGAGATTACCTCTTTGCGTGTGATAATGGAAACCAAGTTGACAGAGGCTGAATGGGTCCAGAACCGATTTGACCAATTAAATTTAATCGAAGAGAAGAGAATGACGACTTTGTGTCATGGCCAGTTATGTCAGAAGAAAATGAAGAAAGCTTTTGATAAGAAGGACAAACCTCATGAATTCAGAGAAGGCGACCTCGTGCTCAGGAAGATCATGTCTTTTAACGTTGATTCTAGGGGATGGTGGACTCCCAATTTTGAAGGCCCATATGTTGTCAAGAAAGCCTTCTCTGGCGGTGCATTAATTCTTGAAACTATGGATGTCGAGGAGTTCCCACGTCACATGAATGTTGATGTAGTCAAGAAATACTTCGCCTAAAGAAATAAAAGAACAGCTCGTTAAGTTGAAAACCCGAAAGGGCGACTTAGGAAAAAAAAGAGCATCTCGGTAGGCCAAAAACCCGGAAGGGTGGTCTAGGAAAAAATTAGAGACATAAACATAATAAATTTCCCGCTAAGTTGAAAACCCGCAAGGGCAGCTTAGTAAAAAGTTAGGGACTTTTTTGGAAAGTAACTATATCAGACAAGACTTGATCATTGAAGCAACAATCTTCTCAGATCCTCATCATACTTCAAACATAAGCTGTTTCTTGGGATTTCAAAAGTTGTTAGAGGGGATAGTGGTCATTGTATCTCAATGTATCTTTTCCATTATATGTTAACATTTTCTGAACTTTGTAATCATCCATGGAGTCTCGCCATTCGCAGACTACCATTCTATTAATGAAATTTGAGCTTTTACCCAATTCTTTGTATTTCTTATTTTTTTTAGCTTGCAAAGACTTCATTTATTATTGATAATAACTTTCAAAGCGAAAAGATTAAATAACAAAATTGATTTTCAAAAATAATTTACAATTTGCTTTTACTTTAAAATTTGTGACGCAAGAGAAAACAACAAAAATGGTGATCCCATGGATGGACAAACTCCCGTTGTTTTGAGAAGTTTTTTGTTTTCCCCGAGAAGGTTTACTCAGGATGTTTTCGCTTTATTAGGTTTTTGACTCCAGTATCCCCGGTCAAGTTTTGGTTAATTTTTATTCTTTTATGAGTTTGCATGATATAAAGATTCAATCAGAGATTTCTCCATTGAAGTTTATGTTTGTTTAATAGAGGTTCTTTCTTTCCAGAGCGGTTGGTACAATAATCACTCTTGAAGGACATAGGTCTTCGGTTTCTCTAGTGAAGAACGTATATTGGTTTTCCCTTTGAGGATGTGGTGTTAACCTCCCCAGTGAAGTCAGCATGAAATCTCTGATTAATGTCTTGATCATGGGACATTATACGCCTTAACAAAGTTTGTGTGTTTCCTCTTTCAAAATGGGCCTGAATTCCCTAGTGAATGTTTTGATGATTTGGGGTCCATCTGCTTTACCTGATATTGATTTTGCAATCCCCAGTAGAAGTGTTACTTTTGAAAACATTTGTTTCCCCGTTGAATTCTGAGTGATATTCCCTGGTCAAGCCTGAAGAAGGATGTTATATCCCTGTATCTGTACTATTTTTGTCACTTGGATTTGTTTACTTCCGGATTACGTTTCTCTCCAGTGAAGTTAAACCAGGAAGTTGGTTTTGTTCCCTCAGTTGGCGCTTACTTTTTCTTGGATTGTTCACCTTGGATGTGATTTAGCCGAGTGTTGATTGTGCCCGAGTTAGTTTTTTCCTGGTTACTCCCAGTGTTATATGTCTGTTTCGTCAGCATATACATGATAACACTCATACATTCATACATACATCATGCATAGATAATTTTAGCAAATCATTGCTCATTCACATTCATTAATATTTTTGTTGACATACTACCCTGTTTTGCAGAGTTATGTTGTCCTCTCTCTAATAGAGTGTTGGCCTTAAGCCGAAAGTTTATATTCTTTAAATTTCCCCACTGAGTTACCCCTCATTGAAGATTTTTTCTTTAGCCTTCCGGTGCAGATCTTTGGCTGAATAGATTGGGTTTCCCTCTTGCGTTTATTTCTCAAAAGATGTATTTTGGTTGATTGTTTCATTCCAGTTTATTTCTGGTTTGAATCTTTGTTTCCCATAATCATTATCACTATGGATTTCTGCGAGCTTCGAGCATTTGTTTAGGAAATGCGCATTTATTTTGGAACGAGAAAACTTTTGTCTCCTCAGCAAGAATATGTTGGCATTTCCCCAGGAAGTCATATTTCATTCCCCAGGAAGCCGTTTTGCTTTCCCCAGGAAGTCATTTATACAAATATTCCTATAACAGCAAGTAGCAAGTCTCTTTATTTGAACAACTCATGCTTCTCCGTAAAAGGCGACATTAATTTTTTGTTATCTTCTCTATGAGTGGATAGTTTACAGTCAAAATTACTCCAGTGGATGGCAAGTCTTTCAATATCGCAGAGACAGTTCATTGTGAAATCTTTGCAAGTGGAAGTCTCTTTATTTGAGACAACTTATATATTACCCTTTCTAGGCGGAGTGCCTCCGTTAAAGAAGAAGTTGAGAACCATTATAGGTAAAATGCCAGAATTTTGGGGAAAACTTATTATCTTTTTTCTACCCTCAGTGAATGTTAGTAGTTCATCGTCAGTGAACGACAATGCTATGATATATTTTATCTCTACCTTCAGTGGAAGTTGGTAGGTCACCATTAGTGAAAGTTGGTGATTGTTATCTTTTTACTACCTTCAGTGAACGTTGGTAGTTCATCGTCAGTGAACGATGATGATATGATATATTTTCTCTAAACCTTCAGTGAAAGTTGGTAGGTCACCATCAGTGAAAGTTGGTGATTGTTATCTTTTTGCTACCTTCAGTGAACGTTGGTAGTTCATCGTTAGTGAATGGCGGTGCTATGATATATTTTCTCTCTACCTTCAGTGAAAGTTGGTAGGTCACCATCAGTGAAAGTTGGTGATTGTTATCTTTTTGCTACCCTCAGTGAATGTTGGTAGTTCATCGTCAGTGAACGAAGATGCTATGATATATTTTCTCTCTACCTTCATTGAAATGTGGTAGGTCACCATCAGTGAAAGTTGGTGATTGTTATCTTTTTTCTACCTTCAATGAATGTTGGTAGTTCATCGTCAGTGAACGGAGGTGCTATGAGATATTTTCTCTCTAACTTCAGTGAAAGTTGGTAGGACACCATCAGTAAAAGTTGGTGATTGTTATATTTTTTCTACTTTCAGTGAACGTTGGTAGTTCATCGTCAGTGAGCAGTGATGCTATGATATATTTTCTCTCTTCCTTCAGTGAAAGTTGGTAGGTCACCATCAGTGAAAGTTGGTGATTGTTATCTTTTTGCTACCTTTAGTGAACGTTCGTAGTTCATCGTTAATGAACGGTGATGCTATTATATTTTATCTTCCTTCTACCTTCAGTAAACATTGGTAGCTCACCTTTAGTGAACGTCGGTGTTGTCATTTCTTTTCTCTTTATTCCTACAGTGAACGTTGGTAGCTTCTCCTTCAGTAGAAGTTAGTGTATCCTTGGACCATTTTACCAACCTCTCTGATTCAGGTCTTTTTGATCCACCAATGATTTATTTTCCTAGTTGGGTTACTCTCTTGTTTCTTTATTTTGTTACATCCCAATTGTGTTTTGTGTCCCTTTGAAGTTGTCCATATGCACTCATATTCATAAGCATTGCATGGCATCTTATAGAAAAAAAAAGGTTTGTTTTATATTTAAGTATCTTCGATCGCGTCGACATGAAGATTTATAACCTTCATATCTCCGGATAGAAGATAATTAAATAAGGGCAGCTGTTGTACCCCAATTTTTTCCCCTAAGATCCCTTCATCATACCATATTGATTCAATCACAACAAGATCACATTAGGGATTTTGGTTTTTCTCCCTATCTTTAGTTTTTCTCTTTGAGGAATCACCAAGCACCTTGACTTATTTTCTTTTATGATCATGAATATTTTGTCTTATTTTTTCCTTTGAATTAATAAAATTCAATGTTGGTTTGTCTTGCTTGTTACTAATGTAGGTAAAGACAATGAGGCTTATCAAGTTGCTCCATGGGTTCATGAGTTTATTTCCATGCCCTAGTAAATAAAGCTTGAGAAGTTCAAACCTCACCATTGGGGTTGTTTTGGAAGAAATGGCATGGCAGGGTTGTTTTGGTTCACCACATTTCAATATTATCAAATTTGGTTCAAAAGTACAAGGGGTTGATTAGAGAAGTTGTCATGCTTGGACAAGGCTTTGTTCCCATTGGTCACAAGTGCATATTTCTCTGAATTCTCAAGATATGGAAGTGGTTTTGGAGACTATGAGTTATAATTTTAATCCTAAACAACTACTATTTATAAAGCATTTGTGTTGGTACAAGAAGTTAGTTCAGAATTGTCAAAGTTCCTCAAGGCATTTTCTTGATGTAGGAGCTAGGGTTTTGAACTTTAAAGAAGCATATCTTGCTCATCTTTTGGTATTTTTTAGTGATTCAAAAGACATCCTTCTCTTCAAAGGGTTATCAACAAATCACTTCAATAGTTTCAAGTAGTTTTCATGTGGAAGAAGCTTGATGATGAAGAAAGATTACAAGTCCTCCAGATGAACCCCCAATTCTCATGTGTGACTTCAAATGATTATAACTTGGTCAATTTTTATCAACTTGAGCCAACTCTTTTCCATAATGATCTTGAAGATGGTAGCTTTATGACTTCTTTTATATGCAAAGTGAGAAAATGGATGGAAGATGCCCTAAGGATACAAAGGAATATAGGTCATTTCATGATTTTTTTCCAACTTCAACAAATCATAACTCTCTCAATTTTTGGAGATTTTGAATGGTTCAAGTTTCAAAATGTCATTCAAAGGGTCTATTTCATACCATATGTTTTGTTCAAGAGCATATTACAAGTGGAAGGCTATGTTTGGATGCAAAACATTATAGGTCACTTTTGAAGAAAAATTTGAAATATTTCTAAGTATGGAAAGTCAATCCTTTTTCTCCAACTTTGACTTAATGCAACTTCTTGCTCAAACTTCCATTTGATCTAATTCCTTTCACATTGAAAATCTTGTGACTTCATCTTTCATATTCTTTAAGAATCAACATCATAAGGTGCCCTACATTATTGGTACCATGGTTATGAAAGTGGCATCATGAAATGGAATTTCCAAGTTCAGTCAGATTTGAAAATTAGTTTAAATCCAATTACAAGCCTGTTTAAGGATCAATTTAGTGTATAATCATGTTTAGGAACTTTCCATAACAAGAAAAGAGCCTTAAACCATCCAATTTGCTGCATTTTGAGCCCTGTGAAGTCACACTTTTCACATTTAGCAGGTCCACACGATTTCACTCATTATTTCCTCCAATTCACACGATTGAACCTTGCATCATAATCAGCTATAAATAAGGATCATCCCTCACTCTTTTTTTCAAGCTTTTGATATCCATTGACCCCTGTTCAGATCCCACACGAACTCTGAATTTGAAATTCTGATTTCTTACATTCTCACCTTAAAACACCAAAAGCTCCATTCAGTTAGCTTCATTGAACTTCTCTGAAGCTAACCATACGGTTACTTTCAAAAATTGTGACCAATATTGTTCTGTGGAAGTTCAGTTTCCGATAAATTTCTCACTACTTCATTCAGGTAGATTTCTTGGCTAAATTGATTCAAATAAAAGACTAACCCACTCCTTGTGTTGTTCTGATCCTCGTGCTCTTTATAGTTTGCAATTTCATTGAGAATTGAGCAAGATATCCCATATTTTCGTGCTCGTTATTTTTTCTAGTTTTTTTCAAACACAACCTTGCATAATTTATACAAATTTGGCGCGATGGTACCATTAGAATCGTCTTTAAGAGACGAATTTAATGGTACCAGTCTGGTTATCTAATTTTACAATTTGGAAGATTTAATTTGGGGATGGCTGGAGGTTGAAGACGATGACATGTCCGTCTTCAACCAATGACATGAAGCCACGTTATTTTTTTGAAATGGATACAATGTGCTTGCCTTACGATGCGCGTGTCTCAAGAACCCTTGGATCTGATTACTTTTGTGAGTCAGACTCCATCCAATGCGCCATATTTTAAGTTGTTTTAATTTTAAAATGTTGGATCCGGCGTGATATTTAGTAATGACCATGATATACATAGCGCGTTAGATCCCTTGGATCTGATTACTAACGCGTTTTGACTTTCATCCATTGGTCCACATCTTTTTGGTTTTTATTTTCTTTTCTGATTTTTATATTTAATTGTTTTAAACTTCAAAAAATCATAGAAAATTCATTTTTAGTCAAAAAAATATGAAAAAAATAATGAAAATTTTCTTGATTATTCTCTTTCTAATTTTTATTTTTTCATAATTTAACTTTGTGTTTTGGTATTTTTTATAAATTTTCACCTTATTTGAATTGTTTTAAATGTTTAAAAATACTTTTATATATTTTTAAATTCTGAAAAATTATGGAATGATCCAATGACATTGTGACAAATATTTGTGACCTTATTTTATCTTTGTTTCTGATTTTGTTATTTTTTTTAATCATTTTTGGTTTATTTTACTCATTTCTTTTAATTTTAAAAATAGTTTCTGACTTTAAAAAATTATCAAATTTTCATAAAAATATTTGAGTCCTTTTTTGATTTTTCTATGGTCTTACTTTTATTTCTTGATTAATTTGAACATGGTTGATATTTTTATCTCTTATTTCTATTTTAAAACATTTTAAAACCCTTTAAATATATATATTAAATGCAATATTATTTTATGATTATTTTCTGGTTGATCTTGGGTTAAATTTTTGATCATGGACTATATTAACCTCATTGGATCCATGGTGTTGAGTCTAACTCCACAAAAATGGATGAATGATTTTAATAATAGTTTGATTAAAATTTAATTTAAATATGGTTTGTATATTCTTCCCCACCCCTCTCCATCTCATCCCTTTCTTATTACACTAAGTGTTATTGGAGCATGATCTCTATATCATGTCTCAAAACAAATGGTGCATAGATTGCTATTGTCCGGCCTCAAAATAGGTGCGACTTCTATATAAGTCCACTTACGATTGCTTAACATAGTGCTAAATTTTGTCCCGATTCAAATAAATGATCATTCGTGGCCTAAACCTATGTTTGCAATCCCAAGTATGTTAATTTGATCTCTTTGATCCAATAACCTTGAGATTCATCGTGTGGAGGCTTTGGTTCTACCAATCTTCTAATGGATCTACAACACTTTTGGTCGACGCGGATCACTTAAACATTGTTGATCGTTAAATAGCACTTGTGAGGATTCCAAATGGGTGATATACTTGACAAAAAGAAAATGCAACTTGTTGTGTGGAGGCTTTGGTTCTACCAATCCTCTAATGAGTTCCAAATGCAAGTTTCAAGATGGTGATCCAACTAACCACTATTCACTAATAATTGACTTTATCTTTTGTTTTTACTTTATGCCCTTTTATTTTTTATTCTTTATGCACCATTTACTTTTAGCATTTACATTTTATGCTATCTTCATCTTTGCTCACTTGATCCTTTTCTTTTCTCTTCTAAGACACCTAATAATCAACATAAACCATAAAAAAATAGCTTTAATGGTACATGGACTATTTGGTTACTATCCTTGGCATTATGGAGTATTGGACTTCTTGGACTTAGGATTAGAAACCTTGGCCTATGTTGGAGACCTTGTGACCTTAATTGATATTTTGTTTTGTGTGCAGGTTATTGTGGTTACATTCTTTGTTTGTAATCTGGAATTTACCTGGATGCAGTCGTTACTCTGCCCAATGTTTTATGAAGACTTAATACACTTGAAGTTTAGTTCTCACAAGAGGTCTAGTATCTTTGCTTGCTAGGTTTCAATCCAAAGAATGGGAATTCTATCTTGGCTTAAAATGTCAAGTATTAACTTTTGTCGGTTAGATGGTTCTTATCCCTAACTTTTATCTTATTCTTTAGGATAGTATCTTCTTCTCCTCCCATCTTCTTTAATTTCAAAAATCTTCTTCCTCCTTTTGAAAACTCTTCTTGTTTTTTAACTTGAACCACTTTCATAATAAACTTGGACTTAGGTCCATGCATTTTCAAAAACATTTTCATAAATAAACTCCAATCAAATTAATAATACCATGACATTTTTGTGAGAAGACTAAAAGTCAATCAATCTCATCCAAACGATTTTTCCATTTTGGATCTTATCTTTAAAATGTTTCTCAATAGATTAGACTCTTGCCAATCCTTGTAGTGATGCAAATAACTGTACTTCTACAATATGTAGTAAAGAGGAATATTTTCCACTTGGGTGTTGAGTGAGGCATTTTTGATTTTAAAATCCAAGCCATATCCTCCACTTTAAGGTGATGAAAATTCTCATTTCTCATGATTGTGGGTAGTAATTATGTTTTCCACACGGGCAATGAAAATAATGTCTTATCTCAAAAAATTAATCAACACATTTTGTTTTAAATTTTTTAAAGAGGAACTACGTGTACCCTGATCCCCTATTGCACGGAAGTTGGTACGCAGGCACTAAAGGTTCACAACCGCGGAGGGTGCAAAAATCATAAAAAAATATTTTTTTTCTCACCTCCACCATCTACTTTTATACAACATTTTTATAGCCAAAATATATAGATTTTACAAAGAGGTTCCTGCAGAGTACCATAAATGTTTAGGGTGCTAATACCTTCCCTTTGTATAACTAACCCCCTTACCTTGAATCTTTCCCCCTTTTTTTGGATTATTTGCTCTTTTCTCATTACTTTGGAAACAATAAAGTGCAGTGGCAATTTTTATATTAATTTGTACAAGTCTAGTCAATCCAATGGCTTAGTCTTAACATTTCTACCGCAACACCAGCTTGTAAATCGAAGGAGGCTACCCAATTTGTGGATCGAAGGGGGTTACTTCGAAGGAAACCATATGGCCAGTTTGAAACTTGTTAAATCGAAGCCAACTTGTTTCTTTTTTGACCTAATCGAAAGGTACATTAACATCTTAAAAATTTTACATTTTCTTTATTTCTTTAAACAGGTTTTTGTAATCACACATGCGCGAGAAATCATGAGAAAATCAGAGGGAAACTTTTGGGGTACAACAGTGAGCTCTACCTTGTGGAAGAAACTCATTATCATTAAAACCTTGATATGATCTAGTTTTCATATTAGCTACAACATTGTCAAATTGGTTTATCGTAATCTCTTCTATGACTTGAGGAGTAACAAGAGTATTGAAATCTTGGTCGGGGTTTGGTGTAACTGATCCACCACCCTATAATCATTCTTCTTGATTATTTTCAGGAATTCTTTTGCCTCTTCGTCAGAAAAATTCTTGCTCAGAGGATTTTGTTCTTGGCTTGCCTCTATCGCAGCTTTCCTCTTATCCTTACCCATAACATCATTCTTCTTTTGTGGTTCGGG
Organism: Vicia faba; assembly: GCA_948472305.1. Taxonomy (NCBI): domain Eukaryota; kingdom Viridiplantae; phylum Streptophyta; class Magnoliopsida; order Fabales; family Fabaceae; genus Vicia; species Vicia faba. The sequence continues at coordinate 46,060 of CATIWC010001317.1, read as the reverse complement.
ACCATAGATTCGTCCACTGCGAGTAATTCCCCCTGTTCCAACTATATTTGTGATTACAGGTCCTTGACTTTATGATGTCTCACATTCTTGCTTTAAACCATTGACATAAGGGGTATGAGATGGCCCCCTAATCACCATCATAGTTTTTGCCACCATTGGTATCCTTAGAGTCTGTTTTGGTATCATCACTGGTGTTTTTGTGGACTCTCCCCATGGAATCACAAGAGTCCTCTTATTAGTGTTTGGCCCATGAAAAGTAATTACCAATGCCTTCTTTGTACTTCCCTAGATCACATCTACATATTCTCCTTTAGGGTATGACCCAAATTGGACTATCACCTGATCCACCAATTTCTGTAATGTCTTCTCAAAAGATTCATTATGTTCCAGGAGGAACCCATACTCCAACTGATATTCTTTCAAAAGTTTTATTGGGGAATTTACTCGTCTAGCTGCCACAAAGTCAGCAACTATCTCAATTGCATTTACAACTGGCCCACCATGCGGAGGCATGGGATTTGTCTTGATGTTCAGTTTATCGAAAGTGATATTTTGAGAGTCCAGCAAATCTTGTACCTTGTGTTTAAATGTAAAATTTTGAAGATGTTAATGTACCTTTCGATTAGGTCAAAAAAGAAACAAGTTGGCTTCGATTTAACAAGTTTCAAACTGGCCATATGGTTTCCTTCAAAGTAACCCCCTTTGATCCACAAACTGGGTAGCCTCCTTCGATTTACAAGCTGGTGTTACGGTAGAAATGTTTAAGACTAAGCCATTTGATTGACTAGACTTGTACAAATCAAAATAAAAATTGCCACTGCGCTTTATTGTTTCAAAAGGAATAGGAAAAAAGCGAATAACCCAAAAAGAGGGGGAAAGATTCTAGATAAGGGGGTTGGTTATTCAAAGCGAAGGTATTAACACCCTAAACATCTACGGTACTCCGCAGGAACCTCTTTGTAAAATATGTATATTTTGGCTATAAAATGTTGTATGTAAAATAGATGGTGGAGATGACGGAAGAAATATATTCTTTTATGATTTTTTCACCCGTCGCGGTTGCGAACATTTAGTGCCTATGTAGCACCTTACGTGCAATATGGGATCAGGTTACAGGTAGTTCTTCTTTAAAATTTTTAAAACACAAGTGTGTTGGTTAATTTTATGAGAAAAGAGATCGTTGTCATTGTCCGTGTGGAAAACATACATACTACCCACAATCATGAGAAAGGAGAATTTGCATCATCTCAAAGTGGAGGATATGGCTTGGATTTTAAAATCAACAATGCCTCACTCAACACCCAAGTGGAAAATATCTCTCTTCACTATATATTATAGAAGTATAGTTGTTTGCATCACTACAATGATTGACAAGAGTCTAATATTTTGAGAAAGGTTTTAAAATAAAAAGCTAAAGTGGCAAAATGGTTTGAAATGAGATTGATTAACTTTTAGTCTTCTCACAAAAAATGTAAAGGTATTATTAAGTTTATTGAAGTTTATTTATGAAAAGGTTTTGAAAATGCATGGACATAAGTCCAAGTGTATTATGAAAGTGGTTAAAGTTTAAAAAAAACAAGAAGATTTTTCAAAAGGAGGGAGAAGATTTTTGAAATTAAAGAAGATGGAAGGAGATGAAGGGACTATCCTAAAGCATAAGGTAAAAGATAAGGAGAAGAATCATCTAATCAACAAGAAGCCAATACTTGACATTATGAGTCAAGATACAATTCACATTCTATGGATTGAAACCAAGCAAGTAAAGATACTAGACCTCTTGAGAGAACCGGACTTCAAGTGTATTAAGTCTTCACAAAAATTGGGCAGAGTAACGGCTGTATACGGGTGAATTCCAAATTACAAGCAAAGTATGTAATCACAATAACCTGCACACAAAACAAACAAACAACCCAATGTCTTGAGGTAAACCCCCAAGAACTCCAGACAAAATACCAATTAAGGTCACAAGGTCTCCATCATAAGCCAAGGTTTCTAATCCTAAATCCAAGAAGTCCAATACTCCATAATGCCAAGGATAGTAACCAAATAGTCCAAGTATCATTAAAGTTTTTTATGATTTATGTTGATTATTAAGTGTCTTCAAAAGGAAAATAAAAGCTTAAGTGATAAAAATAAAAATGACATAAAAGTAAATGCTCAAGTGAGCAAAGATGAAAATAGCATAAAAGGTAAATTCTAAAAGTAAATGGTACATAAAGCATAAAAATAAAAGCATAAAGTAAAGTGAATTGTTAGAAATTAGTGGTTAGTTGGATGACCATCTTGAAACTTGCATTTGGAACTCATTAGAGGATTGGTAGAACCAAAGCCTCCACACAACAAGTTGCATTTGATTTTTGTCAAGTATATCATCCATTTTGGATCCCTCAAAAGTAACATTTAATGATCAATGATGTTTAAGTGATCCGCGTTGACCAAAAGTGATGTAGATCCATTAGAGGATTGGTAGAACCAAAGCCTCCACACAATGAATCTCAAGGTTATTAGATCAAAGAGATCAAATTAACATACTTGGGCTTGCAAACATAGGTTTGAGATATGAATAATCATTTATCCAAATCGGGACAAAATTTAGCGTTATGTTAAGCAACCGTAAGTGGACTTATGTAGAAGTCGCACCTATTTTGAGGCCGGTCAATATCAATCTATGTACTTCATGTTTGGATAAATGATATAGAGATAATTGTCCCTTAACATGTAGCACAATTAAAAAATAAAGGGATAAGATGAAGAGGGAGGGGAATGATAAGTTAACTTGGATCACTACCTCAAATTTCTTTCATCTTTAAATTCAACTACTCCTCTAGATGGATTGAAGCACTAAACATATCATTAATCCAAAGAACCAAAAATGAATTAAATAATTCACTATTTGGTAGATTTGAATTGATGAAAATTTATCCAATTTCATCTACATCACAAAGTCCATTGAATTTAAAGAGAAATTTGACATTTAAAACTGCAATCCAAACCAACAATCAAAAGGAGTGAATAGAAAAGACATTTTGGATCAAAGCTGCCCCAAAATAAGGCAAAAAATGCATTATGTTTCTGTGCAAATCAATTGCACTAAAGTTTAAATCGATTTACACAGTACAATTTTCAAAAATTTGGGCGAAATTCACTTAGTGAAATCGATTGCACTGTTACAGCATCGATTGCACGCTGTTACAGATGGCAAAATAGCATTTTAAAAGGCCAAATTCTTGTTCAAATCTTCCATCAAATACCTTATGATCATGGATCCAATTGAGCACGAAAATTCCATCAAATTATGAGAAAAGAACACCATTGGAATCACAAAATAATGCTCAATGAGTCAAACCCAAAGATCAACAAGAGATCACATTGTGAAAGATGAATTATCCAACTTACCAAAGGTAGATCTAGAGAATAATCAAAACAACTTCAAGAATTTGCTTCAATTCAACCACAAGAATCAATTGCTCAAACTTAGATTTAGAGAATTAATGGATAAAAAGTGTTTGGATGGAGGTTTAGCTCAAAGATTAGTAAGCTTCAATGCAAAGTTTACTAACTTTTCTTGAAAATGGAGCTTTGAGTGAATTTGGTAGATGAAGAGAATTGAGAGATTTTTTAGCAAAGTGATTTTGGCTATCAAAAGCTTGAAATTTGAATGAAATGAGGGATCTATTTATAGAGTTTAGGATTGGGATTAGTGGTAATTTGGTAATTGATTCTTAGAGCTAAAATTTGAATTAATGATAATTGTTTCAAAAATTTAAATTAATGAATATTTTTAAAAATGCAAGATTGGCACCAAAATTTGAATTAATGATATATCTTTCAAAAAATGAAGAAAAATTGGATACAAAATTTGAAAAGCTTGTAATTGCTGATTTTTTCAAATTTTCACTATGTGGAAATCGATTGCACTATATTGCAAATCGATTTGCACAGTGTATTTTTTCAAAAATTGAGCAAAATGCACTATGTGCAATCGATTGCACTCTAAGAGCAATCGATTGCATCAGTGAAAAAATGAATTTTTTAAATTCTTTTTCTTTGCAAATAGAGATTTTAGGGAAATAATACCGCAACACCTTATTTGTCAGATGCTTTGACTCGGTACCTACAAAACACAAATAATCAAATAAAGACAAATAATTTTTGTATTTTGATTGGAAGTTAGTCAACAACACATATACAAAATACACAACTAAGGTGCTTGGAGATTCCTCAAGAGAAAACTTAAATATATGAGATAGAAAAAGAGGAAGAACCAACCCTAATGTGATCTTGTTATGATCGAGTTGATATGATATGATAGAGGAATCTTAGGGGCAAAAATTGGGGTACAACAATTTCCGATAAGATTGTTGGCTAACAAGGCGAGTCTTGCATGCTTGCCTTTGTAAAATCGGTATTCTTGGTAGAGCCCGGGAATTATCTTATGATTATCTTCTCCTATTTTGGCAATCTTTACATATTGTTCCTCCTAATATAACTTTCATCCCTCATCTCCGTATAGAGTTTTCGTTGTATTAGGAAACCCTTTCGGAGACCTTCTAACTCAAAACACACTTGCTTGTATTCATCAGTCTTTTGGGCGATAAATCTTTTTTCCATCATCATTTTGAGGCGTTCCCCTACCTCTGATTCTTGTCTATCTTGGATTCTGGTGGTAAGATACTTCATTTGTTCTTCTTGATCTAAAGAAGCTTGCGCCAAACTTTGGATTTGAGCCCTCAAATCTTCTTCTATCACCTTTTTGTCTTCTATTGCCTTTTCGTACCACCTACTTAGTTTCCCGATCTCACTAGAAGCATCCTCCAACCGTTAGTTGTGGGAATCTAAGTTGAAAGTAGCACTTAATAACCCTTCAGTTGAATGCTTCCACTTAAGACTCTCCTTCTAAAATGCCTCACGTTCTTTTTGAATCTGTTGATCTTTCGATTCTAGTATGCGTTGCATTTGTCTTTTCTCCTTAGTTAAGTTATGGAGGTTATGCTCTAATTCTTCTTTCTCCCTTTGAGATTGTTTCAAAGCATTCTTCAAATTGTTTATTTCTTCTAAGGACATAGGCGGAGAATCTGGGACATCTGGCTTATGATCAGGATCAATGTCAAACGGTAACTTAACAACTTGTACCCTATCAAAAACCCATCGAGTGTTAGGATCTTTTGCCACAACATTCTTCCTTTCGGACTTTCTTTTATTAACCCTACTCCAAGCTCAGGTGATTTTTTGAGCCATTCTTGGTCGTTCTTGCCCATGTCATGAATGATCAATTGTCGAAGTTGTTCATATGAGGGTTTTTCAACCAAAGGGTACCCTAGTTATTGTAGAGCCAACGTAGGGTTGTAGTTGATGTAACCATGTGATCCAATCAACGGAACATTCAGAAAGTCTCCACAACTATAGATGATATCTCTAATTTCCATCCTTCTTACATACCACAACACAGAATTAGAAGCAAGAGACCTTAATTTTTTAGACCACTCGTATCTTGTCAGATTTGGAATCATGTAATCTTCCCTATAGAGATGAGTCATAAACCAAGAATACAAGAGTGAGATGCAACAGTTTAGGGTACCCCTCCCCTTTTTGTACCGAGTGTGAAGTGCTTAATAAACATCAGCAAGTAAAGCGGGAGTTGGGTCCTATTAAGTACAAATTGTAGCTATTTTTGTATATACTTTTTGTTGCACTTATCGACTTTTTGTTGTTAATATGGTTGAATAAACCTGACTTTTGTGTAAATATATTTAGTTTGTGTTCATTTGTGTTTTTGTGTACATAGGGTACCGTTTGATATTTTTCCATTTATTTTGTAGGTATTGATGCGTATTTGGAGCATGAGCAATAAAGTATCAAAGACACGACTTCAAACGCGCAATTTTGAGCCACTCGTCAATGAATAAGGCTCAAAATAAAAGAATAAAAATTCATAAATTTGGTTTATATTTTGTCACTTTTAGAAATATCATTGAATAAGCTTTCCAATGCTTCGAAGCGGGTTCAAATCAGAGTTACAGTTTAAAAGTTATGGCTGAAATAATGCAGAATGTTGTGCTAGTTTTTCAATTTACTGTTAGTTGTCGTCGGGCGATGCTTTTTGGTCGTCGGGCGATCCTGGACAGTTAGAAATGCGCATTTAGGGCCAAAAACACATTTTTTAGGTGATGTTTTGGGTATTTTGGGTCCCAATTCATCAAACCTCCATTTTTGGTCTTGAGAAGCTATAAAACAACATTGGAGCTTGCATTTTGATGATCCAGAGTCGGATTTCTCATCAATCGGCGCTGACAAGTCCTGAGATGTTTGGTTTTTATCCATTTCTTATTTCTATATTTTTTTGTTATGTTTGTATATTTACTTTGAACTTATGTGTATTTGTTGATCATGGTGTTGTATAAAGCTTTCTTTACAAATCAATCTTGATGTCTTCTTTGATCTTTTTGCTTTATGTTTTGATTTAGATTGTTATAGACATATACCTCACAAATCTTGATTAAGGATGGATATCTATTAGTTTCTAGATTCTAAAGATATATTTAGAGCTAATATTCACTTTGGGTGCTAAAGCTTAATGCCTCCGTGTTGTTGTAGCGTGCAAGACATTGCTGATAGAGTAATACGGTTGGTCTCGCAATTTGGCGTTAGACATAACCTTCATTGTGGGTACATCTCGTGGTGTCCGTGATGATTTTAACTAGTACAATAGGTTGATTGCAATTGATCAATAGGTTTAAGTTTGTTACAAGTAGTGAAAATTCATGCTTGTTAGGTTTCTCGTTTCTATTTAATGTATCTATTTTCTGTTGATAAATTTTTCCCTTACCTTACAAGCAAACCCATTTATCCCCAAAATCATTAACGAGAGAGTTTTCAAACAGAAATTCAATAACCAACCTCTGTGGACACGATAAATTCCCGAATAAATATTTCCAAAAATTTTGTTGCTTGTCGCTATAACGCTCCAACAAAATGACGTCGTTGCGGGGATTGGTGTTTATTGTTTTTGCATTGTGATCGTTTCTTTGTTTTTGAGTTTTGTAATTAGTGTATATGTTGTATATAAATTTTACATTAACTTGTCTATGATATTTGTGCATATATGTGTTTTCACGTATTGTTGTGAATTGTCTCATTTTCGTAACGTTTTTTGTGTGATTTTTAGGATACTTTCTTTAGGTTTACGCAATGTGACAATACCATGGCATGATGAGAGGAGTTTACTAGCTTGCACAATAAAAGCTTCGAGCTTACGACGTAAAACAAGCATGTTTGTTTGTATTTGTTTATGTGTGTGGTGATTTGTGTTTTAACATGTTGAAACAAGGAAATATTCTGAATTTCAAATCTTCACTTTTCAACTTGTTAATTCATTTTCACCTGGTTTTCATATCGTTATTTGTATTTGTTTTTTTGTTATGTCAATTTGTGTTTTCTGAAAGTTTGTCGTGTTTAGCTTGAGGAGTTTTGTTTGTTGTATATAATGTAATTTTTGTAAATTGAAAATTTGTAGGAGTATTATTATTCTAATTCTTTTGTTGTTATTTGGACTCAACTTTTGGTCTGGTAACTTGTATAATATTGAGGTGATTTGTCAAGTTTAATCGTTTTGACTTGCGAATGCGTGATAATGATTTTGTTAAAGTTTTGTACACGTTCGAGGTATGCGTTTATCACTTTCTATACTTTAGCATATTTGTGATACTTAGAATTTTTACAATTTTTATGCCATTCATTCTTTTGTTTACTTGTTTATTTATGAATCACTTTAGTTACTACCCTTTTTGTGAGGCAGCTTTCCATTGTTCACATATGCTGGAGACCATAATTCTTGTTTTAACTAGATTTTATTATGCTTAATCTTTTGTTTGTGTTGATTGTATAAAAGCTTGAACATGATCAAGACATTTTTTGTTTCATTTTGAGCACAACTACCTTGCCAAATAAGTCAATTCACCTTGCGAGTGTGTGATCATTAGTAACCCCTTTGAGATTTTTCTCGATATCCATGTTGTATTTTCTAAATGCTTGTCTATGAGTGTTTAGTTTCCTTTTTTCCATGGATGTTGATTCGTTGTTTTCTTGAACCCTCAACAATTGTTTTTGTTTGAATTTTTACCTTGCCTTAGAACGTAGGGAGTATTCACTTTAATGTATGGTTGAATTCAAGTTGGGGAGAAAAATGATTGTGAATTTATTGGTTGTTTCCATTTCCTCATCATTAGAGTTATCATCAGAAACTCCTTCATCAGAAGCTTTTTCTGATTTTTTGACTCTTGAAGATCTAGGAGCTTTACCACTAGATTTCTCAACATAAGACTTTTAAAGCCAATGATTTGGACACCTTCACAGGCTCATCTCCATTCAGTTTAATTTCATGGCTCTAAAGTTTGCTTATTATACTTTCAATGCTTAGAGTATTCAGGTCTTTAACCTCCTGAATAGTTGTAACTTTGGGTCTGAATCTTACAGGAAGACTCCTTAGAATCTTTTTGACATGATCTGCAGAAGTATAACTCTTGTTCAAAACTTGAAGACGTGATACAAGAACTTGAAACCTAGAGAACATAGTTTCAATGTCTTCATCTTTCATTTTGAAGAGTTCATACTGGTGAACCAGAAGGTTGGCCTTAGCCTCTTTGACCTGCTGATTAGCCTCAGAAGTAGCACATAATCATTCAAATATAGTCTTTGAAGTTGACTTATCTATGATATTTATGTACTCAGAGTGAGGTAAAACATCAACAATAATACCTCTCACTCTATGGTGTTCTATGTACACTTTCTTTTGAGCTGGTGTGAAAACTTTTCTATCATCAACCATTCCCAAACTGTCACTTGAATATAAATACCATCCTCAAGGATATCCCATAACTCATCATCAAGCCCGATTATGTATGTGTACATTTTTCTCTCCCACCAGTCAAAGTAAGTAGAATCACCATTGAATGCACGTGGTTTAGCAAAATAGTGACTCTTTTTCAGAAGCACTATTATCATGTGGTATTCTAGTTCCAATAACATGACTATCACCAATATCATCCATCTAGTATACTTTTCTCTTAAGGATTCTTTTCGTGTACCACTATTAAGTGCTAAGCACAGACTATGCTCTGATACCAACTGAAGGCGAGAAAAATACATAAGAAGGGGGGGGGGGGGGGTTGAATTGTGTATCTGATAATATTTTATTTTACAAACAACAACTTCTAAATCTAACCAACTTCAAATTCTAAGCTAGAGTATGTAACACTGAAATAGTTAAAAGTGCAGAAGCAATAAGTAAATCACACACAAATATTATCATGGTTCGTATATAACGAGAGTAGTCCAATCCCCTTAACACACAAGAGCTTTTCACTATAATCAGAACCTAATTACAACTTGCTTAGACACACCTGTCAGAGACATCCTTTCCAATCAAACCAGAAAGAGACTTTCTTGCCTAAACCAACTGTTCATGACTTCCTTTCTAAATCTAACCAGAAAGAGACTTCCTTTCCTAAACTACCTATTCAGGAATTCCTTGATCAATCTAATCAGGAAGAGACTTACTTGCTTAAACACTCAGTCTGAAGCTTTCTTGCTCAAACACACTATTTGAGAATTTAACGAATTTTAAAAAAACTGTCTAAGATTACAACAAGATGTACATGATATTCAATTAGAGGTACAAATAATACAACACAAACAAAGACCATGTTACTTGAGATTTATAAGATATACAAGTGTAAGAAAATCTCAAGTCTATGTGAAATACACCAACTTATGTATAGAAGCTTAGAGAGTGAAACATTTATTGTTCTTTTTGGTTGTATATTGTTGTGTATTTTTGTTTCTTCTTTTAAATTTTTAGCTCCTTATATAGAGGGAACAAAAGATATATTGGAAGCTTTCTTGCACAAGTGTCTTTGCTGAAGAAGCGGTTCCCAAGAAAGAGACGTTGGAGTAAGTACGATGAAGATCTTCATCTTATGAATAATTTCTTTATCCATTGTGTCTTTCTCAAGTGAGGAATTTAAATGCATGTTGTAGTAGACTAAAGAGATCGTGTCAAGTAGCCTTGAGCCTTGCGCTAAAATCTCTAGTTGACTTTCTCCATAATTTTGTAAGTTGATAAGATGGAACTGCTTTTGCATAGAGCACGGACGAACAAACATTTGTACTATGTTTTCCGTAAGGGACTTTGAAGTTCCATTTGAACATCAGAGGTTGAGTCAATTAGTCAATGGGCTCTTATTATAACATCATAGGTTGGATCAATTAAGCGTTGAGGTTTTATTTGAAAATAAGATTCAGATCCATAAGAATTTGAATTGCTTCTTCTTTATAAGCCAATTAATTGGTTTAGAACCAAGTTAATTAACAACTTAATGATCCTGCACACTTAATAAAATGTTAGAATACCCTTTTGTTCTTTAAGTACCTTTGTTATCATCAAAACACAAGGAGTATGAACATATTTTTCCAACATAATCGACTATTTCAATTTCTAGATGATTTATTACTTCTTGGATTTTTCTAGAAAATCATACACGTTCCCATCTCTTTGTAGCAGTACAAATGTTGATACTAAGCCCTCGGATTGACTTAACTCGCACTGATCAAATAAAAATCGCCACCACGCTTTATTGTTTCCAAAGGAAATCGAAAAAGAGATAATAAACCCAAAAAAATAGAGGGAGAGAATCTAGGTACATGAGTTGGTTATGCAAAGGGAAGATATTAGCACCCTAAACATCTACAGTACCCTGCAAGAACCTCTTTGAATTTTTTTATATTTTAACTATAAAAGGTGTTTACAAAAATAGATGGTTGAGATAAGAAAAGAAGTATTTTTAATAATTTTTGTACTTGCCGCGGTTGCGAACCTTTAGTTCCTACGTACCACCTTCTGTGAAATAAGGGATCATGGTACGCGTAGTTCACTTCAAAAATTTTGAAACACATTTGTGTTGGTTAATTTTAAGAGAAGAGACATCATCGTCATATCCGAGTGGAAGACATACTTACTACCCACAATTATGAGAAAGGAGAATTTGCATCATCTCAAAGTGTAGGATATAACTATGATTTTAAAATCAACTAAGCCTCACTCAACACCCAAGTGGAAAATATCTCACTTCACTACATATCATATATGTTTAATTTCTCGCATCACTACAAGAATCGACAAGAGTTTAGTATTTTGAGAAAAGTTTAAAAGTAGAAAGCCAAAGTGGAAAAATGGTTTGAATGGGGTTAATGACTTTTAGTCATTCAAAAATTTCAAAGTATGATTAAATCGATTAATGTTTGATTAAGAAAATATTTTTGAAAATGCATGGACCTAATTCCAAGTTTATTATGAAAGTGGTTCAAGTTAGAAAACAAGAAGAGTTTTGAAAAGGAGGGAGAAGATTTTTGAAATTAAAGAAGATGGGGGGAGATGAAAGGACTATCCTAAAGCATAAGGTAAAAGTCAAGGAAAATAATTATTTAACCAAATAGAAGCCAACACTTGAAATATGAAGTCAATATAGAATTACCATCCTTTGTATTGAAACCAAACAAGCAAAAACACTAAATCTCTGAGGAATACGAAGCTTCAATGAATTAAGTCTTTCATAAAATTGGGCAGAGTAACAGTTGTATACAGAGGAATTCTCAATCACAGACAAAGCATATAATTAGAATAGCCTGCACACAAAGAAACAAAAATAACCCAATTCCTTGGAGTAAACTCTAAGAACTTCATACAAAATAACAACAGAGCCACAAGGTCCCAAAGAATCAAGGCTTCTAATCCTAAGTCCGAGAGATCCACAACTCTATAATGCAAAGGATAGTAACCAAATAGTGCAAGTAACCTTAACACTTTTAATGTTCAAGTTGGTTATTAGGTGTCTTCAAAAAGAAAATAAAAGCTCAAATGAGAAAAGATAAAATGACATGAAAAATAAATGCTCAAGTGAGCAAAGATAAAATGACATAAATATAAATGCTCAAATGAGCAAAGATAAATACAAAAAAAAAGGTATAAAATGTAAATGCTAAAATAAAAATGGTACATAAAAGTAAAGGCGTAATATAAAAGGCATAAAGTAAAAACATAAAGTAAAGTCAAATTTTAGCGAATTAGAAGTTAGAGGTTAGTTGAATGACCATCTTGAAGCTTGCATTTGAGAAATCATTAAAAATATTGATAAAATTAAAGCTTCTTAACAACAAGTCTCATTTGCTTTTTGTTAAGTATACCATTCATTTTAAGTACTTAAGACAACTACATATGATCAACGATGTTCAAATGATTCCCTTTAACAAAGTCTATGAAGCCCATTAGAGGATTGATAAGATCAAATACTGCTAACAATGAACTTCAAAGTTATTAGATCAAAGGTTTCAAATTAAACATACTTGGACTTGTAAACATAGGTTTGGGCCACAAATGATCATTTTTCGAATCAGGACAAATTTAGAGTTATGTTAAGCAATCGTAAGTTCACTTCAGTAGAAGTCACACCTACTTAGAGGTCGGTCAATAGCAATCTATGTACTAACATATTAGAGAAATGATATGTAGATTATTCTCCAATAACATGTAGTAGAAGTAAAAACAAGAATGGGATAAGATGAAGAGGAGGGGGATGTATCAGATAAAATTAGGATTACAAATATCATTAACATCATTCATCCATTTTGGTGGATTTGGTTTTTCAGCCTATCAACATCCAAGATCGAATGAGGCTATGGAACTTGTCCCAAAATAATACTCAAATTAAGAACAAACAAAAATAATAAACTATATTTAATAAAACAATATTTAAATGATTAATAAAAAGGAAATAATTGGTAAATACACAAATGTATTAAAACACCAAATAAAAATCCTAAAACAAATATCAGAGGTCAAACATGAGTCAATAAGTGTTGACAAAAAATTTCAGAATTTTTTAAAGTAGGAATCGATTTTTAAAATTTAAAGAAATAAGAAAAATAAACCAAAATTTATGAAAAATAGTAAAATTAGAAACAAAAATAAATAGAGGTCACCAATATTTGTCACGAGGTCATTGGATTCTTCTATAATTTTTTTCAGAATATAAAAATCAAGAATAGTATTTTTAAACAATTAAAACAAATCAAATAAAGTGAAAAATCATAAAAAATATCAAATCACAAAATAAAATTTTGAAAAAATAAAAATCAGAAAGAGAAAAATCAGAAGTGTTTTTGAGAATTTTTTCACATATTTAGAAGTTGAAAAGAGTTTTTTATGAATTTTTGAAGTTTAAAACAATTAAAATATAAAACTGAAAAATAAAAATAAAGTAAAAAAGATGTATACCATTGAATCAATGTCAAAATGCGTTAGTTATCAAATCCAAGGGATCTGGCGCGATGTGCATGATATGGACATTAGTGAATAAAGCACATAATCATTAATTAAATATCAGATTTGAAAACAAATACATGGCACCATGCCATTGATTGAAAGATGACATGATGGTCATCTTCAACCTCCAGCCACGCACAAATTGTAGGTCTCACAAACTGTAAAATCAGGAGCTCAGACCAGTGACATCCGCTTCGTCTCTTCAAGGAGATTTTAGTGGTACCCTCGTAAAAAATTTATTTAAAGTGTATCTCAGTCGATTTGAGAAAAACCAAAGAGTTTTAAAAATTTTTGAAATCAAAAACAAATGCATCAAATGCATCGATTGCTCAAAATTAAACCATCAATAAGCACAAATGAACATCATAGACCATTCTAGTAATTTGAGTTAGAAGAATTAATGCCTTAAACTACCTGAATAAAGTATGAAGAAATTGCTCTGAAACTTGACTTGGCTAGCACGATTTAGAGCACTACAAGACTTGGTTATTCTTCTATTAGCTTCATTGAATTAAGGGATGAAGAATGAACAAAGAAATTGGCTTGAAAAAAGCTCTAAAACCAAATTCGATGTTGCAAAGTTGAGAGGTATGAAGGAAGTTTGACAAAGGTTTTCTGGCTCTCTAAAGCTTGTAAAATGAAGTAGAAGAGGTCTCAATTTATAGGAGAAGTGAATAGAATCAATAGGAGGAGTGAATGATGCAATCACAATCATATTCGTGCACACTTGTGTTCAGGAGCAAACTGTGAGCACATGTGTATCAAAACTCATCCAAATGATGCGTTTTGACACTCTAAATGCTTAAGACATCCTTGCTAATCATGTTTAAATGAAAATAACATGGTAATTTGGTGATTAGAAGCCACATTTCATAAACTTGCTTCTGACTTCAAGTGATTTTTCAGTTTCAAAGCACCATCCTTGATTCCATGGTGCACACAACTCAGGAGGCTTTATCACATGATTCTTGAACCAATTAAAAGATAAGGTTATAATATTTATAATGTGCCAAGAAAGACTCCATTTGGATAATTGATCTGGAAGTTATATCCTCTTGAAATCGTGAAAAACAAACTAATTTTTGTACTTAGAAATATTTCTAAGTATGGAACCTCAAAATGACCTATAATGTTCTTCAAAATTTCATGACCTTCCACTCAAAATTTGATCTTGATATCTGAAATGAAATGAAGTAGAACACTTGAATTGAGTTGTGGAATTGAGATCACTCAAAAAAAATTTGAGAGAGTTAAGGTCTTTGGAAGATGATGAATTTTTTTTGGAAAATTCACAAAAGATCTATAATCTTTTCAATTTTTCAACAACTTTCCAAGCATTTTCAAGTCTTGCACATTGAAACTAAGTTGTAGTAGACATCCCAAAGATTATTTTGGAAAAATAATGGGCTCAAGGATATAAAAATTTACCAAGTTATTATGGTTTGAATTTAAACCCTAAGATTCAAAGACTTTTCAAAGAGACTTGCAATCTTTCTAAACCATGAATGATCTTCCATTCAAAATTAGCCTTAGATCCCTGGATAAAACTTGTTAAGGACCATTTAAAGAGAATCATGGATTTGGATTCAATCAAAGATCTCAAAAAATGAGCAAGATACGGTCCTTGGAAGTCAACAAACCCTAGCTCAGAGAGTGTCAAAATGACTTGAGACCCCTTTCAACTTTTTGATGATTTTTCATGAACAATTGGATCTTGTCACGTGAAGAGAGGTTGTTGTAGATGATGATAAGAATCCATAGTAAAAAGAACCAACTCAAAATATTGAAAATTGAGAGAGTTATGAACTTATGATCACTCAATAAGGTACTTGCTCAATTAGGTTGGACTTGTTGAATCAACCTCGAATCTTTTGAACTTTCTTGGCAAAAGAGAGCATGATGAACTATAAGAGGCCTTGAAATGATGTTATCTTGAAGCAGACTCAAAGATGGACCTTAAGTCTTAATGAAACTTGTTGAAGAAGGCATGAAAATAATCCCATGAACCTATGAATCTTCTTGATGAATTCCACCACCAACTTTAAGGAGATCTTGACCTAAATCAAGTGAGGAGCCACAAATACTTGACATCATAGACATATCCTTAAAGCTTAATCTCTTGAAATCCTTTGAAGAATCATTTGGTTGAGGACCATCCCTCAAAACCCTAGGTTAGATGGTGAGATGAATGCAATTGTGTCATCACCTACAATATGAACATTCAAAGAAACACATATACATATTTTGATGTTAGTTAAAAGAAACATGTACAAGATACACAATTCAAGGTGCTTGGTGATCCCTCAAGAGCAAACTTAAAGATAGGATGAAGTAGAAATGGAAAACCAACCTTAATGTGTGATCTTGATGTATTGATAATATGAGATGATAAGAGATCTTAGGGGTAAAAATTGGGGAATAACACTCTTGATTTAAGGATTGGATCAGGTATGTGATTCCAATTATTAGCTCTTAGATATTTGTTAGTGACAAAGGTTATAACATTATTTCAAAATTTTCTAAAGATTGAAAAATATTTGTGAAGGAAGCCAAGTGGAGAAACCTTAAGGATGCTTGTGTGCAAATGTGTTATTTTCAGGCTTTGATTTTGTCTTGGATTTAGGGTTTTCTGTTTGGTTTGTTTTTATCTTGCCATACAAACCCTAATTAGTAACATGGCATGTAAAGCGGTAAATTGTGTAATGTAAAGACTACTAAGCTATTACAACAATTTATGGGAGGGGGGAATACAAATTTGAATGGGGATTTGCAAGAATATAAATCTAAATAAGCTATTACAACCAAATCGAAGTTGTACGAATATTGGAATAAACAAATACAATATTTAAATATGCAATATTATGTACATGCAAGAAAAGATTTTGTTTTATTTTTCATGTGAAAAGGAATTTTAACCTAATCCTAAAAATATATTAAAAAAAGAATTATATTTTAAAAAAGAATTAACCCTAATTTCTAGTTTGAAAGAAAATAAAGTTCTTATTATTATTTTTATGTATTTTTTGTATTAAAAATATTAAATAATATCTTATGAAAATATTTAGTTTTTATATGTCAAAATAAATATTTATAAGTATGAATAAAAAGGGAATAAAAATAGTTAAAATAAATCTATTATATTTACAAGTTTATTAAGAAAAATAGTTAATATATAACTAAGTGAAAATATTTTTTATGAGAAAATAAAATAAAATAAACAAAATATAAAGTTTATCAATTTTATATTTTTTATGATTTTATAATATTTTAGAAAAGAATATTTCATGAAGTAAAAAATAAATAAAATAAATAATTGAAAATAAATGGGCCAGGGGTATCTTGAGTAATCAGGAGGTGGATGTTAGAAAAAAAACATAAGGCCCAGCGTTGAGGCCCAAACCTGCAAAACGGCAAAAAAATGAAAAGGGAAAAGTGTGAAAAAACTAAAGGTAGCGCCAAGGTTTAAACCCATGACCTGGGCCTTACCAGCGCGCTACCTTGCCACTGGGGTGACTATACATCCGTTGATTTATATGAAATAATAAAAACATAACACAAACAATGCCCTTGCCATGTACTTCATCTTCTTCCTCAAGCTGGCCAGAAGCTCTATAACTTTCTCATCTCTCAATAAAAATGGAAACTGATAACATGAATGTTGTAGCATTTTGTCTCACGATTCTAACCATGTAAATCATGTAAGCTAACAATCAAATATCAAAATAAATTTTAAAAGCACTAAATTTAAACCTAATTTTTCCAGGAACTTCAAGTTCAAAATTCTCTCAACTCAGGCCAAATAAATGCAAGATATATATATATATATATATATATATATATATATATATATATATATATATATATATATATATATATATATATATATATATATATATATATATATATATATATATATATATATATATATATATATATATATATATATATATATATATATATATATATATATATATATATATATATATATATATATATACATCTTCGTAGCAATGAGGTCTACATTGTTTATTCACAAATCATGGCCAATGGATGCCTGTATGAAGATATATAAGTTGAGATTCTTACCTCTTTCAGTTGAAATCGTGAATGGAGTTTTAGTGAGATTTATGAAGGCCTGATGATTGCTTGAGCTTTCTTGAACCTCCCTGAGTGTGTTCCCACCCTTGCCTTGCTTAGGAAGTGCTTGGAACTCTCTATCCAAGTCAACCTGCAAGCTTTGAAAACAAAAATGACAGATGAAGAAGGAGGTGTTCTAGTGAAGGGATGATGGTCTGGATCTCTTAGATATGAAGTACGTAAAGTGTTTTGATGGTTAAAACTTGAAACGCACGAGCCAAATGATGGATTTCTATTTTTATGCAAAAACTGCAAGTTTTGACAGTTTTTTGGTGATATGGATTGTTTTTGTGTTTCAGGCCGTTATTAATCGTCTTTCTAGTGGTAATGTGTTTGTGTATTAGTATGGGATAGGTTTCAAGTCAGCTCTCCAACAGATTTGTGAGTTATAGCCTTTTGGCACACTTTCTTGTTTTTGAAGCAAAGTAAAGGGACAAGTCTTCACATGCTTGTACTGGTTTTCTTGGGGTTGATATAAGCTTTGTACAATTTGCTTTAGGCCTGTAGGAATTGTGCGTGCAGAGAGGACAGGTCCAATGCTCAATATTTGTGAAGTTGTAAAAGTGAAGCTTTTTCAAAATGGCAATGGCAACTTTGTGCCATTTAAGGAAATAATGCTTGGACAAAGACCTTTGGGCTTTAATTAAGACTTTGGCAACCGAGTAAGAATTAAATTATGAAGTGAGAAACAAGTTTGGGACCTGTAAAGCATGGATTAGGCAGCATAGGTACTGATTTGAATTTGTTCTTCATGAAATGGCTTGAATTCAAAGTGAGAAATTACCAACTTCATCTCTTCGATTCTCCCTACTCAAAAATGATCTTGAGGAGTTCTTTGACATTTTGGAAAGCTTGCAATGTGATATATAACTCATCTTTGAAATGAATTTCAAGAATCCTCTTGGAACTAGGTGAAAAATTGCCATGAAGTTGGGTCCAAAACCTGCCTAAATTAGGGCAAAATTTCACTAAGTTATTTAGTTCATGAGCATGTATTCATAAAATTATATCTTGAGAGCCAAGCATCTTTAGGGAAAAGTGCGTGAAGAAAAGTTGTATATTTCATGGAGGTCTACAAATTTCATGTTGGGAACTTTCCTTGAATCATCTTGTATCATGGTGAAAAAATGGCTTAAAGTTGAGAAAAAATAAGAAATTTTCTATACTTAGAAAAATTTCTAAGTTAAGAAAATTTCCAATTTTAAAACCTAATCTTCAATACTTGATTTCTTGATAAAAAAGTTTCACATTTTGACATGTTTTGATGAATTGTGACCCTTGGCACTTGATTTTGACCAAAAATTCAAAGTTTGACTTTTCAGAATACAATTGACTTTTGATCAGTTGACTGCAAATTTCATTTGTCTATCCATTGGATTTGCAATGTTTTGAACCATATAATTAGGTCAATATGATGCAATTTAATCCTTGGAATCATGCTTTAACTCAATAGGTCATTTTCTAGGTCAAAAATCAGAAACTACCCTTTCTCAGGCAAAACCCTAATTTTGACCATTTTGCCCTTTTGATGATTTGATCAAATTTCTTGAGGAATTATGATCCAAACTTGATCAAATGATACATATGAGCCTAAAATGTTGATGTGGATAAAAAAATTATGAAGTTTGGCTGTAAATTGGCCATGGTTGACTTTTTCCCCAATACAACTGATTTTTAGGTCAACTGTCCAATTGACTTATAAAAAATGTGGTTCAAGGCCTGAAACTTGTCATGAGTAGTCTTAGGGGTTAACAATGATGTTTGAAAGTCATATGAAACATTGATAGTCCAAGAATCCTTGTGCAAACTTAAACCCTAATTTTGGGTCAACAGTGTAAGATGAGATGTCTTGAGCTGACCAAACCCTAATCCAGTCTTGAGTCAAAGAAATTTTGTGAGAATAATATTGATAAATGAGAGGGAAAATTTTGGGGTACAACAGTACTCCACAGGAACCTCTTTGAAAATTTGTGTATTTTGGTTATATGTGTTGTATACAAAAATAGACGATAGAGATGAGAAAAGAAGTATCGTTTTTACAATTTTTGCATCAGCCGCTGTTGCGAACCTTTAGTGCCTATGTACCATCTCCTGTGAAATAGGAGATCAGGGTACTCTTAGTTCACCGGGAAAATTTTAAAACACAAGTGTGTTGGTTAATTTTAAGATAAGAGACATCATCATCATATTTGAGTCGGAAACATACTTACTATCTACAATTATGAGAAAGGAGAATTTGAATCTTCTCAAAGTGGAGGATATAACTTGGATACTTACTACCTCACTCAACACCCAAGTGGAAAATATATCACTTCACTACATACCATAGAATTATAGTAGCTCGCCTCACTACAAGGATCAACAAGAATCTAATCTTTTGAGAAAAGTTTTAAAGTAAAAAGGCAAAGTGGAAAAATGGTTTGAATGAGGTTAATTGACTTTTAGTCTTCTCACAAAGAAAATTTCAAAGTATGATTAAATTGATTAAATTTTAGGTAAGAAAATATTTTGAAAGTGCATGGACCTAAGTCCAAGTTTATTATGAAAGTGGTTCAATTTAGAAAACAAGAGGAGTTTAGAAATGGAGGGAGAATATTTTGAAATTAAAGAAGATGGGAGGAGATGAAGGGACTATCCTAAAGCATAAGGGAAAAGCTAAGAAAAAGAATAATCTAACCAACAAGAATCCAACACTTGACATAAAGAGTCAATGTAGAATTCTCATCAATTGGATTGAAATCAAGAAAGCAAAAATACAAAACCTCTTAGGAATACCAAACTTCAGATGAATTAAGTCTTCATGATCATTGCATTTTGATGCACATTCTTCCATGTTTTTACATAAGAATTTCTATGGTTTACTTTGTTTATATTTATGTTTTATAATGTTTTCTAATTTATTTTATTTTTGGTTTAATTTGATTTTCGTATTTAATTTTTAGCATTGACAACTTTCATTGAAAAATTCATAACTGGAGCTACAAGAACCAGACCGAGGCGTTCGAATCAGATCAATTGTTGTTCATAGGATAGAATTAATTAAATTCGATTGTATGCATGTTCCTAAATTTAATTGTGTGTTATCGTTTACTTAATTCGCTAACTCTTTATATTCTTAACGATTTGCTTAATCCGGTAACAGGAACATAATCTGTATAATTTTGATAACCACTTGTCTGATTGAAGGATTAACTATTTTAGCTTATTAAATAATCACTTATTTTAATCTGTTTTCATAATTCGACCCTAAAACCAACCCACCAATTTGATTCCTTTCAGTTAATAATAATACAAGAATCCTTGCGATACAATACTCAAGTTGTCGTTACCTTAACTACATTTAAAACTTACTCATTTTTTATATGTGTGCGACAGCGATCAAATTGACGTCGTTGCAGAGGATTCTAGTTGTTATTAACTGATATTAGAGTCATATGTTTAATATTCTTGCTAGGTTTTTTCTTGTTTTTTGGGTGTGTGTCGATTTTCAGGTTTGTAATACAAGTTGCAGTACAGTGACAAGTATTTCATCCTACCAGGTAAGTTTGAAAGCTACTATTTTGATTTGCTCTAAATTTTTTCCAGATGTTTAGAAAAAATCGAAAAATAGTACTCCTTTAGAATAAAATTCTAAAACACTTTGACCCTCAAAATTTCAAATTATTCTTTTTTTATTTTTAATTAGTTTTTTATTGTTTTCACAGTTACAAAAAAATCCAAAAAAATCCTTAAAATTCTTATTTTGCTTCATTATATTAATTTCAGTGTTTTCATATTTTTATAATTTTTTTAATTGTTTTCCTTTTTTGTATTTGTTTCTGCCTGTTTGGGACATAGTTGATATTTATGTGTTTTTTGATAACATGGTTGAATAAAGAACTTTGAGGCAATTGGCTGCCCCTTATGTGAACTATAATGGTGTATGTATTGACTATCCTACATATGATGCACCTACTAAATTGAAATATGATTTAATACACTTGTTGCCAAAGTTTAATGGTCTTGTATGTGAGGATCCGCATAAGCATCTGAAGGAATTTAAGGTTGTGTGCGATGCACGATCTGGGCCTTCACTAGAGGACATTTTCAAACAAATAGCTGCAAATAATATCCAGTTTAAAAAAACAAATAGATTCTACTCTCCAGACTTTGTAGAAACAGATTGAAAAACTTTCCACTTTGACGAATTTCATGCAACAAGCTCAAGGATCAAACCAACAACCTTTGGAAGAGAATTATGTTTTTCCAATAGAGTTGCTTTCTAAGACTCTTGATGATACTTGTACTAATTTTTTTGCAGCTAATTTTCCATCATTGTCTAATTTTGATGATGTTTACTCATGTGATCATTGTACTAACACTAACCTTTGTTTTGTTTGTGCTAAGATTGAGGCTGCCTTGTAGGATGATGTTTCTCATGTAGATGAACTCATATATGAAGTCGTTTATGCAGCTGAAGCTCTTGACATCCCTGTTACCTCAACCATACCGTCCATCAAACAACCTCCTTCCATAGGGATTAAACCACTTTCTGATAACCTAAAATGTGCTTATTTAGAGAGGAATGAAAACATACCGGTTATAATTTCTTCTAATCTTGATTTTGATCAAGAAAATAAGCTTTTGCAGGTTTTGAAGAAGCATAAGAAGGCAAATGGGTGGACTTTGGCCTAAATTCCCTATATTAGCCCATCCATTATTATGCATAGGGTCTTAATTGAAGTGGAAGATGAAACAAAAGTAGTGAAGCAGCCCCTCAATATTTTGATCTTTAGTGTTGTGGAAAAGAAGATCACGTGCCCATTCAACACTTTTACTTATGAAATATTCTTCTTTGATCCTAGAATAAAAGGCGAAGCCACTAATAAAAATTTCAAGTTCAATAGACATTACCTAAAGCTACTGCATGAGAGCCCCACTTTGGAAGAAGAGAATGTAGAACATCTCTCTCTTTGGAAAAGGATGCTAATATGATCACTTATCCTCCTTGACTATTCGGGTGTGCTCTTTCCTTTCTATCACTCTTATTTAATAGTTATGTTCTTTCATTAAGAATAATGCATGTTTTAAGTGTGTGTGTGTGTGGGGGGGGGGGGGGGGGGGAGGGGGTAATCTTTTATTTTCTTTTCTTTTTTTCTTTGTTTACTTTTGTTTTTGGTTCAATAAAAAATTGTAATTTTTATAAGTTTTAGGCTATATATTAATGTGAGGTTAGTTATGGAGACTTCGGAAAAGTTCACAAGATAGGTATCGTCTTAACACCGTAAGTCTCCTGCATATGGAAATTAAATTAAATAATTATCATGACATAGCCATAAATTCTCATTCTCTAACAGCACTTGAGTAGTTTATCTTAGTAGTCAGCACCATCTCACACATGCTCTACATAGGGAAGTTGATGAATATAAGTGAGTGATCCAGGTTTATATTTGAAAAAAAATAAGGAATTCACCTTCTAAGTTTGGTAACCCTCACCCGTTCACTTACCCCAACGATTGTGGAACCTCCAAAATTTGATTATTAGACCCGTTGTTGATTGGTTCAGAGGTTTCTGGTGTTAAACTTGGTAGGGAGGATTACCGTCTGATTCCCCGCATCTGCATTTGGGTAAGCAAAGAGTTATACCACTCATATACCAGAACCCCATGCAAAAAGGATTATAGTCACTAACCGGTCGCCTTACTATGAGTGTATGGAGATAACGACCTTAATGTGATGGCGCCAGAATGAAAGAGAGCTAAATGGAGGATGAGTAAGTTAGGCTTTGACATAATAATATGATTCGAATTGGGTTATATATTCAGGAGTTTTATGACTTCACTATTATAGAGTAGTGTCCTTATGATATCCTTAGTGTGTAAGATTAGTACCTATCGAAGAAATCTTAACCGAAGAAGAGTTTGTAGCCTGGAATGATTAACTAATGATGTTGTTGTGTTTCTTTAGTTTTTGATTTTATTTTGCTCGGAGTGTAAAAGTCCAAGTATGGGGAATTTGATCAGTGCATTTTGATCCAAATTCTTCCATGTTTTTTACTTAAGCATTTATATGTTTTACTTTTTATTTTTATGTTTTATAATGTTTTTCTAATTTAGTTTATTTTTGGTTTAATTTGATTTTCGTATTTAATTTTCATCATTTGTAGCTTTTATTAAAAAATTCATAACTAGAGCTACAAGAATCGGATCGAGGAGTTTTAATATGTGTTGGAAAGCTAAGAGAAAGAGCTACAACTTTCATGTTGGAACCAGAAGATAATTAGGACTGTAGAATGCTTGAATAATTAGTTGAAGTTGCAGCATTATAATAGTTGGATTTTGAGTCTTTTTAATGGGTATGGGTTAAGTTTTTGACCCGGTTCATTTTGTAAGTGGAAACCCTTATTTTATTTTATAAGTATTGCAGCCTCTAGAGAGGTTGTTACACATTATTCACGAAAAAATATTTTTCTTTGTACGCTTGCTATGGAGAACTAATTCCCGAATGCAAATCCTGCTGCTTACGGGTTCCATTACTTTGAATTCGGTTTCTGTTCAATCCTTCTCTATGAAATCATTTGCTTAATTTGATTGCAATTGTTTGCTTAATTCAATTGTTGTTCATAGAATATAATTGATTAAATTCGATTGTATTCATGTTCCTAAATTTAATTATGTGTTATCGTTTACTTAATTCGCTAACTCGTCATTTTCATAATTGTTTGCTTAATCCGGTAACAAGAACATAATTTGTATGATTTTGATAAGTGCTTGTCTGATTAATCTCATAATCGAATAGGATCAAAACCGTTCAGGGATTGGTGTTATCATAATCGACAATAAGTCAGAACTAGAATCAGTAGGATTAGTTATTTTAGCTTATGGAATAATCACTTATTTTAATCTGATTTTATAATTCAACTCTAAAACTAACCCCCCATTTCAATTCCGATTATTTAATAATAATACAAGAATCCTCGTGATACGATACTCGAGTTGTCGTTACCGTTACTACATTTAAAATTTACTCGTTTTTGATCTGTGCCCGACAGCAAATCACTTCACAAAAATTGGGCAGAGTAACAGATGTATAGAGATGGATTCCCAATAACAGACAAAACATATAATTAGAATAATCTACACACAAATAAAATCAACCCAATGTCTTGTGGTAAACCCCAAGAACTCTAGATAAAATAACAACAGAGTCACAAGGTCCAAGGGTAATCAAGGCTTCTAATCCTAAGTCCAAGAAGTCCACAACTCCATTATTCCAGGGATAGTAACCAAATAGTCCAAGTAACCTTAAAGTTTTTAAATCTCCAAATTGGTTTTTACGTGTCTTAAAAATAAAATAAGAGCTCAACTGAGAAAAGATAACATGACATAAAATATAAATGCTAAAGTAAATGGTACTTAAAAAGTAAAGACATAAACAAAAAGGCATAAAGTAAAAGTATCAAGTAGATTCAATTGTTAGGTGAATTAGAAGTTATAGGTTAGTTGAATGACCATGTTGAAACTTTCATTTGAAAACTCATTAAAAGATTGATAACATCAAAGCTTCTAAACAACAAGTCTCATTTTATTTTTGTCAAGTATATCATTCATTTCAAGTTCTCAAGGCAAGGATATATGATCAACGACGTTTAAATGACTGACTTACACCAAAATTCATGAAAGTTCATTAGAGGATTCATAAGATCAAAGAATCCTAACAATGAACCTCAAGGTTACTAGATCAAAGATTTCAAATTAAACATACTTGGGCTTGCAAACATAGGTTTAAGCCACGAATGATCATTTTTCAAATCGGGGCAAATTTAGCTCTATGTTAAGCAATCATAAGTGGACATATGTAGAAATCACACCTATTTTGAGGTCGGTCAATAGCAATCTATGTACCACATGTTAGATAAATGATATGTAGGTCATTCTCCAACCACATGTTTCACAAGTAAAAAGAAGAAAGGGATAAGATGAAGAGGGGGCGTGTCGAGAGAGGGTATAAAAATTACAAGTCGGTAGCATAAAGAATCTAACAAACCATATTGAAAAATTGGACTCAAGGTCCTCATCAATCATCAACTATCATACATGCACTTAGATCAAAACAAAGTGTGTATGCGAAGTAAGAAGAAGTGTGTGAGGTTTAAACATGGTATGAGGTGTCAAACAAGAGTGAAGTCAGAAGCAAATAAATCATGTTATTATACCTTAAAGCCTTTAAATGCAACATGCTCAAGCATCACACTCAGTACAAGTGAAATCATGCACAAATCACAACCAAAATGGTCATAAGAGGCATTCAAAGTTTAATAGGAGAAAGGAATGTTAGAAGTAGGAGAAAAATGAGAGAAATCGAACACAATAGAACCAAGTCAGTATAATAATAGTTAGCCTAAAACCATGTACACAAGTTATCAAATACAATTTTTTTTTATCAAGGAAAAACCCAAAGCATACTCCTAAGTAAAAATTAGGTTAAAAATAGGAAAATGACTTGTAAATTTATGTCAATTTAATTATAATTCCCTAAAGACTTCTAAAAATCAGAAGCATAGTCAAAAGTTCTGGAAAATAGGAGGAAATATAATTTTGAAACTCAAACATCAAAACTAGTTGGCAAAACACTAAAACTAGGCATGCTTCACAAAACTATTTTGAAGAAAATGGATGATCATATTTTAAAATTCATAAAAATGGTTTAAATGATCTTAACTTATCCATGAACTTTAAACATATTTTCTTTGAATTTTAGAAATGAGGGAAGTTAGAGAGTTAATTATTTCTTTAGGCTTTAAGCAAGAAGAAAGACCAAAAACAACCATTAACTTCTAAATTCTTAAAAGAAAGTAAAATAGCATGTAAACCAAATTAAAAACCATAACAAATTAGTTGAATACCTAAGAGTCAGTGAATATATTTTTCTTGGATTTTATCTTAATAGAAATATTTAAAAAAAATAATTGTTTACACAATATATCAAAAAATACAAATAAAAGTGACATAACTAATCAATTGATTTAATTAGCATACCACAGATTTTATAAATAAGGAAAAAATTATTTTCAAGAAGTAGACTCAATAATAAACTTATAATATTTTTTATGGATTTTTTAAGTTAATGTAAATAAGAAAATAAAATCAAAAACCTAAAAGTTGATTAAAACGTCTAATTAATCTATATTAATTAATTATTTATGCAAAATTGTCAAAATTATTAAATAAAATTCATAACATTAAAATAGACCCTAAATGAAGTTTGAAATATTTTTGTGATAATTTTTTATTCAAGAAAGATATTAAAACAAAATTAAAGAAAACAATTGAAATCGAATGAAATTCAAATAATGATATGATCTATTACACCTGGTCTAAACTGAATGCGCCGTAAAAAGATTTAAGTCATGTTCAATCAAAAAATGCCACGGCTTCTTCCCTACCAAAACACCAAAAGACTAACACAATAACAGTTTCATCAACCAATATACATGACACTGTATCTTCCTCATTTCCTGATGAGATTAAACGAAATTTAGATCAAATTAAAGATATCATGAAGATCTAAAATATAGCATCAATAATTTTCAAAAATGATTCTCGATTCACATAGAAAAATGCACAAAAATATTACCACTTACGAGTAATCAAAACTTGTCAAACATGCAGATCCAACGCCTGGCTTTTAAATTCAGATTTCTCTTTCAATTCTTAACCATTTCGCACAATTCAGAGTGAAAATCAAAGATCTCTTAGCAATCTACATCATGCAACTCGTAAAATTCAAAATCATCAAGAAATCAAGTAGAAATGGAAGCACAAAAATCACAAAAATCTTATTTTCACAAAATTTTCAAAAGTTTATAACACGATCCAAACTTCATATTCAAGCAAGATTATACATCAAGCCTAATACCTGGCCAGCTTTGAACATGTAATCAAGCTTTGAATGAACTAAAAATACTAGAAATGAAGAATTTCAAATCTGAGATCATACCTTGCAAGTTGAAAAACAAATTCAAGTATTACGTCTGAACAAACAAGAAACCCCTCTGATCTTTACTTTTGAGCTTCGATGAAGATGAAAAGAGAAATTGCTTGTGATTGGAGTAGAGAGAAAGATCAACTTCGAAGAGAGAAGATAGAGAAATGAGGTGCAATTCTGGTTTTTTGCTTCTGTGTGAAGGAGAATCCGTGAGGTTTAAATGAGTTTGAGCTGAGCTTATATAGAGCATAAAGAGTGAGGGTAGACGTATCATTCACGTGAGTGGTAAGCTTACAGGAAAGATCACATGTGGTGGGAAAAGTTTTGAAAAGAATATTACCAATTACGGAAAGTCAGGATGAAAGTGAAATTTGCATGAGGTGTGCACTTGTTTGTCTTATTCTGGTAAAGAATGAGATAACACGCATGTGCATGGAGTGTGTGCAAAGAACTGTGTAGCAAATAATTAGTCTATAATAATTTATCCCAGCCTTGTATGCCAGCATAACTTCAATAGTTAACCTAAACCACAACTCCTTTATCTCCATTTTGGATCGTGCTTTTTTGATGTTCTTGAGGCCTTTATAAAGCTAGCATGACGAGCAACAATATTGTAGTTCATGAAAAGTGGAATTGAGGTTTGCATGTTGGTGAAAAGTTGGAGTAAAGTTGATGAAAACTTAATTCTGGTAGGCCTGGCATGCGCTGATTAATGTGCATGCATGCTTTGCATGTTGACAACTTGAGGACTCCATTTCTAATGAGTGGGGGATCTCGTGTCTCCTTTTTTGGATCCCTCCATGAAATTTAACATTACTATACTTCCCGTCCTATCTTAAGTTTTCCCAAGTCCGGGTAGAAGACTTATGAGAAATCACTAAGCACCCTGAAAACCAGAAAAATCCAGAGAGACATATATACAACAAATAATAGTGAATACACAAATAGACAAAGATGGGTTCCACCTAGTTAGAGACTTGTTTCTCCCCAATGAAGTCTCCATTTTTATGTAGCGGTAGAAATGGTGAGACTAAGCCATTGGATTGACTTGACTCGCACAAATCAAATAAAGAATATCACCACCACACTTTATTGTTTCCAGAGGAATGAGAAAAGAGAAAATAAACCCAAAAAAGAGGGGGAGATAATCTAGGTACATGGGTTGGTTATGCAAAGGGAAGTTTTTTACCCCAAAATTTTCCCTCTATTTTCTCAACACATTTCTCACAAAATATCTCAATTGCTAAAAGAGTTTCAAGAGTTGATCAGACAAGCTCACCTCCTAAGCAGAGTCCACAAATTAGGGTTTTTGTTTTCTCAAGGATAAATGGACTTTTAATGCCTCAAGTGACTTTCATGGTTCATTATAGGTCTTCTAGATTACTCATACCAAGTTTCAAGTCTTGCACCACAAATTTACTCAGTCAACTGTTCAGATGACTGAAAATCAACTATATTGGGTAAAAAGTCAATTGTGGTCAACATACAGTCAAACTTCATGATTTTTGGCCAACATCCATAATTTTAAGTGGTACTTATCAATTTACCAAGGGTTGATCATAATTCCTCAAGAAAATTATTCAAATCATCAAAGGGGCAAAATTGTCAAAATTAGGGTTTTGACTGATAATGAATGATCAGTGACTTTTGTCCTAGTACATGACCTAATGGCTTGAAGCATGATCTCAAGGACTCAAACACAATGTTTTGACCTAATTTCATGTTTAAAATAATTTCTAAAGATCAATGGATTGATAGTTGAAATTTGATCAACTGATGAAAAGTCAATTGATACACAAGAAGTCAAACTTTGACTTTTTGGTCAACATTGAATTTCACAGACCAAGATTCATCAAGAAATTCAAAAATATCAAAATTGATCATCAAGAATCAACGAAGTCAAGAAAATTCCATGAAAATTCAAATTTTCAATACTTAGAAAATTCTAAGTGTTTTTCTTACCTTAATAATTTCACTACTTCATGACAATTTTTCACCAAGATGCAAGATGATTCAAGGAAAACTTTCAACATGAAATTTGTAGATCTTGATGAATTATACAACTTATTCCATTAGGTTATATGTCCAAAAATTTCTTAGATTTGAAGATATAAGCCCAAGAAGTCATGACATTTTTACTAAAACACAATGAAATTTTTATTAAGTTAGGCATATTTTTTGTCCCAAATTGTTGGCAATTTTTCACCTAGATCCAATTTGATTTATCCAAAGTGGTGAACATGAAGGTTGTAGAAAATGTTTTAAGATTTCCAAAATGTTAAAGAACTTCAAGAGATCATTCTTTGGCTAGAAGTTTCAAAGAGTAGAAGTTGGGAACCCATTCTTGAATTTTAGGGCATTTTCATGAAGAACACTTGACCAAATCTCACAACTATGCTGCATAATCTTGCTTTGCATGCCTCTTGACTTGAAAATATATCCATAATTAGATATTTACACAACTAATTAAGCTATGATCCAAGAGCTTGATCCATTGTCCAAGTGATCATTCCATTAATGGAACAAAGTTCACACTTCCATTTTGGAAAAGTGACTTTAATCACAAAGTCAACTTGTCTTGAGCCTCTAAATTGTTTTTTATGATCACACTCAAAATGTATTCTAAAAATAAAAATGTTTAAAGCCTCTAGCCACACTACAAGCCCTTTTACATCACATTGAAACTATGGATTTCAAGTTTGCTTCAAAAATAAGTTTCAAAACCATAACACGCGATCTCTTGAATCTGATGTTCTCCTTCTATCAAACATTTCTCTATAAATATACAAGTCATTTGCAACCTATAAAACGAGTTTACAAGCCCTCAAGCTCCCTCAAATTCCATAAAACTCAGAACTTGCACACAAACCTCCATTATTGCATATTCTGACCATAAACTCTAAACTCCTAATTCCATCGTGCGTTTTCATTTCTAATCAATTAAAAAGCTTCCATACTTCATTTATAACTTATCCCCACCTTTGTTTCATAACTGTAAGTACATTTCCATCATTGTCCAAACCTCACTATGCACCTCTGCAACTTGACTTATCCAGCATGATTCAGCCACTCTCAGTATAAAGTAAGAGTTGCATTAGCTTCCTAGGAGTCTAGTGAAGATATCCAGATCATCACCACATTTCCAGGGGTGCTCAAACTCCATACACGATTTCAAGTTTTGAGGTAAGTTTTCTCAACTTTGAACTCTCTCTTCAAGTATCATTAATAGTTACTTTGTGAATGAAAAATGTAGACATCATTACCCTGAAGCTAACCATGCCTTTAGTTTTCATTTATGTTTCCTGAGTGATGCCAATTTTGAGTTGGAACTTCCTGAAAAAATTAGGTTTTATTTGGTACCAAGCAAATTCGTGTTCATCTTTGATTTATAGATTTAGTTATTTATATGGTTGGATTCATTGTAAAAAATGGAGTAAGTTTCATGTTTACACTTTTGAAAATGCTTGAGAAATGAGCAAGAGTAGAAATTTAAAAATGTAACAATGGAGGTGGGCGCAAGGCAGAAGATGAAGTTATAGTCAGGACTGAGTTTATTTTAAATTTAGTGGAAGTTGTATTACTACCGGATGTAATAGCAACCCTAGTGGCAGAGCACACGAATATAAGGCATTACTCTATAGGGACCTGAGTTCGAGCCCCAGTGGTACCCTTTTGTATTTTTTTTCATGTTTTCATTACATATTTTGTGCATACAAGCAAGGCGCACCTATCATGAGCCACACATCAACACCATTGGATGTTCAACATTTCAGATCCAATTCTCCATAGTACAAGCGTATGACACACCCTTCAAAAGCCATCAACATGGGATCTGATAGGCGCTGGATTCCTATTTGAGCCTCATTCTTTGTTTTTGCATTCACACACCCCTTTTTACTAAAAACAACAAAGCCCACTCCATTTTTTAAATTATTTTTCAACATCAAACAAAAACTGTTTTGGGCCCAGCGTCCCATTTTTTTTTTCTTTTTAACCTCCTTTTTCCTTTTTAACACCCAGTCCAATTATTTTTATTTCTTTTATATTTTTTATTTTCATTTTTTTATTTATTTTATCTAAACAAAAAATACCAAAAAATATATTTTCTTAATTAAATTAAAAATATTTTAATTTAGGAATTTTATTTTATTTTATTAAATTAAAATTTATCATTTTATTTTACAAATTAGTATTAACATTCAAATTAGTTTCTAAACAAATTACTTAGACTTAGGTTTTATGTCCTTCTTAAATTTAATTAACTTAGACCTTAGGTTTTATTTAAGACAATCAATTAATTTCTTTTGTAAATAAAATTAATTAGTCTAACTATAAAACCTTTTTCTCCATCAAAAAATCGCAGAAAGACAATTTCTTTTTCCTCTTCATCCTTGCATCTTTGTACATTCTATTATTATTATTCATATTCAATCGTTTGTAATAGTAATTAAGGCTTTATTTCTCTCCTCCCCTATTCACAAACTTGTACCCCCATTCCCAAAGCGTTGTAATAGCGTAGGAAATTTAAATTCCACAATTTACAGCTTTCCTTATTTGTTAGCAATTAGGGTTTGCATGAAAAGACTTAAAATCAAACTTAGAAAAACCCAAATCCAAAGATAAATACTTGAAAATAAAACACTTTGCACACATGCACTTCTAGGGTAACTCACACTTGTTGCCTTGGATATAAACGGTCATGTCCCTTTAAACGTGAGATGATTTTAGCAAAAGATCCTCAATTAAAAGATCGTAGTCCCTCAAGGACCCTTCAATGTTGCCTTCGGTAAATGATCTTAATCCCTTACGACAAAATTGCTAAAACATCTTACAAGTTACCTTTTATGACTGTACAATGACCCATGCATGTCCCTCACATCCAATGATATGACTCTCTAACAATAAATGGTGAAGTAGCACTATCTAAAGGAGGAGGAAAAGAACAAAGACTTTTTGAGTAGGTATATTTCTCGTAATTGCTTGCTCACAAACAAGGCCATTTACACCTCACACTTTCAAAACACTTTTCAAACAAATGTTTTGTATACATTCTCAACGATACGAGAATCATAACAAAATTGCCTTTCATTGGCATCTTCAAAACATCCTTCCAAACAATCGCTTTCAACAAATATTTTCAAAACCAACACTTTGTATACATTCTCCACAATACGAAAATCATTGCAAAGTTTGCCAAACTTAGGTGTTTTCAAAATATTTTACAACTTACACAAACACAAAGCATTTCAAAGTGAGCTAATAATTAAGAGCCCGTAGATAACTACAGATGAAAAGGGTGCTAACACCTTCCATTTTCATAACCTACCCCCCGAACTCAAGAAAAATTTCAAAGGTCTTTCCTGTTCTTTTCACCCTTTCGTTTATTGGATAAAAGAAAAGTCGGTGGAAACTCTTGTTATCTGCAACACTTGCGATAAAATGTAAACACCAATTCAGTTCTCCCACCGTATCACAGGAAGGTATTAGCATCCTAAACATCTACGGTACTCCGCAAGAACCTCTTTGAAAATTTGGATACTTTGGCTATATGTGTTGTATACAAAAATCGATGGTGGAGATAAGAAAAGAAGTTTTTTTTTACAATTATTGCACCCACCGCGGTTGCGAACCTTTAGCGCCTTCGTACCACCTTTTATGCAATAAGGGATCAGGGTACTCGTAGTTCACTTGGAAAATTTTAAAACACAAGTGTATTGGTTAATTTTAAGAGAAGAGACATCATCGTCATATCCGAGTGGAAAACATACTTACTACCCACGATTATGAGAAAGGAGAATTTGCATCATCTCAAAGTGGAGGATATATCTTGGATTTTAAAATCAGTAACGCCTCACTTAACACCTAAGTTGAAAATATCTCACTTCACTACATATCGTAGAAGTATAGTAACTCGCATTACTACAAGGATCAATAAGAGTATAATATATTGAGAAAAGTTTTAAAGTAAAAATCCAAAGTTGAAAAATTGTTTGAATGAGGTTAATTGAATTTTAGTCTTCTCATAAAAAAATGTAAAATATGACTAAATTGATTAACGTTTGGGTAAGAAAAGATTTTGAAAGTGCATGAACTTAAGTCCAAGTTTATTATGAAAGTGGTTCAAGTTAGAAAACAAGAGGGGTTTTGAAAAAAAGGGAGAAAAATTTGAAATTAAAGAAGATGGGAGGAAAAGAAGGGATTATCCTAAAACCTAAGGTAAAAGTTAAGGAAAAGACCGATCTAACCAACAAGAATCTAACACTTGACATAGAGAGTCAAATTAGAATTCCAATCCTTTGGATTGAAACCAAGCAAGCAAAAATACTAAACCACTTAGGAATACCAAGTTTCAGATGAATTAAGTCTTCACAGAAATTGGGCAGAGTAACGGCTGTATACAGAGGCATTCCCAATCACAGACAAATCATATAATCAGAATAACCTGCACACAAAGATAATCAACCCAATGTCTTAGGGTAAACCCTAAGAACTTCAGAAAAAATAAAAACAAAGTCACAAGGTCTAAGGCTAATGAAGGCTTCTAATCCTAAGTCCAAGAATCCACAACTCTATTATGTCAGGGATATTAACCAAATAGTCTAAGTAACCTTAAAGTTTTTTAATGTTAAAGTTGGTTATTAAGTGCCTTTAAAAGAAAATAATAGATCAACTAAGCAAAGATAGAATGGCATGGAATGTAAATGCTATAGTAAATGGTACATAAAAATTAAATACATGAAATAAATGGCATAAAGTAAAAGCATAAAGTAGAGTTAATTGTTAGTGAATTAGAAGTTAGAGGTTAGTTGAATGACCATCTTGAAATTTGAATTGGAAAACTTATTAGAAGATTGGTAACATCAAAGCTTCTCAACAATAAGTCTCATTTGCTTTTTGTCAAGTATATCATTCATTTCAAGTACTCAAGGCAAGCATATATGATCAAAGATGTTTAAAGGATTCACTTAGACCAAAATTCATAAAAGTTCAATAGAGGATTGATAAGATCAAAGCCTCCTAACAATGAACCTTAAGGTTATTGGATCAACGTTTTCAAATAAAACATACTTAGGCTTGCATACATAGGTTTGGGCCACGAATTATCATTTTTTGAATCGGGACAAATTTAGCACCATGTTAAGCAATCATAAGTGGACTTATGTAGAAGTCACACCTATTTTGAGGTTGTTCAATAGTAATCTATGTACCACATGTTAGAGAAATGATACGTAGATTATTATACAACCACATGTAGCACAAGTAAAAACAAGAAAGGGGTAAGATGAAGAAGGGGCATGTTTAGAGAGGGTCTAAAACATACAAGTCAGTAGCATATAAGTTCTAACAAACCATGTTGAAATATTGGACTCAAGGTCCCCATGGATCATCAACACATATCAAACATTCACATAGATCAAAATAAAGTGTGTATGTGAAATAGGAAGAAGTGTGGGAGGTTAAACATGGTATGAGTTGTCAAACAAGAGGCAATTCAGAAGCAAACACATCATGTTATTATACCTTAAATCCTTTAAATGCAACATGCTCAAGCATCACACCCAATACAAGTGAAATGATGCACAAATAACAAGCAAAGTGGTCATAAGAGGCATTCAAAGTTTGATAGGAGAAAGGGATGTTAGAAGTAGGATAAAAATAGGATAAATGGAACACAATAGCACCAAGTCAGTAGAATAATAGTTAGCCTAAAACTATGTACACAAGTTCACAAATATAATTTTTTTGATCAAGGCAAAACCCTAAGCATACTCCTAAGTCAAAATTAGGTTAAAAATAGGAAAATGACTTGTAAATTTATGTCAATTTAATTATAATTCCTTAAAGACTTCTAAAAATCAGAAGCATGGTCAAACATTCTGGAAAATAGAAGGAAATATAATTTTGAAACTCAAACATCAAAACTTGTTGGCAAAACAGTAAAACTAGGCATGCTTCACAAAAATATTTTGAAGAAAATGGATTATCATATTTTAAAATTCCGAAAAAATGGTTTAAATGATCTTAACTTATCCAGAAACTTTAAGCATATTTTCTTTGATATTTAGAAATTAGGGAAGTTAGAGAGTTATTTGTTTCTTTAGGCTTAAGCAAGAAGAAAGACCAAAAACAACCATTAACATCTAAATTCTTATAAGCAAGTAAAATGAGATCTAAACCAAATTAAAAACAATAACAAATTATTTGAATACCTAAGAGTCAGTGAATATATTTTTCTTGGATTTTATCTTAATAGAAAGATTTAAAAAAAAATTTATTTACACAATATATCAAAAAATACAAAGAAAAGTGACATAACCAATCAATTGATTAATTAGCATAACACAGATTTTATAAATAAGGAAAATTTTATTTTCAAGAGGTAGACTCAATAATAAACTTAGAATACTTTTTATGGATTTTTTAGGTTAATGTAAATAAGAAAATAAAATCAAAAACCTAAAAGATGATTAAAACGCCTAATTAATCTACATTAATTAATTATTTATTCAAAAATGGAAAAATTATTAAGTAAAATTCATAACATTAAAATAGACCTTAAATGAAGTTTGAAATATTTTTGTGATGATTTTTTATTCAAGAAAGGTATTAAAACAAAATTAAAGAAAACAATTGAAATCGAATGAAATTCAAATAATGACCCGATCTATTACACCTGATCTAAACTGAATGCGCCGTAAAAAGCTTGAAGTCATGTTCAATCAAAAAATGCCATGACTTCGTCCCTACCAAAACACCAAAACCCAAACACAATAACAGTTTCATTAACCAATGTTCATGACATGATATCTTCCTCATTTCCTGATGAGATTAAACAAAAATTAGACCAAATTAAAGATATCATGAAGATCTACAACATATCATCAAGAATTTTCAAAAATGATTCGCGATTCACAGGGAAAAACGCACATAAATATTACCACTTACAAGCAATCATAACTTGTCAAACATATGGATCCAACGCCTGGCTTTTAAATTCAGATTTCTCTTTCAATTCTTAACCATTTTGCACGATTCAAAGTGCAAATCAAAGATCTCTAAGGAATCTACATCATGAAACTCGTGAAATTCAAAATCATCAAGCAATCAAGTAGAAATCAGAGCACAAAAATCACAGAAATCATATTTTCACAAAATTTTCAAAAGGTCATAACAGGATGCAAACTTCTTATTCAAGCAAGATTATACATCAAGCCTAATACCTGGCCAGCTATGAACATGTAATTAAGCTTTGAATGAACTAAAACATACTAGAAACGATGAATGTAAAATCTGAGATCATAACTTGCAAGTTGAAAAACAAATTCAATTATTACGTCTTAACAAACAAGAAACCCCTATGATCTTTACTCTTGAGCTTCGATGAAGATGAAAAGAGAAAGTGCTTGTGATTGGAGTAGAGAGAAAGATCAACTTCGAAGAGAGAAGATGGAGAAATGAGGTGCAATTCTGGTTTTTTGCTTATGTGTGAAGTAGAATCCGTGAGTTTCAAATGAGTGTGAGGTGAGCTTATATAGAGCATAGAGAGTTAGCGTAGAAGTGTCATTTACGTAAGTGGTGAGCTGGTAGGAAAGATCACATGTGGTGGGAAAAGTTTTTGAAAGAATATTACCAATTATGGAAAGTCATGATGAAAGTGAAATTTGCATGAGGTGTGCACTTGTTTGTCTTATTCTGGAAAAGAATGAAATAACACGCATGTTGTTGTAACCCAAAATTTGCCCTCCCGTATTTCTCAATACATTTAAAGTGAGGTCCTCAAATTGCTCAAGGAAGTCCAAGGGTTGACCAGACAAACTCTCTCCTAAGGCAGTCTACCCCAAATTAGGGTTTCAGTTTGCATCAAGATGTTTGAATCAAAAGGTTCCCAAATTCTCAATATTGTCCTAATATGTTCTCAAGATCATCCATGTCAAGTTTCAAGCCTTGCAGAGAAAGTTTGCTCAGTTAATTGCTCAAAGGCCTGAAAATCGACCATGCTAGGGCAAAAGTCAATTGTGGCCCACATGCAGTCAAACTTCAATATTTTTGGTCAACATTCTCATTTGGAAGTATTATTCATCATTTGATCAAGGGTTGATCACGATTCCTCAAGGATTGCTCATAATTCATTAAAACCCAAAAGTTGCTAAATTAGGGTTTTGTAGGAAAAGTCAACTCAACTTTGACCAAGCATAACTTTCTCATACTTTATCAGAAATGAACCATCCAAAGCTCATTTTGAAGAATATTCAATTCCCTACAATCCATCTTCAGCTACCAAGTTCAAAATATGCACTCATAAGAAGATATAAATTTGGACATTATAGGTCATTTTAGAAAGTCAATAAAAACACCTTTTATGTCAAAGCTTCATACATGAACATGGAAGACTCAATTGAGATGAGACCACAATGGTTGCTTAGAGGACATATTGAGCTTTCTAAAAAGTCTAAGAACACCCTCATAGGATTAAAATTGAGAGAGATATGCATTGTCAAAGTTGGCCAATTTTTGAAAAAATGCATGAAGCAAATATTTACCAAACATGGATATTTTTCCAAATGGGATTATCTTTTCAAATTTGAAACTCATTCCTAACATGGTCTACGACCTCTAAGCCCACCCATACATTTTTCTACTATTTATGCTATTTATTTTGATATTTTATTCATTAAAATTCAGAATTAAATAAATAAATAATAAAAATAATGTAAAATTTGATGTGAATCTATTTTGGGCAAGTTTTATGCTGATTTATGTCAATTGACTTCGTGCAATAACCTTTCAAATATGTCCAGGTTCATCCACATGTGAAAATGGCATAAAATCATCAAATATGGAATTTTTTTCAAATTTTGATCATGGTCTTAAAACACAACATTATGAGGGAGATTCTTTCCATGCTTTATTGTCTCCTCATTATCCTCTATAAATATAGATCCATACAAGCTTGAGAGACACGGAATTCCTCTCTAAAAAGCTCTCAAAAAGCTCTTCAAAAAGCTCTCCAAAAGCTCTTCAAAAAGCTCTCCAGAAATCAAAGAATTGGTGCAAGTCATATCTCGAGGTTCCGGTCTCTCTCGATTGACATCAAGCCTCAAACCATCCTCTTGAAGTCCTCAGGAGTCCTACAAGGCCCAAGAACAATCCATCACATGCCTAGCACGCCCCCATTTGACAACACCGGTTTGGTAAAATTTTAAACTTCGAATCTCTAATTTTAATCATATTTCATGGCATGCTAACGTTTGTTTGAGTTTATATAGAACAGTTATGGATGGTTGAATCATAGGTTCCACGCAAGAATAAAAAAACACCATGGTTAGAGCATGAAGCTTTCGAAGATTCGGGCCTAGGGATTGCTGATGATTACACCCCCTGTTTACTTTTGCTACTAGGCTTATCTTTATTTTTCTTGTTTTATTCATTTCATTTATTTCTTTTAATCCCTTTTTTTATTTTTATCAATAAAAAAATATAAAAATCACATAAAAATAGATTTAGGATTTTTTTCTTAATTAAATTTTAATTTTGGTAAATTAATTAACTAATCACTTTAACTTATTTTTTAAATTAAAATTAATAGAACTTAGGTTTAATTTCATTTTAATTCATTTTCCTTTTCGTAACAAAAATACCAAAAAACCTAGAATTAATTTCTTTTATTTAAATCTCATGTTTCTTTAAATAATTAACTTTTTTTTAAATATAGATCTAGATCAATTATTTGTTAACTTAAACCATTTTTATAAATTAAAACAAAAAACA
This sequence comes from Vicia faba, assembly GCA_948472305.1. Classification (NCBI taxonomy): domain Eukaryota; kingdom Viridiplantae; phylum Streptophyta; class Magnoliopsida; order Fabales; family Fabaceae; genus Vicia; species Vicia faba. Next base: position 6,813 of record CATIWC010001317.1, on the reverse strand, counting down.
ACAAAAAGATTTTTTATATCTTAGGATTTTTAGACGTCTTTTCAAATTTACGTGTTATTATTATTTCGCACTTTATTTTATTATTGTAACTGTATATTGGGATGTAATAGATGATTAGTAGGACCTTTACCGCTTTTATTTATTTTTTTCCCCCAGTTTTGGATATGTACATAATCCCCCTCCTCGATGCCTTGTAATAGCTAGGTTTTATATTTCTCCACTTTTAAATTACATCAATTATTAACTGCTAGATGTATGACTAATAGGATTGTATGGCAAGAATAATCAAACATTAGCAAACTTAACACAAGACTAAAATAACTGAACATAACACACCTTGCACATATGCACTCTTAGGGTATGCCTCATTCGGTTGCCTCGGAAAACAATGGTCATGTCCCTCGAACGTAGGGATACCCTTAGCAAAGACCCTCGGTTAAAATCATCATAAAGATCATGGTCCCTCGATGTCCCTCAAAGTTGCCTACGGTATATGATCTTGTCCCTCGATGTTGCCTACGAATATATGATGACAGTCCCTTCGAAATGCTAAAGTATCCTTACATGTTGCCTTCAATGACCATTACGTCCCTTTCGATAGTCCCTCAAACTCCAACGACGGTGCTACCTACTCCTTAATAGTAGGATAGCGCTGTCTAAAAGAAACGAGAATAGAAACAATCCTTTTTCGAGTAGGTAGATGCTAGTGGGTACTTGCTCAAAATCAAACTTTTCACACCATACACTTTTCAAACAAAGTTTTCAAAAACACTTCATAACACTCTTGAAGACAGAAGCAAGGGTTAAAACGAAGTAAACCAAAACTTTTTGAAACAAACACACACAAGCAATTTTAAAAGATGACCAAATACCTAAGAGTCTGTGGAAAACCACTGATAGAAAGGGTGCTAACACCTTCCCTTTCTATAATCTAACCCCTGTACTCAAAATCTCGAAAAAAGGAATTTTTTTGTGCTTTTGTCATTTCCAGTTGGATAGAATAAAAGTCGTTGGCGACTCTTGCTTACCGCGACATTTTGCGAATACAAAACGCAAAATGCAAACCAGCATTTTCCAAAACAGTCGGTTCTGCCACCGTATTACACATGTGCATGGAGTGTGTGCAAAGAATTATTTAGAAAATAATTTGTCTATAATAATCCCGCCCAGCCTTGTATGCCAGCATAACTTCAATAGTTAACCTAAACCACAACTCCGTTATCTCCATTTTGGCTCATGCTTTTTTGATGTTCTTGAGGCCTTTATAAAGCTAGAAGACGAGCAACAACATTGTAGTTGATAAAAAGCACAATTGAAGTTTGCATGTTGGTGAAAAGTTTGTGTAAAGTTGATAAAAACTCAATTCTGGCAGGCCTGGCATACGCTGACTAATGTGCATGCATGCTTTGCATGTCGACAACTTGAGGACACAATTTCTAATGAGTGGGGATCTCATGTCTCCTTTTTTGGGATTCCTCCATCAAAGTTAACATGACTATACTTCCCGTCCTATCTTAAGTTTCCCAAGTCCGGGTAGAAGATTTATGAGAAATCACCAAGCACCCTGAAAACCAGAAAAATCCAGAAAAAAATTTATACAACAAATAATAGTGAATACAAAAATAGACAAAGATGGGTTCCACCCAGTTAGAGACTTGTTTCTCCCCAGTGAAGTCGCCATTTTTCTATAGCGGTAGAAATGGTGAGACTAAACCATTTGATTGACTTGACTCGCACAAATCAAATAAAAAATATCACCACCGCGCTTTATTGTTTCTAGAGGAATGAGAAAAGAGAAAATAAACCCAAAAAGATGGGGAGATAATCTAGGTACATGGGTTGGTTATGAAAAGGGAAGTGTTGTATCCCAAAATTTTCCCTCTATTTTCTCAAGACATTTCTCACAAAATATCTCAATTGCTCAAAGAGTTTCAAGAGTTGATCAGACAAGCTCACCTCCTAAGCACTGAGTCCACAAATTAGGGTTTTTTTTCTCAAGGATAAATGGACTTTTAATGCCTCAAGTGACTTTCATGGTTCATTATAAGTCTTCAATATTACTCATAACAAGTTTAAAGTCTTGCACCACAAATTTACTCAGTCAATTGCTCAAATGACTAAAACTCAGCTATATTCGGTAAAAAGTTAATTGTGGTCAACATATAGTCAATCTTCATGATGTTTTTCTAACATCTACAATTTGAAGTGGTATTTATCAATTTACCAAGGGTTGATAATAATTCCTCAAGAAAATTATTCAAACCATCAAAGGGGAAAATTGTCAAAATTAGGGTTTTGACTGATAATGAATGATCAGTGACTTTTGTCCTAGTACATGACCTAATGGCTTTAAGCATGATATCAAGGACTCAAACACAACATTTTGACCTAATTTCATGGCTCAAATCATTTCTCAAGATCAATGCATTGATAGTTGAAATTTGATCAACTGATGAAAAGTCAACTGAATCACAAGAAGTCAAACTTTGACTTTTTGGTCAACATTGAATTTCAAAGATCAAGATTCATCAAGAAATTCAAAAATATAAAACTTGATCATCAATAATCAATAAAGTCAAGAAAAGTCCATGAAAAGTCAAACTTTTCAAAACTTAGAAAATTCTAAGTGTTTTTTACCTTAATAATTTCATTACTCCATGACAATTTTTCACCAAGATGTAGATGATTCAAGGAAAACTTTCAACATGAAATTTGTAGATCTTTATGAATTCTACAACTTAGTCCCTTATGTTATATGTCCAAAAAGTTCTTAGATTTTAAGATATAAGCCCAAGAAGTCATCACATTTTTACTAAAACACAATGAAATTTTCATTATGTTAGGCATATTTTTTGTCCCAACTTCTTGGCAATTTTTCACCTAGATCCAATTTGATTTATCCAAAGTAGTGAACATGAAGGTTGTAGAAAATTTTTCAAGCTTTCCAAAATGTCAAAGAACTTCAAGAGATCATGCTTGAGCTACAAGTTACAAAGAGAAGAAGTTGGGCATCCATTCTTGAATTTTAGGGCATTTTCATGAAGAACACTTGACCAAATCTCACAACTATGTTGCATAATCTTGCTTTGCAGGCCTCTTGACTTGAAAATCTATACATAATTAGATGTTTACACAACTAATTGAGCTATGATCCAAGAGCTTGAGCCATTGTCCAAGTGATCATTCCATTAAAGGAACAAAGTTCACACTTCCATTTTGGAAAAGTGACATTAATCACAAAGTCAACTTGTCTTGAGCCTCTAAATTGTTTTTTATGATCAAACTCAACATGTATGCTCAAAAGAAAAATGTTTAAAGCCTCTAGCCACCCTACAAGCCCTTTTACTTCACATTGAAACTATTCATTTCAGTTTGCTTCAAAAACAAGTTTCAAAACCATAACACGTGAACTCTTGAATCTGATGTTCTCCTTCCCTCAAAGCTTTCTCTATAAATATACAAGTCATTTGCAACCTATAGAACGAGTTTACAAGCCCTCAAACTCCCTTAAATTCCCTAAAACTTAGAACTTACACAAAAACCTCCATTGTTGCACATTCTGACCATAAACTCCAAACTCCTAATTCCATCGTGCGTTTTCATTTTTAATCAATTACAAAGCTTCCATACTTTATTTAGAACTTATCCCCACCCCCGTTATATAACTGTAACTCCATTTCCATCATTGTCCAAACCTCACTTTGCACCTCTGCAACTTGACTTCTCCAGCATGATTCAGTCACTCTCAGCACAAAGTAAGAGTTGCATTAGCTTCCTAGGAGCCCAGTGAAGATATCCAGATCATCACCACACTTCTAGGGGTGATCAAACTCCATACACGATTTCCAATTTTGAGCTATGTTTTCTCAACTTTGAAATCTCTCTACAAGCATCATTAATGGTTACTTAGTGAATTAGAAGCCAGAGGTTAGTTGAATGACCATCTTGAAACTTGCATTGGAAAACTTATTATAAGATTGATAACATCAAAGCTTCTCAACAACAAGTCTCATTTGCTTTTTGTCAAGTATATAATTTATTTCAAGTACTCAAGGCAAGCATATATGATCAACGATGTTTAAATGATTCACTTAGAGCAAAATTCATAAAAGTTCAATAAAGGATTGATAATATCAAAGCCTCCTAACAATAAACCTCAAGGTTATTGGATTAAAGGTTTCAAATTAATCATACCTAGGCTTGCAAACATAGGTTTGGGCCACGAATTATCATTTTTGAATCGGGATAAATTTAACGCCATGTTAAGCAGTCGTAAGTGGACTTATGTAGAAGTCACACCTATTTTGAGGTTGTTCAATAGTAATCTATGTACCACATGTTAGAGAAATGATATGTAGATTATTCTACAACCACATGTAGCACAAGTAAAAACAAGTAAGAGATAAGATGAATAAGGGGCATGTTTAGAGAGGGTCTAAAACATACAAGTCAGTAGCATATAGGTTCTAACAAACCATATTGAAATATTGGACTCAAGGTCCCCATGAATCATCAACACATATCATACATGCACTTAGATCAAAATAAAGTGTGTATGTGAAGTAGGAAGAAGTGTGGGAGGGTTAAACATGGTATGAGGTGTCAAACAAGAGGGAATTCTGAAGCAAACACATCATGTTAGTATACCATAAAGTCTTTAAATGAAACATGCTCAAGAATCACACCCAATACAATTGAAATCATGCACAAATCACAAGCAAAATGGTCATAAGAGGCATTCAAAGTTTGATAGGAGAAAGGGATTTTAGAAGTAGAAGAAAAATGTGAGAAATGGAACACAATAGCACCAAGTCAGTAGTATAATAGTTAGCCTAAAACTATGTACACAAGTTCTCAAATATAATTTTTTTGATCAAGGCAAAACCCTAAGCATACTCCTAAGTCAAAATTAGGTTAAAAATAGGAAAATGACTTGTAAATTTATGTCAATTTAATTAAAATTCCTTAAAGACTTCTAAATATTTATCTATCTATCTAAATATCTATCTATCTATCTATCTATCTATCTATCTATCTATCTATCTGTCTCTTTGTCTCTCTGTCTCTCTGTCTCTCTGTCTGTCTCTCGTCTGTGTGTCCTGTCTGTTTGTCTGTCTGTCTGTATGTCTGTCTCTATCTGTCTCTCTGTCTGTCTATCTGTCTATCTATCTATCTGTCTATCTGTCTGTCTGCCTGTCTATTTATCTGTCTGTCTGTCTATTCTGTCTGTCCTGTCTGTCTGTCTGTCTGTCTGTCTTCCGTCTATCTGTCGTCTGTTGGTCTGTCTGTCTGTCCGTCTGTCTGTCGTCTGTCTGTCTGTCTGTCGTGTTATCGTTTGTCTATCGTTCTGTCCGTCTGTCTGTCTGTCTCGTCTGTCGTATCTGTCTGTCTGCCTATCTGTCTATATGTCTATCTGTCTATCTGTCTGTCTATCTATCTCTCTGTCTATCTGTAATCTATCTATCTATTTGTCTATCTGTATATCTGTCTATCTATCTATCTACCTATCTATTTATCTATCTATATGTCTATCTGTATATCTATCTATCTGTCTATCTGTATATCTATCTATCTGTATATCTATCTGTCTATCTGTATATCTATCTATCTGTATATCTATCTCTCTGTGTATCTGCCTATCTGTCTGTCTATCTATCTCTCTGTCTATCTGTATATCTATCTCTCTGTCTATCTGTATATCTATCTATCTATTTGTCTATCTGTATATCTGTCTATCTATCTATCTACCTATCTATTTATCTATCTATCTGTCTATCTATATATCTATCTATTTGTATATCTATCTATCTATCTATCTATCTATCTATCTATCTATCTATCTATCTATCTATCTATCTATCTATCTATCTATCTATCTATCTATCTATCTATCTATCTGTATATCTATCTATCTGTATATCTATCTCTCTGTCTATCTGTCTATCTGTCTGTCTATCTATCTCTCTGTCTATCTGTATATCTATCTATCTATTTGTCTATCTATCTGTATATATGTCTATCTATCTATCTACCTATCTATTTATCTATCTATCTGTCTATCTGTATATCTACCTATCTGTTATTATCTATCTGTCTATCTGTATATCTATCTATCTGTATCTATCTATATCTATCTATCTATCTATCTATCTATCTATCTATCTATCTATCTATCTATCTATCTATCTATCGTATATCTATCTATCTGTATATCTATCTATCTGTATTATCTATCTATCTATTCTATCTATCTATCTATCTATCTATATCTATCTATCTATCTATCTATCTTATCTATCTATCTCTATCTATCTATCTATCTATCTATCTATCTATCTATCTATCTATCTATCTATCTATCTATCTATCTATCTATCTATCTATCTATCTATCTATCTATCTGTATATCTATCTCTCTCGTCTATCTATCTATCTATCTATCTATCTATCTATCTATCTTATCTATCTATCTATCTATCTATCTATCTATCTTCTATCTATCTATCTATCTATCTATCTATCTATCTATCTATCTATCTATCTATCTATCTATCTATCTATCTATCTATCTATCTATCTATCTATCTATCTATCTATCTATCTATCTATCTATCTATCTATCTATCTATCTATCTATATCTATCTATCTATCTATCTATCTATCTATCTATCTATCTATCTATCTATCTATCTATCTATCTATCTATCTATCTATCTATCTATCTATCTATCTATCTTCTATCTATCTATCTATCTATCTATCTATCTACTATCTATCTATCTATCTATCTATCTATCTATCTATCTATCTAT